>OZ014506.1:48227705-48827705 GCA_963966075.1 Aphodius sticticus | reverse complement strand
TTCCTTGTCGAAATTGAAATGTAAAAAGACATCTCGTACTATGCCTCGAAAAGAATTTCTTTCGACAAGAAAAATGTATTTTTCTGTGGAGCATTGACGGTATGAGTATGTTTTCGTCAAATATTCGAGCAACATTCGGCGTAGTTATTTTACAGCCATAATAGAACACGTTTTTGTCCAGCCAACCGGTCAGCTTCGAGAATTTGAAACGTGTTTTGTAAGTGCACATATGCGATGTTTCGAATCGAAATAACATTTTTATACTCTACGAATTTTTAAGCGTTGACTTATTTATTAAATATAAATCTCAGTTTAATTTGCTTAGACGTATAATATACTGGGTATTAAAACAACTTAGCATTTTTTTTTATTTCTGCAACGAATTAAGTTGAAAATTCTAATACTTCTAGTACTGTTGTTGGACTAAAATTCTTTAGGAAATAAACTGCTTCCGGGTTACGCCGTGTGTCAAGATTTGTTAATGCTGACGTTTCGCGAACCATGTTGCTCGCTTCTTCAAAGCTAATTGAATACTAGTACAATGTTTCCCTATACCTAAATATCACCATTTTTGAGTTTTTTTGATTTTACTAATTCTTTGGTGATTTTCGCGGTTACGTTTAAAATTGAATATTTATACAGGGTGTTCAAAATTTACAACACAATAATTGAATTTTGAAACTTAAAAAACTATATTTTTTCAAATGGAACACCCTGTATACCCATACGCCATTCGATAGTAAATCTTCTTCCCTATCAATCAATATTAGGGTTCCCTATATCTAACTTTAATAGTTTTTGAGATATTGTCAGTATAAAAGAATGCAAACTAAATTCAAAACGATTTAGTTTTCATTTACAGGAATGTAACAACTTTGGAACAGCAGGAAAAAAGAAAAATATTGAAAAGGTTTGTTAAAATTAAAATAATTTATTTGGGATATCTAACTTAAATTAAAACTTAATTATGATAGAGATAGATAGATAGATAGATAGATAGATAGATAGATAGATAGATAGATAGATAGATAGATAGATAGATAGATAGATAGATAGATAGATAGATAGATAGATAGATAGATAGATAGATAGATAGATAGATAGATAGATAGATAGATAGATAGATAGATAGATAGATAGATAGATAGATAGATAGATAGATAGATAGATAGATAGATAGATAGATAGATAGATAGATAGATAGATAGATAGATAGATAGATAGATAGATAGATAGATAGATAGATAGATAGATAGATAGATAGATAGATAGATAGATAGATAGATAGATAGATAGATAGATAGATAGATAGATAGATAGATAGATAGATAGATAGATAGATAGATAGATAGATAGATAGATAGATAGATAGATAGATAGATAGATAGATAGATAGATAGATAGATAGATAGATAGATAGATAGATAGATAGATAGATAGATAGATAGATAGATAGATAGATAGATAGATAGATAGATAGATAGATAGATAGATAGATAGATAGATAGATAGATAGATAGATAGATAGATAGATAGATAGATAGATAGATAGATAGATAGATAGATAGATAGATAGATAGATAGATAGATAGATAGATAGATAGATAGATAGATAGATAGATAGATAGATAGATAGATAGATAGATAGATAGATAGATAGATAGATAGATAGATAGATAGATAGATAGATAGATAGATAGATAGATAGATAGATAGATAGATAGATAGATAGATAGATAGATAGATAGATAGATAGATAGATAGATAGATAGATAGATAGATAGATAGATAGATAGATAGATAGATAGATAGATAGATAGATAGATAGATAGATAGATAGATAGATAGATAGATAGATAGATAGATAGATAGATAGATAGATAGATAGATAGATAGATAGATAGATAGATAGATAGATAGATAGATAGATAGATAGATAGATAGATAGATAGATAGATAGATAGATAGATAGATAGATAGATAGATAGATAGATAGATAGATAGATAGATAGATAGATAGATAGATAGATAGATAGATAGATAGATAGATAGATAGATAGATAGATAGATAGATAGATAGATAGATAGATAGATAGATAGATAGATAGATAGATAGATAGATAGATAGATAGATAGATAGATAGATAGATAGATAGATAGATAGATAGATAGATAGATAGATAGATAGATAGATAGATAGATAGATAGATAGATAGATAGATAGATAGATAGATAGATAGATAGATAGATAGATAGATAGATAGATAGATAGATAGATAGATAGATAGATAGATAGATAGATAGATAGATAGATAGATAGATAGATAGATAGATAGATAGATAGATAGATAGATAGATAGATAGATAGATAGATAGATAGATAGATAGATAGATAGATAGATAGATAGATAGATAGATAGATAGATAGATAGATAGATAGATAGATAGATAGATAGATAGATAGATAGATAGATAGATAGATAGATAGATAGATAGATAGATAGATAGATAGATAGATAGATAGATAGATAGATAGATAGATAGATAGATAGATAGATAGATAGATAGATAGATAGATAGATAGATAGATAGATAGATAGATAGATAGATAGATAGATAGATAGATAGATAGATAGATAGATAGATAGATAGATAGATAGATAGATAGATAGATAGATAGATAGATAGATAGATAGATAGATAGATAGATAGATAGATAGATAGATAGATAGATAGATAGATAGATAGATAGATAGATAGATAGATAGATAGATAGATAGATAGATAGATAGATAGATAGATAGATAGATAGATAGATAGATAGATAGATAGATAGATAGATAGATAGATAGATAGATAGATAGATAGATAGATAGATAGATAGATAGATAGATAGATAGATAGATAGATAGATAGATAGATAGATAGATAGATAGATAGATAGATAGATAGATAGATAGATAGATAGATAGATAGATAGATAGATAGATAGATAGATAGATAGATAGATAGATAGATAGATAGATAGATAGATAGATAGATAGATAGATAGATAGATAGATAGATAGATAGATAGATAGATAGATAGATAGATAGATAGATAGATAGATAGATAGATAGATAGATAGATAGATAGATAGATAGATAGATAGATAGATAGATAGATAGATAGATAGATAGATAGATAGATAGATAGATAGATAGATAGATAGATAGATAGATAGATAGATAGATAGATAGATAGATAGATAGATAGATAGATAGATAGATAGATAGATAGATAGATAGATAGATAGATAGATAGATAGATAGATAGATAGATAGATAGATAGATAGATAGATAGATAGATAGATAGATAGATAGATAGATAGATAGATAGATAGATAGATAGATAGATAGATAGATAGATAGATAGATAGATAGATAGATAGATAGATAGATAGATAGATAGATAGATAGATAGATAGATAGATAGATAGATAGATAGATAGATAGATAGATAGATAGATAGATAGATAGATAGATAGATAGATAGATAGATAGATAGATAGATAGATAGATAGATAGATAGATAGATAGATAGATAGATAGATAGATAGATAGATAGATAGATAGATAGATAGATAGATAGATAGATATGTTTATTTCCACAATATAAAATTTACAATTGCAATGTTTTTACAGGGAGAAGGTCAAAATTAATTCATGTTTCGCATTAATAAGAAAAATTCTTCAACGTTGTATATTGGTTTACAGCATAGATATTTTTTTAAATCTTTCCGGAATTTCTTGTTGGATTTTTGTAACCAAGCTTCTGGAAGACTGTTTAATAGTTGTATGTGTCTGTTGTTGAGACGTGGTGTTGATCCGGTGAAATGGGATGTCAGTTTTGTTTCTGTTTGTTAGCAACTTTTGGGTAGTGTCTCCTCTGGTCTTTAGATTGTATGCCTCTTGTTTGGCCCTTAATAGTTGTTGGAATATATATACTGTTGGTAGGGTCATTACTTTGTATTTAATAAATATTGGTTTTGCAATGTGTTGTTTGATCTGCTTTCTCCACGGCGCGTATTGCTTGTTTCTGCATAATGAAAATCTTGTTCGCATGAGCTGATTCCCCCCACAATTCTAACCCATAGTTCATCCTGGAGTGGAATAGCGTATGGTACGTTAATAGCGCTGCGTCTCTTCCTATTATCTGCCTTATTCTTCGTATAGCATAGGTAGCTGTTGAGAGGGTCTTCATCAGGGATTCTATATGGTTCACCCAAGTGAGACGGGTGTCGAGAGTAATTCCCAGTAGTTTTGCGGATGTTTTTATTGTATTTTTATTCCTTGAACTAGTAAAGTGCACTATTGATGTCTTATTGTCATTTAATGACAGATCATTCCTTTCGAACCACTCTCTGGCTTCAGTCAATGCTCTGTTTGATTTAATGGTTAATGTTTCGATGTTTTTGTCTCTTGTTAGTAGGGTGGTATCATCCGCGAATAGGATAGTTCTGGGAGATATGTTCGCTGGCAGATCGTTTATGAACAAACAAAACATAATAGGTCCTATTTGTGAAACCTGGACCAGTCCTCCAGTTGTGTGTTGCATCGTGCTCAATTGTCCTTCGCTGTGCACCGCTTGCCTTCTATCATGTAGGTATGATTGGAGTAGTTCCAATGGCATCCTTCTTATTCCATACGTCTCCAGCATCTCGAAGAGTTTCTGGTGTTGGATACAGTCGAACGCTTTGGAAAGGTCGCACAGTATGGCCTCGCTATCTTCATCATCTTCCATTGCGTCCCAGATAAAATTTAAGAGCGTTCGTACTGCATCTATGGTGTTTCTGCCTTTCCTGAATCCAAATTGTCCATCGACGAGTATACTTTGTGATTCTATGAATGGCAATAGTTTTGATAGTAATGTCGCTTCAAACACCTTTGAAAAAACCGGTAGCACCGCAATAGGTCTGTAGTTTCCACAGTCTGCAGGGTTACCTTTCTTGTAAATTGGTGTTATTTTGGATATTTTCATGCCACTTGGTACTTGCGCTCTTTCAAAGCATAAATTTATTAAATCTGCCAATGATGTGGAAATATATTTCGCGCTCGTCTTTAGTATTTTTGTGTTCAAGTTGTTTACATCCATCGACGTTTTCGTTTTATGTTGTTTATTATCGTTTCCACTTCTTCTGGTGTTACTGGTGGCAGAAGGAATGACTTTGTATTGTACGTCATCTTTTGAGAAGATTCTCCTGGCTTTGTGGTTTGATTGGTGTGGATAGTGGCAAAAAATTTATTGAGATCTTCTCTGGGAGGTAGTGGTGGGTTTCTTTTGTGTCCTGCAGTCTCATTTTTTATTATTGACCATAGTGTTTTTTGGGGGTTGTTTGATGTAGTTATGTTCCTGTGGTAGTATCTTTTTTTCTTCTTGGATGTACTTTATATAAAAGGTTTTGTAACTTTTTAGGATTTGTTTGAGTTCTTCTCCTCTCAGGCGGTTGTAGGTTTCTTGGATAAGCTGTAGCGTCTCCTTTATTTGGTGTGCCTCATTTGATAGCATGTAGGGCACCTTTTTCCTCTTCTTTGCCTTTAGAGGGAATGAGATGTTGACAAGATGTAAGTATTTAGACAGGAACAATTCATATCTTGTTTCAGGATCCCTGAGGTGATTCTCTATCTGCCAGTCCTCCTGCTGTAGGTTCTCTTGGAAAGTCCTGTGTCCTTCCTCAGTTATCAATCTTGATTGTATTCTAATTGGGTCGGTTTCTGGTTTGCAATTGACTGTGATTGTTAAACCGTAGTGGTCTGAGAGACAAGTATTAACAACTCTGGCTGAATATTCACTGTAGTTAATGAATATGTTGTCGATCTGTGTCCTTGTGTTTGGTGTAACTCTGGTATATTCTACTGCTGTTTGTTTTAGTCCGAAACTATTCATCATATTTAATAAATCGCGAGTGTTTATGTTGTTAGCTAATGTGTCGATGTTGAAATCTCCAGTGAGTATGATTTTAGTTGGGGCGCTATATCTGTTTAAAATATTGGTATGCTGCCATTTGGCGATCTGTATGTTGTTATCATTATTACTTTCCTACTTTTTAAGTATATGGCTGCCATTTCACAGTTTTTTTCTAATGACTTTTCTTTTACTTCCAGAAGTTCTATAAATTGGACATGAGAGCGCGTGAAAATACCAACTCCTCCATGCGTATGGGCTGAACGTACAAACACACTTCCCTTCGTGAAATCGTTCATATTGAATATATTCTCATTTGAACTATTTAGCCAATGTTCGGCAATACAAAAAATATCTATTTGGTTGTCATGTGCCATTTTCTCCACCGCGTCTACTTTATTGGTCAAACATTGTACGTTAAGGTGCATAATTGTCATGGGTTTTGATTGTGATTTTGATACTTTGGTGTTGATTTCTGGCGTACTTGATATTTTTTTTGTGGTTTTGTGATAGGTTGTCTGTCGATTTATCATGTTGTTAATTTTTTCTGTGGTATCCGGTGAAAAAAACGGTTAATTCTTGAACCTTGTGGCCAAAATGTAGGGTCCTGTACGTTTTCTAGGTCGTTTATATCGAATGACACCTTAAATGATGAATAGGTATCTGGGTGCTTTGATGATAGTTTTGCGCATGTTTGATATTTTATTTGCTTTGCTTTGAGGTATGATAGAATGTCCTCTTCCGTTGTCTTTGGGTCAAGTCTGTATACATGGTATCCATAACTTGGTATAGCCTTTAGTGTTACATCTTTGTCTTGTAGGGTACCGCGTACTGTTGTTGTTGATTTTCGTCGCTTGTACTCCACCGTTTTGAAACTATCGCATTGATCTTTATCCATTGATGATTTTTCTCATTAACTTGTATGCCCGTCTTTGGTGCGGTTAGCTGTTTTTCGTCATCTTCCTTGGGTTCCAAATTTACTATATGATTCATAGTTTCCCGTTGGATTTTTCGCATATTTTTTAGATTTTCCATGTTATTTTGAATGTGGCCCTTGTTGAGTGGTTTGTTTCTGATTTGGATTGTTTCTGGTACCTGGCTAGAGACAGTACTTGCGTACGTTTGTTTATTTTGTAAGTTTGGCTGGTTTTTGAGTAGAGTTTGAGACTCTTCCATTGGCACATAGATGGAGTTACCTTTCTCAATATTTTGTTCTAAAAATTTAATCTTTTCTTTTAATAGTTGGTTATTTTCCCAAAGGATACCATTTTTCTCTCCTTGTTCCTTCACCAACTGATGCAACAGTGTAACTTCTGTGCGTAATAATTTCAATTCCTGGTCTTCATTTTTGTTCCTAACCTCATTTTCTTGAGTTACCTCCCTTGTTTGATTCTTCCTATTTCCAGCCTTTTCGTATCTTTTCATACAGCTCGGATGGAATACTTCAGTTTCCTGATTGGTCAGTGATTCAGCTGCTACCGATTTCTTACAGTAGCCACATTTTTTAACACTTTGTTTATCACTTTCCTCAATAAGGTTTCCACTTTCCGCCATCTTGGAAAAATATCCAAAAATATGTTCGAAATGCTGCCCGTTCTGCTCCAAACATTTTAAAACTCTTCGCTGTACTTCTGTCATCGTTGTTCTTCGGATTTCTTGTCGCTGAAGTCCATTAATGGCGGCTACTAATCTGTTAGTCAATTCTTCTCGAGTATTAACTGGTGTGGAATAGACCTGACTTTTCACATGACCCCAGAAATAAAAGTCTAATGGTGTTAAATCTGGTGAGCTTGGTGGCCACCGCCAGGATCCCCTATTTCAGAACCACCTATCGTCAAACATCTCATTACGTTGAATGGATACCACATGCGAAGAATGTGGTGCACCGTCCATTTGATAAAACAAGTCGCGTAGAATATGGAGGGGAAGAGTTTCGCAAAAAAGTGTTCACGCATCCACGCAAAATTTCTAAATATCTATTTTTTTTTTCATATCTAGTTTCGCCCCCCTTTATTAAATGGGAGTATTCAAAATGGATTTAAAGAAAACGTGACAATATCTCAAAAACTATTAAAGCTAGATATAGGGAACCCTAATATTGATTGATAGAGAATAAGATTTTCCATCGAATGGCGCATCGGTATACAGGATGTTCCATTTGAAAAAAATGAGTTTTTTATGTTTGAAAATTCAGTTATTGTGTTGTAAATTTTGAACACCCTGTATAAGATATCATGATGAACTAAACATCGTCTTATTTGGTTATGTTTCTAGTTTTGGACCACCAATCATGAAACTTCTAGTTTCAATAATAACCGAGATATTCAATTTTAAACGTAACCGGGAAAATCACCAAAAAATAGTAAAATCAAAAAACTCAAAAATTGTGATATTTAGGTATAGGGAAACATTATCAAAAATGATGTGTTTTGATACGTAGAAACCAAAAACAAAATTAAAATTATATCATTCCATTTAAAATAACAAAGTTGATACCGACTTCCGGTGACCGGACGTTACAGTTAATTTGAAAATATTTTAGCTGAAGAGTTCAGATCGAGTAAATTCTAATTCCAAAATTTCAAGTTTCCAGAAATAGTAGAACATGAGAAACTTCTAATGTACCAGTTCCGTGAGACACCCTGTATATGATGTAGGATTTGCATTAAACTTATTTCCCGTAATATTTGAAGATTGATAATTAAAAATGTCATGTCAGATTTTTAAAATAAATTCAAAATGGCGGATTATACAAGATTAGTCAAAATTGCCGGAACACCTTAGTAATTCTTTAACCGTAAAGAATTTCAAAGAAAAATTCAAACAAATGTTTTTTGGTTTTAAACAAGCTATATATGTATTTTCAATATACGGATGTTCATTTTATTCTGAAAATTTGGTAAACTTTTCTTTTTCTAATAGAACACCCTGTATATTTAAAAAAAAAATAATTCTAAGCGTTTGTAAGAATCATCTTTTTTCTAAAATGCATCATCTTTGAGTTATGAGCAATTAACCGATCATTAACGGATAAAAAAATAAAAAAATCATGAAAAAATAACTAAACTATGAAATAGCATAATAAATTAAATATTCAAGCTGGCAAATTAAATAAATGTGTACGTATGTGGGAAAATATTCTTAATTTGAAGTCCAGGAATTTTGATTAATTGCTTATAACTAAAAAATGACAGTATTGTATTAAAAAAATGATTTCTATAAAACAATTAATCCTAGAATTAAAAAATATGTTACCAAATTTCCAGAATAAACAATAGTTTGTTTAAACAAAAAGTTTTTTCTCAGTTGGAGAATTATTTAGGTTTTTGGTAATTTCGTATATTTTTGATTAATTGATCATAACTCAAACATAAGGCATTTTATAAAAAAATCTTACAAAAGATTCTTGAATTAATCTTAGAATTAAAAAATGTAAAGTTATACAGGATGTTCTATTTGAAAAAGGGAAAGTTACGAGATATCCAGAATAAAATGAACACCCTGTATAATAAAAATATATTTAAACAATAGATAGTTTAAAACAAAACAACTTTTACTTGAAAAATTTTTTGCAATGGTTTACAGTTGGAAAACTATTTAGGTGTTCGGGTAATTTTGACTAACCCTATACAAATATGGCGATATGATTGAGTATGATATACAGTTTGATGATTATATACATAATAGTATTAAATTTCCCATTCTACGGTGGTAGTCGGTCCGGAAGTCACGTGGTAGTAAAATTCTAAATTTTCACCAGTTACATACTTGTGGACTTTTTAAATATTATTTATCTTTTTGATATTGATATTCGTATTGATTACCCTGGCGTACGACTAATATAAGTAGAAACGGAGTAGAAACGCGTTGCATGAGCGAGCAAAAAAGCACTGTTCTGGACTTCGCCCAAGCATTCTCTTTAGGTCTATTCGATAGAATAAATCATAGTGAACATTTTGGGTATTTCAGTTCAAAATGGCAAATTTTGGACTTGTACTGTTTTCGAACTCGCTGATTCAATTATTATTCGGTCGTGTAATTGTGGTTTTAGGAAATTTCTTTCACATTCACATTTACTGCTGAAAATATCTTGTTAAAATATCCATGGCCTATTTATTTATTTATTTGTCCATTAGTTATAGAAACTCTGAAGTTCAATATTTCGGAAACAAACGCAAATAAGTTACCTTATATTTTTTTACTTAGAATTTGCTGCTGAACATACCTTTTTATATAATGTCATAGAGGTTCAGGAAACAAATGGCATAACATAAGCCTACAAAACTGCATTCGGGATTAGAATTTCAAACCAGAATCTATATAGTGTGGTATCATTGAATAGATATTTTAATAAGAAACAACTTTTGTTTGAAATGTCTCAATCATCGAATCACGAAAGAAACAATAATCACTAATGAGTTATGGTAATTGGATAAGGTGTGAACGTGACGAAAATTACAGGTAATGGGTTTGTATTTAGTTATTAGACTACGTTTAGGTTGGCAACAGGCAGTAATAGTTTAGTAAATATATTAGATTTTAAGTAGATATATTCACTGTTAGAGGAATTTCAGGTCTCATTATCACTGTTGGTGGGTTCAAGGCAAATATGTGAATGCTATAATACTTTAGGTTTGTTCGAGTAGCAGTAAAAACAATTGGGTAATCTACTAAGCATGCACAAAGGAGGTTTTGGAAGAGCTATTGCGCGTGCGCAAGAGAGAGAATATGCTTTATGCACTTATTTTAGTGCTGCTCGAACAAACCTTATATTAGGTGGAATCAGTAGCTCCAAAATTTCCTTGTCAGGTTTCTATGTTTTCTGTTACGTACTTCCCGCATGCTGGTGATGACATAAATTTAATACGTCTTCATTTGTTTTGACTGGAGATATTTTACGAGAGAAATATTATCTGTACTCTCTCGTGAACTCCGAATTCTTAGCTTCTTGTAATTGGTAACAGGGCATGCTCAAAAGCTTGTGAACTGTAATACGATACCTAATATTTTGCAAAACTTTGATGTTTAATAACTTTTATAATTAATGAATTTAGATGATTTTTGTCAACATTTTGTCAACACAACAAATTCATCACGATTGTCGCACACATTTGCAATTCGTCGAAATTGTTATACCGGTAGAATCAACAGGATGTTTTGGTGAACACTTCGTCAGATGTCAGGATCTGAAATAGTCTGATACAGAGCCGTATCAATTCTCAATAAATTGGTTTTCTATTCATCCCCATATCTGAAAGTTTGTAATAATTGCAGATTTTCAAAGAAGTATAATTGCAGATTTTCAAAGAAGTGTTAGTTTGAAGTAAGTAGCATCTCAAGTAGTCTGTTACAAAACCAAACTATTATATCCCAATATTATCGTTTTTGATTCAAATCACTATCTCAATTTTTATCAAATAAGCAGATTTACAAGTAAATATTGCAATTATAGCTTTAACATCCAAAAACTTTTGTAAACTTACCCGATTTTTAATATTTTTTCAGTCCATTTATACAACTTTAGCGAGAGTATCACACACCTTTGCAATTTGCAGTTGATTATACCAGTAGAACGAAACGATGTTGTGGTATATAGTCAAACTTTGAGATATCTTATCAATAAAATGTTTTTTTTTTATTTAGCCCAATAATTAAACATTTGTAAAGTTGCTCAGTTAAAAATACTTGGAAACTTTCGATTTTTTTCAAAATTATGCAATTTATTATGATATAATTGATTGAAATTTAATTTGGAATAATAACCACAAAAAAGTCACATGGCGACTAAATATAGAAAAGTGATCAGTTCATTGTAAAATGGGTTTTGACAAAAATCATACACATGCCAACTTGATTACAAACAATAAAATGCTAAATAAATTTAAAAAATCTGAAAAATGCTAAAATTGGATTGTTTCCTTAACAGCAATCTTCACAAACAATCAGATATTGGAACCATTACAAAAACAACATGTTGGGAATTGATATAGCTTTACAACAGAGTACTCGAGAATCTGACCAATCGCCTTCATTCTGCATCTTGGTATCCCGGAACAAAAAACTGCAAGTTCTTTTTAGGCCGTAATAAATACTTATATGCTTATATATAACACATACTTAAAACAGTAAAAGTTGGTGTAAACTTACAAATGAAGAGTTGAAGTAAATAACGAACTAAGTGCCAAAAACATTATTCCGAGATATTTAGAAAATAGTGTGCAGCAAGATAAATGTTTGATAGAAAGCCATCCCTAATTTTTTGTGCATATTTAAACACATTGTACATCACATGTAGGTGTTGATTTTGTTTTCGAGGTCTTGTATCGCAAGAACAAATCTAAAGCAAATTCAAAAATTCGTAGAAGGTGCTAAGGGCCATAATATTTATTTATACATATTTTAAGCTAAGTTGATATTTTTTATACTATAGAGTAAAACTTAATAAAAATAAGTTGCTTGACCAAGTATACTTCATACAGAGTGTCCGTTGTTCGAAAAAATACATGGGGACCTCGTTTACTGAAAGCCATGCAAAATTTGATAGTTCTGCCCAATTTTATAGTCATTAATTTTCTTTAAAAATGCGTTTATTTGTTATTTTGCAAATGTACTGAAAAACTGTTGTTTTTTGTGCAATCTTTCTAATCTAAAGATGTTTATGTAAAGTTTACATTGAATATGACTTATTTTAGTAACTTCCTTCAGAAAAAGTAAGGACCAGAAATCAAAACCACTCAACGTTTTGATTTTATTTTGAATTATTTATTTAAGAAAAAACAAAAACAAGCTAATATTTTTTGATACTAACAATATCATACATTTTCTTTTTATTAAAAATTAAAATAAAATGTAATTCTAAAATAAAAAACAGATATAACATGAATTTCTTTGTAATAATAAACCTACCAGAACACGCAAATCAATCACCAGCCGTAAAAAATTTTAAAAAAAATTCAAACAAAACTTCTTTTGGCTTTAAACAAGCTATCGTTTAAATATATTGTATTATGGAAATTTGGTAACATTTCCTTTTTTTCAAATAGACCCTGTATATTTTTACATTTTTTAATTCTAAGATTAATTCTAAGAATAGTTTATAGGAATCATTTTTTTTATAAAATCCATCATTTTTGAGTTAAAACTATACAAAATTTATACCGGGTGGTCTTTTTAACTTGATACTCCTCAATATCTCGAGAAATATACATGTTACGACAAAAGTGTCTTAAATAAACTTGTAGGACGCAAAGGGGGAAATGAGATGGCGATATCAGTTTCATTGCAGATGGCGCTGCAATCGGTGAAAATGTGGTTAACTTCTTTTTTTTAATGGGAATACCCAACTTTTTTTTTATAAAATTATGATTTTGCGCTAAATAAGAACAATCTTTTGTCTGAACATTTTTTTTCGTACGATATTTTTTTTATAAAAAGACCACCGGTAGATCAAAATTTTTCAAAATTACCGGAACACCTAAATAATTCCCCAACCGTAAATAGTTTCAAAAAATTGTTCAAATAAAAGTTTTTTGGGTTTAAACAAGGTCTTGTTTATTCATTTTATTATGGAAGTTTGCAAACCTTTTCTCTTTCTAATAGAATTTTTATTTTTATTTTAAATTATTAAATTATTTAAATTTTTATTTTTTTTTTCAGTCTAAGAGTTTTTTGTAGGAATCATTTTTTTTTATAAAATCCATAATATTTTAATTATAAGCAACTACTGGCACTGACTAAAGGCACTTAGCGCGCTATTGACGAAAATACGCCGAAAGTTAACTCATGCGGGATCGAGCGGTGAAGTTTGTTAGGCATTTCACGACATATTTTTACGTAGCCCGTTATTTACATTAAAGCCAGTGATATCCAGCCCACTTTAATGTAATAAAACAAACTTTTCAATTTTTGGCACTTAGGTCATTATTTACTTCAACTCTTCATAGTCATTGAACATTAAATTTAAAATAACAAAGTTATATTTATAATGATGTATTGTTTATAAACATTCAAATATTGGGACCAATAGAGAACAAAAACGTTAGAAAAACTTTTTACTCGTTTGTAACAGGCTACTTGCAAATCTAACCAAGTTGCTTCATTTCTCCACAGGGATTCTTGTGCTTTGTTTTGACTACCAAAACATCATGTTGCTTTTCCTAGTTTAGCAGCTGTAGGAAGTTATTTTTTACAATGGTGAGTGATAATCTTGATGAATTTATTTATACTGTCGTGAAAGAATTATTAAAATCGGTGAAATATTACAGAAAAATTTTATCCTAATGTTAAGTGGTATTTTTGAACAATCATTAGTCATTATTCACTGCGCTACACTCATGAGTGATGGGTAAATTAAATCACTCCTAGTGGTCCGTGAAGAGTAATACTCAAGAGTCACCACTAATGACTACAAGTAATGATTAATTTACTCATACATGCCCAACTTTATTCGTAACTAATTTTAAAGTACCTGATAGAAACCCTGTGCGCCAAAAATCATCCTACTTTTTATGTATTTACGATAGATGTACATACAGTCAATTCCAGAACTGTTCGTACACCACACAAAACGAGTAATTCAGGAAACTACAAAATGAAGTTACAGCAATATATATTTATTTTATCCATGTATATATAAATGACACCTACTTACGAAAGAAATACGTCTTTTCACGAATTCTACAGAAAAATTGTCATATAGTAATAGCTCCCATAAATAACTCTCATAAGTGTTCGTATAGTAAAGAAAATATGTCGTTACAAAAATAATTCTTCTTTAGAAGGGTTCTTAGTTCAACCTTCTTTGGGTTCAAGAACTACTTGTAAACGGCGTTACAAAGAATTTACTTTTGTTTGCGTGAATTGTTTGCCAATACATACATTTACCCGTGGTATTATTATTAGAGGTATGCTCATACTCATGTGGAGTGGGGATGAGAATCTGCGAGAATCTTCGTTACGTTAATATCCGCTGGGCGCGCTGCATGGTTGAAGAATAATAACATAAACATAACTAGTACCAATCCAATTTTTGTTTATTTATGCTTATTTCTGCGTACATAATGCAAATGCTGGAAAGTTTTCTTTTTATACAAGTACGTTTGTCTGTTATGTTTTATAAATTGTTAGTGGCATAACCCCTAATAACGTAAACATAACTAGTACCAAACCAATTATTGTTTATTTATGCTTATTTCTGCGTACATAATGCAAATGCTTGAAAGTTTTCTTTTTATACAAGTACATTTGTCTGTTATATTGTATAAATTGTTATAAATTGGTTGTCTACATATCACCTGCGCAGTAGCGGTCGTAAATTCGTCCAAAAATTAATCATACCTTTATATTCATACCACGTATTTACCCACTCTTCTTATAGGGTCCGGTCAGCGATCCTTTGCTGCCAATTGCCTGTGTCGTTATTTTCCTTGTCAAAAAAATTCTCAATTGGTTTGAGATCTGGTGAATGCCGCTGTTTTGGTACGCAATAAAGCAACCACTCGCGAACAATACCGACAAGATTCTTAGTATGTTATAATTGTTGAAGTTGTCTTTTTTTTAAATTTATTTTGGGACTACCGGATTTCAAATACGTTTTTACAATTTAACAATATCAAATTAATTCTTAACAAATTAACCGTAATAATAATATTTGTATTTATAATCCAAGCGAGGTCGAACTAAACCTTTCTAAACAATTTTTTTTATCCTACACTATGCGAAAATGTATTTTTCGCGTCTTGTATTTGTCCCTATTTGTCTCTATTTGCCCGCCAGGCGTGTAATGACACTTTTCACGGCTAGGTGCAAGAATACAATATACCCACCAGATGCCGAATGGCCTGTCCAAACAAAACACAGCTTTCGATTCGGTTTGATGTTTGCGATGAAAACGTCAACGTTGTTTATTTGTCAAAAACCAATATGCCAGGAATTAGTCTTTTGAAACTGGTGAATTTATTATGATATTGTTGTCTAGAATAACAAATTATGTGTGAACTACGCCCAGACAGTGATTTCCCGGGCCTCAAGAAGTGCCTCCTCTCTCAGCTCGGAAATGAATCACTTTCTCGGGTTGGTACACTATCAATATACCGGTACAGTAGTATAGTTGAATCAATTTAACTTTGCGTGTTGTCAAAAGTGACATGCGGTAGTTACGATATGATTAAATGCATTCCCACTCTTTCTACGACATGCTAAACTATTGACACTAATGTTGGACGTATGTGTCGGCTGGCTAAGACACACGATCTCGGATGCTAATATGTATAATAGTGCGCAGAAGAAAGACAGAACTACGTACGTCGGTCATTGGGTAGTTCGGATCTCCAGCGGCGTCGCTGACAGGAGATTCAGGGTAACTGTCAGTTGTGCTGTTCCTCAAACGAAACAGTTGTGGCCAATCTTATAGACTATTTTACAGCGGAAAAGGAAAATATGGATCCCCTAAATTCTCTTAATGCAATTCAGCAGGTATTAATTATAGTCCATTCGTCCTATTGCAAACATTGTTACATTATTTCTTAGAAAGTTGCGGATGCATTAAAAATAAGTCTAAGGACAGTATCTAATATTAAAAATGCCAGGGAGGCAAACGAGTCATTTTGTACCAGAAGAAAATCTCTAAATCGGAGGAAACCAAAAACTTACGCTGCAAGTACGCTATTGCATTACCATATTCTTCCTGTAGACAACATTTAGCAATATTTAATTGTCGGGAAGCATGTTACCATTACTTCCTTGAAGGAAGAGCTGCGTGAAAAGGCTTTTGAATTTTAGTTATGGCTCCCTACGATGACCCTGTATGCAGATGAAAAGCATATCATTTGGCAAAATTTATTTGACTACGCCATTGGCCGAATGACAACAGTCGATTGCACCAGACGACTGTCGATTTTGACAACACGCAAAGTTAAATTGATTCAACTATAGGTATATTTACTCTTGCAACGACATATTTTCTTTACTATACGAACACTTATGACAGATTATTTATTTATTATTAATTTGATAATTTTTCGTGAAACAAAGCATTATTCTTTCGTAAGTTCATCTCATTTATTAACAGATGAATAAAATAAATATATCTTGCTGTAATTTTGAAGTTTCTTGAAATTCTCATTTTCGTGTGGTGTACGAGAACTTGGGATTGACGGTATGCACTTGGGAACAAAAATATTGCCGAATGTGTCACAAACGCCAATAATGCAAACACAATGCATAACGAAATCTAGTAAATTATTTCTAAGATTTACCTGAAGTAGGATTGTTGAATGGATCGAAATGCGATGAATAGTAGTACTGGTCAGTATGCCCGACGTAAGGTTGGCTGCCTCCGACCAGATCACTGGGATTACCAGGACCCATGTAAGCTGCACCGAAAAGAAATTAAAGAAATATATATTAATATACGATTTGTATATTTTTAGTTTCAAATTGATCTTACCTGTTATTTGAGGGCTCCTTTTCGTCCTGTATAGGGCCTGCTGATCTGGAAATACTGCAAATAATTAGGGAAATATTATTAAGATTCTGTTCAAAATATTGTTACGTAGCTCTTTATTGCGGACGGCTCTAGGTCAGGATGGAGATGTATATAAAAGTCGCACAGTTGTCCACATAGTTCGCGTATTGCTGACCACACAATGCCAATAATACAGCTGACTGGAGTCCTGAAAGACGATTGTTAAGCGTGCCATAAACTAGTCGTCGTGCCGCTATTGTGTGTGCTTTGTACCATTCTTATCCGTCTGGTCTGGTTCTTGAGTCGTCCTGCCAACCTTCTTCTTCTAGGATTGCGATGGTCATCTACTTAAGAGACACCATTACTGTCGGCTTTGATGGTGTACCCAGATCTCCATCCTGACCTAGATCCGTCCCCCATTAAGACCCACGTAACAATATGTTCTCCTATAAAATAACCATGAAGTATAATTGCTTTGCTTTGTTACCTTCTTCGTTCTCAAGACCTTCAACGTCTCTGATTCGTCTTTTCGAATGAAATTTGCGCTTTCTGCGTCTCCTCAGGCTATGCTCAACATCATGTAGAGATCTTTTGAACCTGGCGGGAGTATGAATGTCTTCGGTATCTGCGAGATCGTTTAGAAATTATCAGAAACGTACCGCTGGTTTTATGGTGTCCGAGAAAGTGGTGTTGCGTGATATTTATTAAACACAATGAGAATGAGCTGGCAAAATGATCGATATTGCAGTGTCCCAAAGAGCTTGCATTTAGCGTGCAACTCACATAAATAAATTAACAAATGGCAACAATGGCTCCAGTGTTAAGTGCGAGAACAGTTGTTAAGAAACGATTCCACTTGTAGTTATCTGCGTATCGTGTCACCTTTGCGTAGTGGTGCACACGGGAAATCGTACATATGAAAAGATACTGGGTGACATAGAAAGCTGTACCAGTAATTATGGTTTTATTTGAATAATTTTTGGCATACATTCAAGAGGTTAAAGTCAGTTATTGACTAAAATTTCAAATGATAGCCATAACATAAATTAAATTTAATATTATGTCGGCCCTCCGTGGTGTGCTACTAGAGTGGCGTGTTTTTCAACTTTTTCTCGGGTCAAAATGGCCGCACCCTCAAAAGTTGATCACCTATGACACCAGAAAGTTTCCTTCTGATCCGACATCAGTTCGCTCTTAAGACATCAATTTTTGCTGCCTTAACCTACATTATGGCTTTTGCAAAGTAAATAATATTTTATGATGAAAAGCCGTCAGCAAGTTCGATCAGCTCAAGTTCAAGCCACCTGCAGAGCATGGGATGAACTTAGTAGGTAGGCACCCCTCCCATTATTCTGGTACCAATGTGATGCAGTGGATACTTGCTGTAACTATTTTAATAATACGTCGAGCATCTTCGAAAACTTCTCAAAATAAAGAATTTTTTACGCGCCAAGAAAGCTTCCTAAAGAGCTTTTTTAAAGAAGAGCGGAGGTATGAAGGGAGGATAGCAGAAAGAAGAGCTAACGAATGAAGGATATATTGAATACTTTTGTGCAGGCTATGGCAAACCTAACTCGATCGTATCTAGCGATCATATCTACTGAATATACAACATATATTCCAGGTTGTGGAATGTGTGGTATGTGTAATTTTTGATTTATTTAAAATTTGCATCCCGCCTGGATATCACCATTTACTTTACATATATTCTGAAGTTTAAAATAAATATGCACATAATGTTATATGGCCTTGTTTATTTCCATTTTTTCTACAGAACAATATTATTTATAATCCAATGATATATCCTGTTAAATTAGCTTACCTTAATTAATTGAAACCACACAATTGACAAACAATAAAATTGTAGTTATATACACGAGTCGAATGCCGTTTAGCCCACGTGCAGCGCCATCACGGCAGCGTTTTTAAGAACTATATCGAAACTGGTTTAAAACGATCATATACAGTTTCGTTTTCAAAACGATTTGAGTTTTAAAAACGTTTTCAATACGACATGTACACGTGGTAATTGTAGTGTGCTACACATTTGTTGATCAGCTTACTCTTAAGGGAGAGATGTTAAATTGGATACTCTCATAGCGGTAATGTCCCACGCATGTTCGATAGGGGAAAGATCTAGAGATTTTGGTGGCTATGGCAAGAGGTTGACATTGACTCGTTGAAAGAGGTTTTAAAATGCCCAGTGATGCTCAGTTGCAACTTTTACTGTAACGATATCAAATATTACCATGACTTTCGTCTAAAGTGAGAACTGAACAGTCGCAATGAGTCGCAACAAAAACATCTTGTCATGGTAGTACTGTCACATAAAAACGCACTACTATACCTTTTCAAGTTCAAATTGAGATTAAACAATTTCAGTATCTCGGTGTGACCTTCGACAGGAAATTAAGCTGGAAAACACACCTTGAACAAAGACTGAAAAGGGCAAGAATGGGCTTCGGTCAGTATCGTAGAGCCGTGGGGAAAATCTGGGGTCTCTCACCACAGATCACACTGTGGATATACACTGCCGTCATTCGTCCTATGCTCACTTACGGGGCGGTTGCGTGGTGGTCTAGAGTCAAGCTGGCCACAACCAAAACCAAACTGGCACAAATACAAAGACTTACTTGCCTCGGCACAACCGGGGCAATGAGCACAACCCCAACCGCTGTGCTGGAGTATATGTTGTACTTGCCACCACTTGACTTCTTCATTGAAGAGGTGGCCCTGAAAACACTATACAGGCTTCGCACGGTGGGCTACACAAAAGCAGGCGACAAGGGCGGCAAGTGGGGCAGTCTATGGAGTAGTGCAGCGAAGGATCTGCCGCTTCTCGACTACCGCACGGACTATATTCCACCTTGTTTCGTCCTCAACAAACCTTACCTTCCCAAGGACATACCGCAAGAGAAGGCGAACACTACGAGCCTGAAGATCTATACAGGCGGCTCCAAGAAAGACAGTGGAACTGGTGCTGGGATTTTCTCTCATGACTACCAGCTACGACAGTCCATCCCCCTAGGCAAGTATCTTTCTGTAACGCAGGCGGAACTTTATGCCACAAAAACTGCCGCGGAGTATATCATGAGCTCCGACAAGACTGGCAGGAACGTAACGATCTACACAGACAGCAGACAATCCATACTCTTATCAAGTCGTTGCAGATTTACCTCTGACTTAGTCTTGGACTGTCATAACACCCTTGTGGAGGCGTCCACACACAACAATGTCAACCGCACATGGATAAAAAGGCATTCTGAGGATACGGGCAATCGGCACGCTGATAAACTAGCCAGAAGAGCTGCCAATGGACCGGTAAGCTCGCCGGAACCCTTCCTACTACCCACTAATAGCATTCTGCTACAATCACTGAAGGAGCTCACCCACAAGAAATTCATTCGACAGTGGGAGAATCTACCTGGCTGTCAGCAAGCTAGGGAAGGGCTCCCCCTTCCCTCCAGCTCCACTGCTAGGAAATTTACACAGCTGCCCAGAAGCAAGCTACGTTTAGTCACGGGTATTCTTACGGGTCACTGTGGTTTACGGAAGCATCTTCATGTGATGCATCTGGCTGAAACGTCTATATGCCGAGCTTGTGAGCTAGAGGATGAGACGGTAAAACACATTTTATGTGAATGTCCAGACCTGGTCGAATACAGGGAACGCCTGCTGGGGGATCCATGGCCGACCATGGACGGAATCAGGAACGCACCTTTGAGCTGCGTCCTAGCCTTCGTTAACAACTTAGGCTGGAGTGAGCGCAGGGGGAGGCACAAGGGGCCCAATGGGGCCTGGGTGCCACGAGGATTATCCTTGACGTCCAACACCCTACATACATAAACCATTTCAAATTGGGAATATACATATTCAAAGTGGGAATAAACAATTTTAAATTGGGAATAAACAATTTCAAAATGAAATAATCAATTTCAAATTTGGTATAAACAATCTCAAAATGAAATAAATAATTTCAAATTCGGAACAATCAATTTCAAATTGAGACTAAACACAATCAATTTGGCACTAAGCAAATTCAATTTGGCACTAAACAATTTCAGATTGAGAAAAAGGAAAATGACAGTTGCATGGTTGTGACAGATTTAATTGTCAGTTATGCTGGTGTTACTTTTGCTGGTTTTTAAATATTATAATATAAATTAATTCCGTAATTAAAAAAATGGATGCTGACAATGTAAAAAACAGATTTGTGCGTTATATAATAAAAACGGAGACTGGAGAGCTCTAGCAGATACATTGAATATCAAGAAATCGACGGCCTATCGATGGGTAAAGAATCAAGCAGCGGGAGAAGAGAAATAAGGTGGAGGAAAGAGAAGATGCTTATTGGATGAACATCGCCTATTCATGGAAGAGCGTATTGCGGAAAATCCAAAAATTTCCTTGAAAGAAATGAAGCTACAAATACATAACAGTTATCATATTTAGGTATCCACCGAATGTCTCCGCAAATATTTAGACAAGTTATTGTATACCTTGAAAGACGTTCGAAGAGAGCCTGAGAGGGCAAACAATGACCACCCTCCAACAACATTCCACAGGATGCACCACACCATGCGTTCCACCTCAGGTTCACCAACTTGTCTACAGTTCTATTCGAAGATCAAGAACTGCATATACTTAACACCCAGTTCTACCACTCCTAAAGCGCGTTTTCAAATAAAAACGTTATTTATTGCTCAAAGTTTATAAAATTTTCAGTCTAGCTTCTTAGAGATATAACGAGTTGGGCTGGATAAAAAACAATTTTTTGGAAAGATAAAAATCAATTTTACTTCTACATCTTTAGCTTTTTTCAAATATAAAGCATCTAGCCGAACTCATGATACAAAAATAGATATTTTATTTAAGTACAATTTTAACCCAAACATAATTGCGATAATAAAGCGTAATTGCCAGAAATGTATTTATTTGCCCATATTACTGCTGCCCGGTGTAGACAGCAGACGTCAGGAGTTTTAAACACCGCCTATAACTCGTGACTACGGATTGACGTTGGTGGAGGACAGGCTCACCACTCCCAGCAAAAAAAATAACATCGCAACGAAATATATTCGTTTCGGAGTTGCGATGTTTTCAGAACGGAGCCTTAATTCCGGATACAAGTTACGCTCCACCGCACAGAATCCCGCCGCTGAACATCGCCATTGAATTGGATGCAGCGCTACAACGACACCCTGAAGGTGCTCCCACACGCAGTGCCAATAGGGGCCATCATTGGCCATCGGAGTGCTTTGCGTAGCGAGACCCAACTGTGCCAATGCACATCGCCAATATGTCGACCTTGTCCGCTTTATTTCATTCTGTTTTAGCATTGTACGTACTACCGATGAAAAGTTTAGTTATCTATCTATGTTTTACCATATATACTGCATTATTAATGTTTGTACGTACTTTAAGGACAATGATGATTTATTATTTGCCCAAATGCCTGATTGCCCAAATGTAAAAACATGAAAACTTTTTTTAATATTTTGTAAATTTATTCACAATAATTATGGTTCTTATAAGCATTATATTAACCTTACAGTTACAATAAATTAACAAGCAATAAAATAATATTCTGAAGACAATATTGAAGTCGTTATAACAGGTGACCCACGGCATAGGTACGTTTGCTTATCTTTCTGTGTTTATGACGCTGAAGGAATGAACGTTGTGTTAATAGACAGAAAATGCCAATTTATGGGATGGTCTTGAGGTTGGTATGACTTTCGAGTTTTCCGGAAATGACGTCATCATTAAAATTTTAAAACTGAATTTTTGCTCAATGGGGAGTCATACGGTATTTAGGTTCTGGGATTGCGGTCAACCTTATTCGCTAGGGTGGGGTGGGAAAGGTGAGGGAGGGGGTTGGAGGGAAGCGGGATATGAATCTACACACGATGGGGAGTCATACGGTATAGGGGTCCAAGGACTGCGGTCAACCCTCTTCCCTATAATCTTGACTACAATCAAACAAAGTTGCATTTATATAATTAACAACAATTAACTTTTTATTAATTAACAATTTATAGATTAGTTTTAAGCGGCAAATTTAAATAATCTGATGTATTTAATGTATTCAACAAAGTTTAAAAACTATACTGGATGCTTTTCTTTGTTTTGATTATCAGAAAAATATCAAAAAGTATATCTGTTACCAAAAATATTGGGTTGATAATAAATATGCATACATAATATACATACACGGAGTTTTAATATATATAATTAAAACTCAGTGTATGAAGGGTTCTCAATTTTTCTTTGTATCTTATTATAAATAATTTCAGTTTTATTATATAAACTATATTTTAAATACAAATTATAAATTCATCGATTTGACTGAAATGAAATATGTATATAAAGAAACGACACAAATTAACAGGGCCCTGCATAAAAATATAGACCACTCAGTGTCTCAGATCTTATCCCATCTTATTCCGCATTTGTTGCTTGAAACATAAAGAAAATAAGGGAGATTTTTTTAATGTCACATGGCAAATATAAAAACTAAATAATTTTGTTTCCTGTATTGCTGTATATTTGTATTCCTTAATGTATTTAATATTTTCGAACGTACTGTATAAATAATGACTGAAAAACATGTTTAATATTTAACAACCTTATTCAACAGTGTCCTCTTTCGAGGGTTCCTTTTTTTTAATTCTAAGCAACAATGCACTGCTTAAAATAATGGGAGCCGCGGCTACAGCAATGATATCGTCTTCACTGTTCATTTTTAATTCTCTACGGGACGCTACGAGCCTTCTACGATACACAGAAATACCTTGTGCCCAATACCAACGTTGGCCAATGTTGGCGAAGTGAATGCGCGCACTACGCGCAGCGCGTCACATCACCAACGTTGGCGAGACGTTGGCACTGCGTGTAGGAGCTCCTTAACAGAGACCTGTGGTGGGACTCTGTGCATTGTCGAATTGTCGATATCAACATATCGCTTTCTACTATCGCTACCGACGATCTCCGGCGACAGTCACCATAATTGGTACACCGTGACAACATCGCCAAGCCTTCGGCTGTCGTCGGAAATATTTAGTTATTTTTGTGTTATTGGTGCAAATGTTTAGCGATTTTAAGATTTCAAGGTTTCATATACTGGACGTTTTGTATTGAGAGTGACAGTAGGTAGCATTTTTTCTTGTTGACAGTTGGTAATGCCGAATCTTTTTTTTGTTACTTTCGTTCTAGTATCCACCTATGTCTAACTAACCCAATAATTTTATTAAACCCTGTTTATATGACTATACGATTGGCATATTAATTTCGAACATTTGTCCAGACAAGATCCTAATGATACTGATTAACCCGTATTGTATGAATGTCAGCGTCAATGCATTAAGAATGCAAAAGCCATGCCCGTGTTTTCTATCTTTCTCCAACCCAAAGTGATATATGTCTCTCTCTATAGCGACACTAGACGCGACACACTCTATAGCTGTCGCGTCTAGGCGATAGTTGGGTAGTAGAAGGGGTAACCAAGACGATAGTCGAAAGCACCATGCACAGAATGCCGGCACCAGCCGGCACTGGGTCTGATGAAGGGGCGTAACTGCCCGAAATTAATAACCATTAATACATCCAATTAAAATGTGATATTTTTATTTTATGGGTTCGTACTGTTATTATTCGCAAATGTGTGTAATTTTAACCTATAAATATTAAATTGTTATTGACGATTACATTAGTGTCAATATTGCCAATCATTTAGGTTAGATTACTGTCGAACAACATGATTTACAGCGTTGCCAATTTATTTTGGGTCGCTATCATACGATCATAGCCGAATGTTATAACGACCTTAAAATAACGGTAGGGTGCGATTCCGAAACAGTTTCGAGTCGCAATCAAACGGTCGCTATTGTAAACGATTTCCATCTCCAGACGACCATCATTGTCACTTGGCGCGATTCCACCCTGGTGGCAAAAGCCTACGTACTTATTAACACGTTAGTGCACATGACATTCAAACTATATCATGTATAAATGCGACATTGACGACCTGCGACATTGCGACCGTTTAAAAGAATGACCATTTCGAAAAACAAACACAGAAACAAAAAACATCCACGTACAATTTCACTCTATTACCCATCAGTATTCATGGTATTCGAGAATATCAAAATCCAACATGACAGCTTTAGAGAAAACAAAGCACTTCGCAAGCTTTAATATTCTCTTTTTATCTAAATTGACTTGCACCAAGAAGATCTACTATTTATTTATCTATTTATTTACAAGTGTCTTACAATGGTTGGGGTACAAATATTATATGCATTAATTTATCTCGCAGGTTAACACGGTACAAAGTGTCTTAATAATGTTTGGGTTCCAAATGCTATATGCATTAATTTAAGTTAAAAAATCATAAATTAAAATTAAAAATTTGTTGATATCTTCAATGTGAAAAGAAAGCTTTAAAAAATCTTAAAATACCCACAGGGCCACCTATATCCGACATTTTTCCAGCTCATCACGAGTCATGACCTTACCTATTGTTGCCCATGACATTGAACGTTTGGTTAGAATGTGGTCAATGTGAAAATCATCATAGTCCGGCTCTGAAAATTCAAAAAAACGATAATTCGAAATTCACTACCTACCTACTTTTCAATCGCGATCCTTTCTTATCCATGATCAAGGAAGTTATATTTCTATTCTGTACATTAAATATTCTCAATGATGTAGAAAATTGAGAAAATGATAATATAAAATTTTGTTTTATTATTTAAAATGAGGACAACATAAATAAGTGCAGTTTGACGCCATGTTACTATATGCAACTTTTTCTTCAATTAGTTTATTTTACGGTGGTCTATTTTCGCTAGTTTAGGGCGAAAATAGGAATTAAATATCAAGGAATTAAAACAAGGAAATAAGGAATTAAATATCCAGACAATAGAAGAAATCGTTAAAGCATCATCGGAAAAGTTCTATTCCTACATAAACACATGTAAGAGCGCTGGCAATTTAACTTGGGTACTAAGAGGGTACACAACAGATTAAAAAGAAAGTTACAACGAGACCTTTAAACAATGAGTAGCGACTCTGATTGGCCATGAGGGAAAAAAAGGTTCGCAACCTGGTAGCCTCGCGAACAACAACTAATTAAACAACATCGGAGCACACGGTGTTTTATTTATCCTTAGATAATCCAGATGCGAGTAGTATTTAGTTTACACCGCTTTTTCGTTATGTTTTCATTCGCATTGTTTGTTTCTGTAGGTACTAGTACTACAATTGCAGTATTATTACTGTACCATAAACAGCTATTCAACTGCACTTATAATATCGCAGAATAACCACAGTATTGTCTAGGTAGTCACATATCATGCAACGCCCACAACCTTACCATTTTCACAATTAATTCATCACATTGGTAGTATTTTTATTACTGAATTTGTTAACTACACATGAAAAAACAAGTTGACCATTTTTCAATTCACGTACTTCCGTTGAGCGTTAGCGCCGCTGCGTCCCTCTTGGCTCTTCTCTTGAAGGCTGATTTCCTCCTCTGTTTCTTCTTAGTCAAAGCGCTCGAATAGTCAGAAAGGGACCTTTTGCGTCTCTCCAAGGGATCGTCGAATCGGTGTGCATCTTTAACAAAAATGTAGGAAAAAAATACTATAAAATAAGTACATACATACGTTTGATCATGTGCTGCCAGACTAACGCATCGTCTTCTGTAAGTCAATCAATTTAATCAGTTTATTATAAGGTTTTCTGCACTAACTTAGTAGGTAACTAAGAATTTGGAGTGACTGTCAATCGAAATGAGTAGCATGGTATTTTAATTATAAAATTTTTTGAAAAGAGATGTCCTCACTCGTTGATACCAACGAGTGTTATCAAGGATATACGGTGATTGCAATTTTACCAGTATCTGTTAAAATCAGTACCGTTTTGACTTGTATCAATCAGCGGTTTGAAAAGATCGTATGACGTTTCATGCGCTTTTATTTGACCGTTGGTTACAAACGACCGAACGAAAGTTCATTGGCGGCAAACTGTTTTTGGCTAGGGTGCACAAAGTCGGTCTCGCGTAGGTTTACCAGATTTTTAGTTAGTTGAGAACGCGGGGGTTTGGCAAAACGTTGTTAGATCTACCTAATAAATCCATGTAAACGTGTAAACTGAAGTTAAAACATGTAGTTTGGTTCGAATTGCCTGAAGTAGAAGGGCTGTTCGCATGGACAAGTTCCGCCACTGTCATTACAACTAGCCAATCGGAATCAATTCAGTTCAAAACGGTTCGAAATTAGGGCGAGATACTGCTGATACCTAACCTTCAATATTCTACTGTTCTTCGTTCTCGTCACTAGATCAAAAAGGTTGGTTTCATCTAATAGTAGATTTTTGTGATAAAATAAATAAATTATTTATTATTCTACTGACACAACAGATTTCCTTCATGTCTCGCGGGGGACAGGGGCTTCCCTACAAGTGTTCGAGCAAAAAAAATTGTCAGTTATATAGTCCGAAATAACGCATTTGATAAGGGAAAGGGGAACAAGTTATGGAAAGACATGGCGAAAAGCGGGATATTGTACCGTAGCTGGCAGTCGTTAAAAGAGCATTGTAAAAAGCAAATAGAAAAGCGGTTAGCCGCTCCGCGATTTAATCTGACGCCTCGTCAAATTGAATTGTGTCAAAGAGGATTACAAACAGCTTCGAGCACGCTGCCAACTCGGCGTAGGTCGACGCGTCAAGGGCCCGAAATCCGAAACCGTATGGCTGGTTTAACGCCGAGCACAGGAAGTGCTCGAAACCAGAGGAAGTGATCGAAATTATGCATACATCGTCGGACGACCCTCTTGTGGATGACGATCAATTAAGAGCTCGCCAGACAGCTGTAGAGGCAGAAGCTGCTGAGAAAAATGACTGAGAAAATAACTGCAGAACAGAAAACTACTAAACAAAATAAGCCAATCTACCAGATTTTCCACTATCTACTAGATTCAAAATTTGGC
Organism: Aphodius sticticus; assembly: GCA_963966075.1. Taxonomy (NCBI): domain Eukaryota; kingdom Metazoa; phylum Arthropoda; class Insecta; order Coleoptera; family Scarabaeidae; genus Aphodius; species Aphodius sticticus. Next base: position 48,799,302 of record OZ014506.1, on the reverse strand, counting down.
CACCAGATCAATATTTCATTCTACCTTATTTAGTAGAAATTCTACTAAATTGGCAACCCTGCTCATGAAAGGTCGGAGACCGTGCATGGCGCGAGTATTGAAAACACAGTAAAATACAAATAATTCAAAACACATCTACAAACGACCGTATAAAACCAGTAATAATACGATACTGTGGCAGTCTCAATCTTCATTCAATCCAAATTAAAACCCAAATTGCCAGATCATAATCTATTAAAAGAAGAAAGGCAGCAGAATAGGAAAGCAGTTACAACTCGGTAATATGTGGAAATGGAAAAACAAGTTTGTCAAAGAAGTTGCCGAATAACTGAAATCGTATATCATAGAAACTGAAAAGGGGAATATACGGAGAACTATGTCTAATCACCAACTCTCCACTGGTGAATTGTCGGTCTAGGCAAAGGATTGAACTTTGCAATCGCACCGATAAGAATACCTAAGGAGGAAATTATTACGGAAGTAGAAGCCGCATTGTACAAAATACCAGGTGTACAAGCAGAGGACATTCGTCAAGAGGTTTGCAGGATAATTAGGAAAGCTACCCCGCCGAAGAGCAATATTACCAAAGAAGAGAAGTACTCTCTGAAGACCATCAAAGACAACAAGGATATCACAGTACTACCAGCGGACAAATGGAATTCAATGGTGATATTGAACAAGGAGGACTAGAACAAGAAGATGAACGATTTATTGGATCCGAATACGAACCGTAAAATTTCCAAGGACCAGACAGATAAGATAGGAAGGCGAGTGAAGGAATTGGTTAAATCATCATTGATTCGCGTACAGGAACAAAGAAGGGAAGTTGTCATTGACCCTCAGGATATACTCGTAAGTTTCGACGTAACATCACTCTTTACGTGTGTTCCGGTTAAGGAGGTAGTCGAAGGCCTTTGGACAACACTTGTCCCCCTAGGTCTACCAACCGATGTACCGGATCTTGTAGAGTACCATATCCACCACATACTTCTAGTGGGCGGGAGCGATGTATGACCAGGTAGAGGGTGCAGCCATGGGATCACCTCTGTCCCCGATAATCGCCAAGTTCTTCATGGAACTGTTCGAAGAAAAAGCCATTAGGTCAAGTCCTTTCAAACCCAAGCACTGGGTCAGATATGTCGATGATATACATAATACCGTGAAGCTCGAGTGTGGTGAACACGTTTTTCCTTCGCTGTGACGAATTTGCGTTAATTTCGATTACGTTTGTTGTTTTCGCCCGCGTTTTTCGCGTCATTTAAGTGCAGTAACTGTTGTTCAATTCTGTAAAGTCATCTGGTATTTTAAACGCCAGCTTCGCTGTGAAATTTGTAATAACTTAATTCTCGTTGGTGTTGCCTACAAAAAGTGGTCGTGATGCCTTCGGACAAATTGTGCGGAAAATGTAGGCAGGCGGTGCGGAGGTCCACCTTGGGTGTGCAGTGCGATACGTGCGGTACATGGTTTCATGGCAAGTGCGTGGACTTTGGCATGGAGTCCGCTGGTGCGCTGTCTGTTGCCGGCATGTCCTGGAAATGCTTCTCGCGCCGTTCGCCGCCACCGAAGGATCGCCGAGTCTCTCGCTCCGCGCCTGCTGCGGCTCTAGCGCCCGAGCGCGCCCCGGTGGTCACTTTAGAGTCCGTGTTCGATATGGTTAGGGAGACGCGTGCTGATATTCGCTCAATGAACACAAAATATGAAGATCTAGTAGATTCGGTTAACTTCTGCAGCAAACGTGTGTCCGACTTTGAGGTGGCTATGAAGCGCGTTCATGAGCAGCTTAAGTTGATCGAGAAACTTAACGCCGAGAACGCTACGCTGAGAGGACGGGTTAATGGTCTTACTGGGCGAGTGGCTGAGGTTGAACAATACTCGCGCAGAAACAACATCGAGATACGTGGAGTTCCCGAAAGGGATACCGAGGATCTCACGGCTGTCCTTGGCACCGTTGGCGAATTTCTGGGAGCTCCTGTGTCGCATTCTGACATAGATGCCATCCACCGTGTTCCCCACGGCCCAGGAGTTTCGGACCGGTCGATTTCCAAGCCTATTATCGTCAAGTTCTGCAGTAGGCTTAAGCGAGATGGTCTTCTTTCTGCTGTCGCTGCGAAGATACGTGCGGCTCCGGCAGGTTCGCCTCAGGGCCTAAAAATCGAGGGAGTCGCGGGCAGATGCTTCTTCGATTAACATCTTTCGCCGGCGAACAAGGTTCTCTTCGGAAGGACGAGAAGGGTTGCGAAGGAGAAGAACTATATATCTATGTGGACCCGCAACTGTAAGATCTTTGTGCGTAAAAGTGTCGAAGCGCGACCCATACATATAAAAACTGATACCGATATTGATAAATTGTAATCGTGTTGCCCCGATCGTCCTATTATGCTAAACTTCCCTGACTTTATTAAGTTTCAATGTCTCAAATATCACTTTATTATCAAAACACGCGTGGTCTTCGAACCAAGCTGCCTAATCTTTACCAGAATCTATTAAACTCTGATCTGGATGTTGTTTGTTTGACAGAGACCTGGTTATATCCAGGTATTTATTCCGCCGAAGTTTTTCCGGATTCATATCAGGTGTTCAGATGCGACAGACCGAATGTGGATGACGGTAGCTTGCGAGGAGGTGGTGTACTGATCGGAGTTTTAGCTTTGCTCCCCGCCACTCTGCATGCGGACTGGTTTGCCGGCATCGAGGCCGTCAGCGTTACTTTGGGGAGTGGGGTTTCATCACTGCATGTTTGTTGCATTTGCATACCACCTCGCGATACCCTAGCGCTATATACCTTTATAGATGCACTCACGGCAATTTTGGAGCGGCACCCCAATGATAAATTCTTGTTATGTGGTGACTTCAACTTGTCAGTGATCCGTTGGTCGCTTGGTGCCGGCTGTCAGGTCTGCACCGCTTTTCATACCAATACTGCCAGGTGCGTTGATTTTCTGGATGCCCTCTCCGTTTGCGGCCTAAACCAGCTCAACCATCACTCTAATGCATTTCATAATACAATTGATCTAGTTTTAACTAATTTTAACAATATTTCTGATATCAATCTAAGTAATTCACCTTTAACTCGCGAGGAAATTGCGCACACAACTCTAGAGTTTTCTTTGTCTTTGATTACACCACCTAACCTAGCGGAGCAAGCTTCTGCAACGTACAACTTTAGAAAAACACGTGTTGATGACTTCATTGATTCATTTAGCTCGATTGACTGGGATGAACTGAACACCGAGAGTTTGGAACGGGCAGTCGATACATTCTACTCTCACTTGTGGAGTACAATCGCAGGGTTTGTTCCCAGAAATCGTGCACGCGTTTTGGGTTGTCCGCTGTGGTTCTAGCCTGGCACTGTCCGAGTTATTCGCGAAAAGAGAAAAGCACATCGGAGATGGAAATCAAATTGATTATTTAACATTTTCTATGTTGAGGGGTCGTGCAAAATATTTAATTGATTACGACTATAAGCTTTACGTGCAGCATGCAGAGGCTGGCATTGCGGCTAACCCCAGGCATTTCTAGTCGTTTGTGAGGCGAAGAAGGGGCGCCAATAGTATCCCGTCGGTGATGACCTTGGACGATACTGTTGCCGTGGATGGCGATGGCGTTTGGGCGTTGTTTGCTGATTTCTTTGGTTCGGTTTTTGTTGCCCCTGTTGCCGGTGCTCCTGTCCCTGGAGACGGGACCGAGGTTAGTTTGCTGGGAGTGTTGAGCCTTGGACAGGTGGAGGTAGAGGAGGCGCTGGGTGAGGTGGGTGTTGCTGGGGGCCCTGGGGCCCCCAGCAGCTGGGGCCCCAATCTTAATTAATACTTGCTACAAAGCTTTTTCTTATCCTCCTTATGTATTATTCAATAGATCTCTGAGGGATGGTGTCTTCCCAAGCAAGTGGAAAAGAGCCTGTGTTCTCCCCATATACAAGTCTGGCAACCGTAGCATCGTCTCTAATTATCGCCCAATATCGGTATTGCCCTATTTAGAGAAATACTTGAAAAATTAGTTTATAGACTATTTCTAGTTCTTTGTAATCAAAGATAAAATCGATTCCAGACAGCATGGATTCCATGCCGGACGCTCGGTCGAGAGTAACTTGCTTGAGTATACCGACTACATTTACAATTCTCTTGAAGATCAACTCCAAGTTGATGCAATATACACTGACTTCAACAAGGCGTTCGATCGGGTCGACCATAATCTGATGTCTAAATTACATAAATTTGGTATTTATGGAGATTTGCTTCTATGGCTTGAGTCCACTTGCGTGGGAGAACACAGGTTGTGTCTATTAATGGCTGATGTTGCGCCGGTCTCCTCGGGTGTTCCCCAGGGAAGTCACCTTGCCCTTTACTTTTTAACATTTACATCAATGATATCTTTAAATCCATTAATCATGCCCGATGCCTTATGTATGCTGACGGTCTCAAATTATTTCTCCGTGTATCTTCTCATCTGGACTGTTCGAGGCTGCAGCGCAATCTTGATAGTTTACGGCAATTTTGTGTTAGTTACAGCATGTTACTATTTTTTTCTAAATGCAGCGCCATTACCTTCACGAGAAAAACTAGTGTTGTCCAATACACTTACACCTTTAACGACATAAATATAGAACGAGTTTCGTACATTAAGGACCTTGGAGTTGTCTTCGACGATAAACTTACTTTTGGGTGACACGTTGACGGAGTGGTTGCTACAGCGCTTCGTATGCTCGGGTTCGTTGTGAGGTCTACTGGGGATTTCATTAGTGAAGCTGCAATAAAAACCTTATATTTCTCTCTCGTTAACAGCGTTTTAAAATATTGCAGCGTCATCTGGAATCCCCAATACCAAGTACACATCTCCAGACTTGAGCGAGTTCAAAAGCGATTTGTAAGACATCTTAGTTACAAAAGTCACTATCAGTATATAGACTACGAATCTGCGTGTAATCATTTTAAAATTTTAACTCTCCGTCAGCGTCGGTTTTGCAGTGATATTTTATTTCACTATAAGATACTCCATGGTAAGTGCGACTCTCCAGCATTGCTTGGTCTGGTTGGCTGGCATTCATGTTCCCCCTCGCCTCCTACGATTTGATTTTCTGTTTCATACACCATCTCCTCGCACGAACGCATTCCTGATGCTGAAGATGGCTCGCGCCTCCGACCGCATCAGTGTCGATATGTTCCGATTTAAATATCACAGATTCCGGCGTATGGTTGTTGTCGGAACCCTCACATTAAAGAGTTTGTAGGCTTGTTGCTATTATTATTGTTATTATCATGGATATTTCTGTTACTTTTATTTTCTGAACATTCTAATGATTCTGTTATTGTTACTTTTTTGCTTTATTGTTTGTTTGACATAACTGCACATTATTTATTGTAAACGTGACACAGTGTAAGTGGGTTCCTCCTGTACTGTGTCCAACTTGTGTAAATAAATAAATAAATGATACCTTTGTGGTTTGGCCACACGGTAGAGATAAACTTACTGAGTTCCTTAACCACCTGAACAATGTTAGACCTTCCACCAAATTCACTATGGAAATAGAAGAGGATAATCAGCTGCCTTTCTTGGATGTGCTGGTATACAGAACGTCAACGGGTAGGCTTGGACATACAGTCTACCGTAAAGAGACACATACCGATCGGTACTTGAACGCCAAATCACACCACCACCCCTAACAGAAGAGAAGTGTTACTAACACATTGTTCAACAGAGCTGAGAAGGTATGCGACTCCAGCACTTTGGACGGAAACACTTGGAGTGGGCCCTACGTCAGAATGGATACACCAAGTCTGCCATACGGGGTGTCACAAAAAGAAGTCTCAGAGGAACCGCAAGAGTCAAAGGGGTTCGCTTGCTTACCATTCGTAAGTGGGGTATCAGAAAGAATCGGTGGATTACTGAAGAAATCGGGTATCACGGTAAGGTACAGAGCACCAGCTAAGGTAAAGGATCTTTTGCCTAACCCAAAGGATATCACACCACTCCTTAAGAACGAAGGGCTATACAAGATAACATGCTAGTGCGGAACATGCTATGTAGGACAGACAGGACGAAGCATCGAATGTTGAACCAAGGAACACAGTAGATACCCGACTAGGCAAGATTTAACAGTCCGCTGTTGCTCAACACTGCAACGAGTCAAGACACACAATGGATGATTTCGATAACGTGAAGATGTTGGCACGGGTGGGTAATTATTATCGACGGCTTATTAGAAAACCCATCGAAATTTACAAACATCCTGACATCAATCGCGAGGACGGCACTGACATTAGTAGGGTCTGGAAAGCGATCCTAACGCGGTCAGGTGGAAACGCATATGGGAGCGGTAGCTCCAGATGTGCGCAGTGAGGTGTAAATTTAGGTATATAAGGGAGATTTCTTTGGTAGGTCTTCAGTATTCAGTTAGCTCTGAAGAAGCGAGCAACATGGTTTGCGAAACGTTAGCATTAACAAATCTTGACACACGGCATAACCCGGAAGCAGTTTACTTTCTAAATGGCCGTGAAAGCCTACGTACTTACAGAATAGAATAAGTTTATTTATACCCAACAGGAAATGTCCCACTTAAAGGATATAATTACAAATAGCAAATACGTTAATTCTGGTACACAATTATCATAGGCCTCACACACAACATTTCTCAAGAACAAAATACATTAAGTACGAGCTGCATTTCTATAATCGACAAAAAAAGTTCTTTCGCCAACGTTAAAAATGTTGACTTCGCCACACACAACATTAAACAAATTGCACCGGCATGGTGCGCCGGCATGGTAAAACAACCTGCTAGATCTCAAATGAATGGCCTAGCACAAATGTTGACCTGAGAAAGCAGCTCGGAGCAGTCCACAATGAGTTCAGGAGACCGTGGAGGAAAGGCAATGAGTGCAATTCCCTCCTAAAACTCAGAGGTCCGAGACCAAAGCGTGTAAGGTACAAATACTAATCCCTACCTCTTTCAAGATAAATTTGGTCCTCGATGTAAACAAGACGCTTCCTAAATCTCCTCTGCACCGACTCCACCATATCCCTATAGCACATTTGGTAACCACATAACATTGGCATAGTCCAATCTTGACCTCACCAACGCAAAATACAGCACTTTCAAACATCGCACATCCGTAAAACATCCAGAGTTTCGAATATAAAATTTAAGCATCCTCCCCGCCGAGGAGACCACCCAAGAAACATGCCCAGCAAAGCTTAATCGAGAATAAAACATACCCAGATTACGTATATCACCACATCTCTGCGGCGGGACACCAGCTAGAACATAATCTGAATGCAAAGGATTAACAGATCTGGAGAAACTTTCAACCTTACACTTTCCGACGTTAAGGTGCAAATAATTCTCTCCACACCAGCGCTCCAGGTACCCCAAACGATCCCGAAGTCGTCCGAGGTCCTCCGCATCACCAATCGCCTGATACATCTTCAGATCGTCCGCATAGGCCTGGAACTGAACCGGCATATTTACCAATAAATCATTGATAAAAATATTAAAGAGCAAGGGACCCAATACAGAACCCTCCGTAGTTGTTACGACCGGAAAGATAGCTAGACATCAAAGCCACCAAATCAGGCAAAAGCCCAAAACAGGCAAGTCTCGACAGCAAACGAAAGTGATCAACGGTGTCAAAGGCTTTGCTAAAATCGTTATAGATGACATCTAGGTGAGTACGATTGTCAATATGTCTTAAAACATATTGTGTAAAAGAAGTAAGATTCGACACAGTCAATTTACCCGGCACAAAACCATGCTGACGTGGACACAGTCTCCCTACTGTGAAAAAAGAAAAACGACGATGTAAAACAAGTTCAAAAACTTTTGAAAATCCACACAGTAGAGACACCGGTCGATAATTCCTAATGTCAGAACAGTTGCCAGACTTTAGAACTGGTGTGATGACGGACATCTTCCACATGTTAGGAAATGTTCTTAACGATATCTAACGGTTAAAAATGTATATCAGAGATGACAACCACTGAGGAAGAGGACCAAAGGGAAGCTTTGAACGACAACATGAGAAGAAACGCGAGGTAGATAAGAACTGTCAGAAGACTATATCAGTTAAAAATTAGTTCAAACTGTTATGTTGAAATATTTAAGTTTTTAATATGAGGTGAAGTTTATTGGCGAAATACAGACTTATTTAGAAAAGGGGATGTAGCGGGCATATGTGCGCCTATAGTATTAAACCATGGGGGATTGTAAAAGATGGGAAACCTTCATGAAAACCTTCCTAAATTAAAAAGAAACAAAAACGGCAGTTTAATCTGGCGGATCCTATCGGGTGGGAAGAAAATTAGGCATTAGTAACGAGTCAACTGTTGAAGATGCGGACCTACACGGGAAATTTCCAAAATTAAGAAAAATTGTGGCACCATGTGGTAACCGTCGAAGGTGGAAACCAGGTCGTACAAACCGTCGAGCAGGCCGCCCCAAGGCAGCTGTCAGCTAAACATGCATGCATGTTCACGGCGGACTCTGTGTTGTGGATAACATTCCCTATAGATAAAAAAACTCTGGTAGAGGTCCTAGGGGACCGCCATAAGTTGGGCCCCAAGTCGTGGTGCCGCCAACGGCTTGCCCTGTAGAATCGTAATCATCGAAGAGGATAATTTTGTAACTGGAACGCTATGTGTGTCTGCAGTTGTATGTTTTCCCCGATGTATCTAGCATATTAAATAATAATGAAAGTGCAAAATTTAAACATAATAAGTGCTAAATGTACAGAAATTGTTATTTTTACGCAAATCAAAAAATTAATTCCATAAAGCTAATCTTTAATCTTAAATCATGCCTATACAAAAATGTGACACTTTCTACACTCTTGATATAGATTTGCAAGGACATATTATGTTTCCTCTGAGACCCTCCATTGTCATATCACATCATATCGCTTGTAAACATTTGCTTTCAACAACATTCAATTCAAACTACTCATGTACCTGAATGTACCTGAGTGATGCTTAACTTACCTGCTATATTTTGGTACTCATCGGCGCACACTGAAACAAAAAGAAACAAAATATTTAATTTGTGAATTCTGAGGATTCCTACTGGAAAGACTGTAAGGCGTTTTTTTTTGGTGGTCAATTCACGTCACAACTTGGAAATCACTGATAAATCACATTTTGAGTAATTTAAGCTGTAAGTATTTTATAATATTGCATGCAGTGCAACCGATCTGACATGTACAATCCAAGAAGGTTAGAGGCAGTACAAGAAAAAATAATAGAAACATGATAGGCTTTTGACGAAGTCCGCAGGTCTGTGATATCATATGAGGTCTCTTATAAATGAATAAGTATTACACACGTCCAGGGTATATAAAGGATCGTAGCAGACCAACTTAAAAAAAAACTAAATTTCCCGAAACGCATTGTTTTGAAACTGCAGATACTTAAAGTTAATAAACGCAAGATGAGCAACTTTCAAGACAGCATAACGAAACAAGGTCGATTGATGTATCATATGAATGCTCATTTAATACTATTAAGTTTAGCGAAACAAATGATACATTATTTTAAAGAGAAGGAATGCGGGTACATTAGAGAAAAGAATTACTTGACAATATTGAAAGATGTAGGAATAGGAGAAAGACAGAGTTATTATGCGCCGCTCGACTTGACGCTTTAGATCGTGAATTCTTCGAATTTCTATCTCAAATTTGTACATCATTTATTTTTTAAAATTTTACACCAGTATATACCCTTAAGAATGTTGGACAATGCTTTCCTGTATGTATATCAATTATCCGATCGAAGTTTACTATTGATAAGTCTTATTTATTTTTTTGTCATTAAACGAGACAAAAAATGGTTTATTAATTTCAGATGATTGCTGATTTTCAAGAATTTGTAATATTTATAAGATTTTTTTTACAAAAATTAATTGCACAGTTTGTTTCAATAAAATTAAGAAAAAATATGTTTGATAAAATTTATAATCAATACATTTTTACAAATTTCCTCAACATGTTTTTTTTTAGCGTTTTCAAACCTGCGCCGACACGGACAAAGTCCACTTCATGCATCCAGTTAAAACTTAATCAAGATACGTCCCTCAGAAGGTTAAGAAAACTCTATGTGTAACTATGTTCTTAAATCTACGCTAGTATAAAGGATACTAGTTTTAGAAAAATCCCACAAAAAGGCAGGTATTTATATAACCAACTATTTTCTTTTGAAGAACATGTATCAAAAACTATCAACTTTTGACTAATGAAAGGTGCGTGTGGAAGAATAGGTATTGGGCTTGCCATAACCTAAACACAAACGTTTGGGCTGTAAAACTATGCTTTTTAGCTCAAAAGAAAGAAACAAAGAAAGAAAACTATTTCAGTAGTCCAGCCAAAAATTAATATATTATCTATCTATGTATACCATACACATATATTTGTAAATATTTATTTATAATATAACTTCATATCATTACGAGAGCCAATAACTTCATCATTGCGAGAGCCGAGCGATCCCGTTGCGACACCCGCCTTTGCGACTACTGTAAATAGTGCAGATTGCTAATAAAGCTGCGTTCGCATTACCGTTAGTGTATAACCGTTCGGATTGAGTGATAAGCCCGCCACTGACGGTACTGCGCCGCAGTACGACAAAATCGTACTGCGGCGTTGTACAACTTCGCAGTATACGTTTAGCGGCCACACACGATCCAACCCGGCAGTCTCTGGCATGACAGCGTGTAGTAAAATGGCGGACAGCCAAGAAGATTTATTGTTAGCTGCAGCTACGGTTTGTGTCGAAGATGAAAAAAATTCTAAAATTTTGTTTAAACAAAAGTTTTTTTTTGTGTCTTTTTTTTATACTAAGATTAGTTCTAAGAATATCTTTTATCGGAATCATTTTTTTAAACGCATCATTTTTGAGTTATAATCAATTAATCAAAACTCCTGAACTTCAAATTAGGAATATTTTCCTACAAAAGAATCTTAGAATTAATCTTAGAATAAAAAACATATAAAAAAAAATATTAACAGTATATTTAAACGCGAGATTGTTTAAACCCAAAGAACTTTGGTTTGATTTTTTTGTAATTTTATTACGGTTGGAGAATTATTTAGGTGTTTTATAATTTTGACTAACCCTATATAATCTTATCCAATAAATTTAACGACAATCGACACGACTCTCCGTAAAAAATTCCACTAGCGACTAAAGTCTAGCTTTCTCAACTAGCTCTACAAAAATTCTACTAAATTTACCAACATTATAATCACCTATCTATGCATATCCTACAATGCGGTATAATGTATAATGTAGTATAAAATAAAATATTTGTTATAGAAATATTAAAGATTGTATAGAACAGAACATTATTGAGTTATGACTTATGACACTAGATTTTCACTAAACATCTCTAATCGATACACCGATCTAGTGAAAAATCTACTGATTTTGTGACATTGGCCACATTTGTTAAGGAGTAAGAAGTTATGTACTTATATTAGTATTAGTATAAGCTAAGTACCTATAACTTAAACTAATATAGGTACAGAACAGAAAACTACTAAAAAGATATGTCAATCTACCAGATTTTCCACTATCTACTAGACTCAAAATTTGGCCACCAGATCAATGTTTCATTCTATCAGATTTAGTAGAAATTCTATTAAATTGGCAACCCTGAACACAACAAACAACCCACCCATGTAATGTACTAGTATATCAGCTGATACTGCGCCGCTGTACAATTTAGTCGCAGCGAGACACACACGGTCCAATATGGGCATACGAGCGACCGCGTCGTACTGCAAAGTTAAAATTTTTTAACTGCACGTTAAGCAGACTCAACTTGATCGGTCGTGCCCACACATGGTCAAATTTCGACCGATTCATTCCAATTTCGTTGAATCCAACAAAATCGTACTGCGGCGCAGTACCGTCAGTGGCGGCCTTTAGTCACCAACACTCAATCCGAACGGTTATACAACGCTCCCATATGTCAAACTTCTACCATCACCACTGCCATTGCCACTAACACTAATGCGAACGCACCTTAAATGTTACACTTATCTGTAGTGTATAAAGTGGTCTGATCAAATTTATAATAATTATTACAATGTTGCATTTGTTAATATTTCTTCCTGTATTATTACAGGTGATAACGCCACACTTATTGTGTCGTATTATGATTATTTATCGCTACGGGAGCTTAGATCGTTTTGCAACTCCCCTCCATGGTGTATGCACAGGGCGAATAGGTACATTGTACGGAACCATATCGCTCACGCGTGGAGCGGGTAGGGGTGCCCATGAGCCACAGACGAAAGTTAGACATTGCAAACTTAGGGTAATTCAAAAACTACCAACAAATTATGATCGGACTTTTACCTATGCATTCTTTCAACTCCAATAAATAACCGAGAGGAAGCCAGATCAGACTTTCTTTTGATTTATTTCGCTCGTATATTTATTTATTCGTCAATTTAAATTCGCCTTTGGGCAAATTCAGCGTGCAGCAGCTCCGATGTACAGTTGACATTTCGCGTTTATGTTTTAAACTTATGGTGGAAGTGTTTCTTAATTTTGTGGTATGAATTACTTATGTACTAGGGATGTGCAAATAGTATCAATTCGTTACTTTGTATTCGTTACTTTCAAATATTGCAAGTAACGAATACTTATTTCAAAAAGTATTCGTTACATCAGGTAAGGTATCAATCACAACAAGCACAAGGAATGAAATATCAATTCCGGTATCATGTATAAACTACTACTTCCGCAATTAAATACAACAAGTATTAATAATAAATATAATTATAAAATTGAATAATAAATACAACACGTGTAATCGCCACTAAACGTAACTCAATAATAATCCCGCCAACGGAATTGTGATCCAATGTCATTATCCCTATAAAAGCAGTAGGTGCCGGCAAATCACTCCTCGCAACACCGACCGCTTCGATCTATACGTTCTCCACGAATCAACCCGCCTATCAATTTGATACCGCCACCCGTGATGCACAAGGTGCCCAAGATAGCAGATTATGTGACAATCACAAGTCACAACATGTTAAATTGGTAGGTACCAAACAAAATATCAGTATCAATTCTGGTATCACAAGTACAGTACAATTAAATACAGCAAATGATCAAGTTTACGATGAGTATCGGTCTGGTAACGGAAACGAAACGCATACCAAGCATCAAGTAACGAAACACGAATGATTACTGATACTTGCTTTCAAATCTGGTAACAGTACCGAAACGTGTAGGTACCAAGTATCAGTAACGAAATACGAATGATTACTGATACTCAGTATCAAGTCCGGTAACGGTACCGAAACGGGTAGGTACCAAGTATCTAGTAACGAAACACGAATGATTACTGGTACTCAGCATCTAATCTGGTAACGGTACCGAAAGTGTAGGTATCTACTAAGTATCCAGTAACGAACCACAAATTATTACCAATATTGATACTCGGGCAGCAACGAACAGCCGTCGTACGTGTAAGATTGTTGCGGCTCGGGTGCTGCGATGTGCGGAGATGTTTCATCTTTTACAAATAAATTAGCTAGTAAATGCGGCCGGCGCGGAGCGGCAGTTTAGGACATTTTTTTATCATAAGAAGATCTTATGTATGTAATAAAATGTCATCCGTGCTCAATAATTTGTATCGGAAACAATAAGGAAACAAAATTTTTTCGAATGTTAAGTAGTTGAAATGTTAAAGGAATTAATTGCCATATTTTACGTAGGAATGCTAACTTGAAAAATATCGGTATCAGTTTAAGTAACGAATACAAAGTAACGAATACTCGATTAGAAAGTATCGGTATCAATTCGTTACTCAAAAGTATCGGTACTGCACATCCCTATTATGTACATGTTTTTATGATTTTTATTTCTTAACGCAATAATTCTGATAACAAGATGCATAAGGTGCGTGCCTATTTGTACGAGAGGTTATTCGTATTAAAATAAAATTATTTCAGATTTACCTACACCTGTTATAAGAAAAATTATAATCTAAGCCAGATTTTTATTAAAATATCATAAATGTTTTTAAAATGTTGATAAACCAAACTGGCACAAATACATAGACTTGCTTGCCTCGGCACAACCGGGGCAATGAGCACAACCCCAACCGCTGCGCTGGAGTATGTTGTACTTGCCACCACTTGACTTCTTCATTGAAGAGGTGGCCCTGAAAACACTATTCAGGCTTCGCACGGTGGGCTACACAAAAGCAGGCGACAAGAGCGGCAAGTGGACCAGTCTATGGAGTAGTGCAGCGAAGGATCTGCCGCTTCTCGACTACCGCACGGACTATATTCCACCTTGTTTCGTCTTCAACAAACCTTACCTTCCCAAGGACATACCGCAGGAGAAGGGGAACACTACGAGCCTGAAGATCTATACAGACGGCTCCAAGAAAGACAGTGGAACTGGTGCTGGGATTTTCTCTCATGACTACCAGGTACGACAGTCCATCCCCCTAGGCAAGTATCCTTCTGTAACGCAGGCGGAACTTTATGCCATAAAACTGCCGCGGAGTGTATCATCAGCTCCGACAAGACTGGCAGGAACGTAACGATCTACAGAGACAGCAGACAATCCATACTCTCCTTAAGTCGTCGCAGGTTTACCTCCGACTTAGTCTTGGATGTCAACCTCACATGGATAAAAGGGCATTCTGAGGATAAGGGCAATCGGCACGCTGATAAACTAGCCAGAAGAGCTGCCAATGGACCGGTAAGCTTGCCGGAACCCTTCCTACTACCCACTAATAACCTTCTGCTACAATCACTGAAGGAGCTCGCCCACAAGAAATTCATTCGACAGTGGGAGAATCTACCTGGCTGTCAGCAAGCTAGGGAAGGGCTCCCCCTTCCCTCCAGCACCATTGCTAGGAGATTTACACAGCTGCCCAGAAGCAAGCTACGTTTAGTTACGGGTATTCTTACGGGTCACTGTGGTTTACGGAAGCATCTTCATGTGATGCATCTGGCTGAAACGTCTATATGCCGAGCTTGTGAGCTAGAGGATGAGACGGTAAAACACATTTTATGTGAATGTCCAGACCTGGTCGAATACAGGGAATGCTTGCTGGGGGGTCCATGGCCGAACATGGACGGAATCAGGAACGCACCTCTAAGCTGCGTCCTAGCGTTCGTTAACAATCCAGGCTGGTTGACATAGCTGGATTGAGCGCAGGGGCAGGCACAAGGGGCCCAATGGGGCCTGGGTACCACGAGGATTATGCTTGACCTCCAACACCCTACATACATACATTGTTTAAGCTGCTTTATTTCGGCCATTACAAGGTAATACAAATTACAATAGTAAATGTACTGCATGGTTGCCATGGCTGGAATTTCTTTCATCTCTCGCGCTTCACCTCGAGACTGATGATTCCGTGATCTCGTCCCGGGCTATTGGTATGGAGAGTGTGGTTGGTCATCTAATCACAATAAAAGTGCGGTTAAGTGCTACATATCCGTGATCTTCCGTGTTTATGTCCTTCCGGTTAATATTGTTTTGAGTTTTGCCTTGAATTGTAGCGGCTTGAGTTCCCTCACTGTGTTTGGCAAATCGTTGCACCGTTTCCGAAGTTAGTGTGAGTGCAAATTTTTTTGTCCTGGTTCTCTGCGATCGGATGTGAGAGTGTCCTCTTGTCGAATGTGTGTATATTTCATCGTTTGTTGTTAGCCTTATGTTTGTCTTTATTAACTTGTGTTTGATTTTATACAATAGGAGGATGTTTCTGAATTGTATCAATCTCATCATGTTTAATTCCCGCGTGATTTTGTATACGTCTTGAGTTGGTGTTCGCCTATCAAGGTTATAAAGTAATTTCATAATCGTGTTCTGTTGTCTCTGGATCTTTTCCAAGTTGGATTGACTGGTATCGCTCCATATCGATAGAAGATATGTATTTGTTGACGTGAATAATGCGTGGTAGAGTTGTTTTTTGAAGTGCTGTGGTATTATATGCCTTACGTAATACAGAAGCGCTATTGTCCTTGCGTTTTTTGTTAGGATGGTATTGATGTGGGCGTGCCATTTTAAGTTACTGCTTATTAGTAGGCCAAGGTACCTTATCTCCGTGTTTTGTTTTATTTGTATGTTGTTGATATTTATGGTTAGGTTAGGTTGATTCATCTTGTTTCTAAACAGTATGTACTCTGTCTTGTTAATAATAATAATAATAATAAAGGTCTTTATTGAAAGAAAAGCAAAAATGCAAATAATTGTACAAAAATATAAATTCTATAGTATTATTCTCGTTTATTGTTAGTAAGTTGTATGAAAACCATTCTGTCACCACTTTCATGTCTTCGTTTATCATTTGTTGTAGTTGTTGCTCCGTGTTTGCTGTATACAATATGCAAGTGTCATCCGCGTACATGAAGGGTTTACCATTTAACTGTAGGTCGAAAAAATCCTGTGTGTGTAAATGATATATAAGATCGGTGGTATATTTCCGCCCTGTGGTATTCCGTATTCGGCATATTGGATGCTGCTCTCGTTGTTGCCCAGTCTAGTTTTTTGTGGCCTCTCCGTTAGATACGTTCGTATGATGTTTAAGTTTTTATCCTTTATCCCTAATACTCCAATTTTTTCTATGAGTTTTGTCTTTGCAATTGTATCGAAAGCCTTCTTCAAATCGATAAATATTGCGCTCACGATCCTCCTTTCGTCTAGGTTCAATTTTATGTCATGTACCAAATCTATTGCCGCTGATGTTGTGCCGGAGTTTTTTTGGAACGCGTATTGTTGCCGATGGATAATGTCATGTTTGGTTAGATAAGAAACATTTCTGCGATGTATGGCTTTTTCTAGTGTTTTGTTGATTACTGATAGAAGTGCAATCGGGCGATAATTTTCCACCTTCTTTCTGTCCCCCTTTTTGTAGATGGGTATGATTACAGTGGATTTTAAGCACTCAGGATATATGCCTTCTTCAATTACTTGGTTAATAAGTCTAACCAATATTTTGTTAATTGTGTGTTTGTTTTCCTTTAATAGTTTTGGTTTTATGTTGTCAAATCCTGTAGCGGTGTTGTCATTAATTTCGTCTATTATGTCATTGACCTCTGCTATGTCTGTCGGGCTAAAGTCTGCCATTTCTGCTATCACTGCTTTCGTTCCTGTCACCACATTTCTGTGTTGATGAACTCTGGTCATCTGCGCTTCCGCCAATTTTTTTCCCACTGTCGCGTAATATGTGTTTATCTCCTCTGAAATTTCACTTTGATACTGTATGACAGAGCCGTCTTCTCTTGCTATCTCGTCTATTTGCGTACTACGTTTCAGGTTTTTGTTGGCTAAGGTGTTTATTAGTCTCCATGTTTTGCTGGGGTCTCCATGACATTTTTGAAACTTTGATTGGTAGAAACGGGTTTTCGTGTCTTTGATCAAACGATTTGTCTGATGTTTTTTTCGTTGATATTCCATTTTTAGTTGTTCGTTGTTTGAGTCTCTTTGGTGCCGTTTATAGAGTTTGTTTCGTGCTGTTATATGTTGAATTACTTTTTCGTCTATCCAATCGCTTCCCTCTCTTCTCTTTATTACTTTTTTGCTTTGGTTTTTCTCAATTATACTTTGTAAGCGCGCTGATAGGTCTTCGAAGGTTTTGATTGTTGGGACATCTATATTCAGCATATCTTGCTGTATTCCCGTGTTGTTGGTATGTGTATATTGATAGGTTCTATGGTCAGTTTTCTTTTTGGTATTGTACTTTATTTTGGTCATTATTGCATTGTGGTCGGAAATGCTTGATTCAATTATATCTATCGTCTCTATCTGGACATTGTTAGTTGCAAGAACATGGTCGATGATCGAATGATTTCCGTTGTCATTCCTTCTTGTATGGTGCTTTTTATAGAGTTTATTTGCTATACTGTAGTTTCGCTGTGTGATAAAATTTTTGTACTCCTTAGTAGTGGGGCTCTTTTCTAGTATGTTCAGATTGAAGTCCCCGAGAACTATGTGTGGTTTTGTTCTATTTATAATGTTATGTTTTAGCGTTTCCTTAAAACAATCAAACGTTACATGTGGCGGTTTGTAGAGAACCGTTATAGCCGTATCGTAGTCTTTTATGTAAGCTTTTATTATTTCTGTTTCATGTATTGTTTTATTCGTTAACTCAACATAGTGTACTTCTTTTCTTATATAAAGAGCAACCCCCCCGCCACGGCCGTTTCTGGAGTTGTACAATGCATTGTAATTGTTTAGTTGGTACAAGTTTTCTTGTTGTGGCGTTAGCCAGGTTTCTGTTACTGTAATTATTGTTGGTTTTAGTGTTTTTGTAATGATTTCAATTTCTGGCAATTTATTCCTCATGCTTCTTACATTATGTAGATATACACTGTAATTCCCACCTGTCATATCTGTCATGCTGTTGTTTTGCTTGTGCATAATGTTTTATATTCTTTGTAGCTCCTTAGTGTATATTTTCCAGATCCTCTCTGCATTTAATTCTTATTCTTTTGCTATCGTAGGTCTTTCTTAAATACACATTTCCATCTATGACAAATGCAAACTTATAGTTCTTAGTTTTTTTTCAGTTGTCTTGCCTCGTAAAATAGCGCGGCCGCAAGCGGCGTCAGTTGCTCGTTGATATAAATGTTGTTAAATTTCCCTTTAAGTCCGCACTCATTGGTTTTTATTGACCCAATTGCTTTTCGTTCTTCCATTATTGTTTTTCTTTTCGATCGTTTTCAGTTGCACTATTATCGGGCTATCTTCTCTTTTGTTGTCCTTTCTGAATACCGATGCCATGTCCTCTCCATCTATTTTCACGTTCAGTCCTCTCATCACTTTTATCACGGTTACTTCGATTTTTTCGTTTTTACCCTGCGTTTCTATTCCAGATATTATTAAGTTGTTTTTTTTTTCACCCTATACCTTCACCCTATACATTGTAGAAACGCGGATTGTAATTCCCTGGGTAATATGTGTTCATGCTACTTATTGACATTCATTCAGGCGTGTAACTTAAAAATAACTACTCGTACGCAGAAGATGAATAGAATTGTTATTTTGACCTTGATTGTCGCCAGACCAATAGGAAGCAAGACAATGTTATATACACGATTTTGTTTCAAAATCGTATTTTGCCAATATATTCGTTCCTATGGCCTGGCAAGGGTGAAAGTTATGATAATATTGCTAGATCTTTTAATCATCTACAATAAATTGTATGCATTTGTTTTGTAGAAGCAACATTTCTTACCTAATACAGCTGAAAAGAAACACCTACAGGTAAGAGAAGCAAGGCATATATTGTATACAGACTATACAGGGTGTCACTTTCCGAGTCGTCAACATTTACAGGGGAGTTTTAAGCAGCATCATATTTATCATAAACATATAGTCAGAAGAAGTCCGTTCTTCGAAAGTAATTCCAAAGAAAAATTACCGCCCTTGATCAGACGTTAATGACGATTCATTCCAATTGTGTAAAATATACATATTAATAACAAGTAAAACTTTGCATTTTAGATGTGGTGCTCGATAACTTTGTGAATTCTTTTACCACAGTGTAAACAAACATCAAATTCTCGTAATTAATCGTAGTAGCCACCGTTAAACGCACATGGATGCACATGTGTTGTTTGCAATGAAAATGTCTATAAAGTCCTGTACCACTTTTCTAAAAAATATTTTTTTGCTTGGATGAACTGGAGTCAAACACTGAATTTGGGCACCATCTTGCCAGTGTAAAATAGAGCTCGTGCCCGGCGAGTACAAAAAGACTTAGAAATATTATTCTGGACGTGAAAATGTACTAAAATACCAATTTTTAAACTATCTGTTTTTGATTCTACTTAAGCACCTTTTTAACAACTCCTAAATGATAATAGTGAGGTAACATGGAATACTATTCTGTGAACTGATTTAGTAACTTTTACAACAGATGTTGCTTATTTTTTGTATTAATTTCCTGAACATAATCCTTTATGCTTGTATTATGGTTGTTTGCATAAAAAAGGTTAATAATTTAAACAAATGCTATATTTTATTAAATAAACTATTAGCGTAACGGTTATAGTATTTTACATTTGCCACATTAAAGAAAGAACCATTAAAATCGGCGCAGGTAGAAGGTTCCCAATCGTTAAGTTTGTGAGAAATGAGAAAAACAATTGATTTTAATATACCAATGTATTTATTTATTTTACAATTTATTCCAGTACTCATTACAACATAACCTACAAATAAACACTAAACCTGCCACTCGCACCGAAAGCACAAAATTACGGACGATACTCGTTTATCTTCGCCATGGTCGAATCAATGAGGTCGGCGAACTTCTGGAAACCACCCATCCTATCTATAGCCTCCACGCCTTCAGTGAATATCCTCTGGAAATGTTCCAGACTCAAGTGGGGCATGAGCGATTCACCAACATCTTGTCCTATTCCTTGGCCTAAGATAACTGTTAGCGTGGCAATTGCGCTAATAACAAAACCAGAGATCGCATTTGCCACCACCACAGACGTGAAAACCATGGCCAATTCGCCAAGATATCCACTGGTCGTTGTCCACTTGTAAATATAATTGACGATCGCGAGTCCGATGTCCAGAATTACTCCCTTACCGAGATCCTTAAACATGCGCAACAAGTTGGTCAACATATTGACCATAGTGGTGATCAGAGCTTTGTTGCCGCCCGGTACAACGTCTCCTACTGATGGAAGAATGTCGGCGAGGAGGAAGCGTTTCGTTCTCGGCCCGTGGATACGTTCTATTAGCTCACTCTGGTCGTACTGGTTCCCTTGTGAGGCCATGGAGGTTCCGTTGGCGTAGTGCTGGGATGCTCCGGCTGCGATTTGAAACAAAACACTATAATCACTAACACTGCAAAAGTCTAAGTGTTTGTTAAGTCATAGTCGGCACATGTACGGCAATTCCGATTTATGTGCCCAATACCACAGTTCGGAACATGAGTGTAATCCAAATACTATTTGCTTTTTTAACAGAATAATTTGTAAAATTTTAGGAAGTTTATACAAAGTGTGTCACTGCGCGTTCGCCAGAGGCAAATAAGTGCTTGTTACAATAGAGTGGTCCTTATTTATATATATGTTACCGGCAAAACCCGTTTTCAGGTAGAACCAGTTTAACCTAGGTTAAACTAGTTCTGCCGACGCGCGTTAGGTCGAACTAGTTTAACCTAGGCCAAATTAGTTTAACCTGGTTTGTAAACGCATACTTTAGGTCAAACTGGTATGGACTAGGCAAAACTAATTTCGACTAACGGTATGGAAATGTGCTATTATACCGGGTGATCCACGCTGTTATTTGTGGAACCAGACGAATGAAATTTGGATAGCTATAATAGACTAAAAATTTAAATTTTTCGGATATACTTGATGTTAGTATGACTTCGTCTTTTTTGCGGAATGGACGTTATCTTTGAAATTGCAATCTGCACACTATACTTTTCATGCAGTAATTTCAATAGGGATATTCTAAAAACGAAACACAAAGACTTAAAAAGCTTATATTTTTCTTCTTGAAGTAGTCCACAATCAAAGGTGTAGTTTCATATAATTGCAATAAAAGCAAAACCTCTTTAGCCTTTGCAGATTATTTATTTCTTTTAAGTACCGGTTTCGATCTACGATCATCATCAGCTTAAATGGTCAAGTAATCCGATGGTTGGGACGTAAAAATTTTTTACGAAAAAGAAATAAATTATCTGCAAAGGCTAAAGAGGCTTTTTATTGCAATTAGAAAGAGTGAACTCACGACAATCGCATCGTAGCTAGCTCATGTCACGTGGCCTTCGACTAAGCACACCAATATCAGTTTATCAGTATACTCAGTATTCAATTAGCTTTGAAGAAGCGAGCAACATGGTTCGCGAAACGTCAGCATTTACAAATCTTGACACACGGCATAACCCGGAAGCAGTTTATTTTCTAAATATTATAGGTAGATATGCAAATTTCATTCGTGTGGTTCCACAAATGACAGCGTGGATTTAATAGGTGCGGTGGTTTCAATACAGTTAATCAAAATTAGTTTTGCCTAGTCCATACCAGTTTGACCTAAAGTATGCGTTTACAAACCAGGTTAAACTAGTTTGGCCTAGGTTAAACTAGTTCGACCTAACGCGCTTCGGCAGAACTAGTTTAACCTAGGTTAAACTGGTTCTACCTGAACACGGGTTTTGCCGGTAACATATATAAAAAAAATATAGCTTTAAATTTTTGCCTATTGGACCCTTTTAATTTGTTCCTTTATATCCATACTTAATTCCCGTGTAATTTGAGATCAAGCTAAACCTATTACTTAGCCCATGCCTCAAGTGGCTCAAAAAGATTTAATAATTAAAAAAGGATTTGTTTTTTTTACAACAGTAATTTTACATACCACAGTTATTAGCTTAATCTAAAAAATAACCATAAACTTTTTAGTCTAGATATCAGAGCATTTCACATACTTTCAAGTACGCACAAAGTTAAAAATCTAAGCTATACTGGCCATCAAAAACTAGGCTCAAGCCGAAATTTGAAATAGCTTTGATTATTGTATTGACAAATTAAGTACTTTGATTCTCTGGTATCTAGACACAAAGTTAATTATGTTTCTTATATTATATTATATTCCCTAAGATAATAATTGTGGTATGTAAATTTATTGTAGCAAAATAAAATAAAAAGGTTTATTTATTATTCCTATTTATAAAAAGGTTTATGTATTATTCCTTTTTATATTATTAAATTACACTTGGAGCACGTGTTAATGTATTTATCGATCTCAAATTGCACAGGAAATAAGTATGGATATAAGGAAAGAAAATTCAGGGAGTCCAGCAAGAAACATAAAAGTTGAAAAATAAGGACCACCCTAATATACAATTATTATAAATAAAGATTTTAGTATTTTACATTGCAACATTAAAAAAGAACCATTAAAATCGGAGTAGGTTCAAAGTGTTCCGATATTTTTAACCATCGTTAAGTTTGTCTTGTTATTGAGAGAAAAAATAAGGACCACCCTAATATACCGGATGATCCACGTCATAGGTACGCCCGGTTATTTTTTTTTATTTATGGCGCTCGACGAATGAAATTTTGTGAAGTGCTAATAGACAAAAAATGCCATTTTTAATTTTTTTGATACTCGTAAGTATCCATCAATGTTTATAAACAAGGCAATGAAAAAATAGTCGAGAATTGTGAAATAAGCACTAACTAAATCGATTTTGGCCGATTTTCTATTACTGGCGCCCTATAGCGTGATTTGATTGATTTTTTGCCAATGAGTCATTTGTTCTCGTGTACTTCATGGGTACACCCTGTTTATTCGAAAGATAAAATTTTTCCGATTACATTGACACCAAATACTTGATATTTTGCTGAAAGTCGTAGCGTGGAAATATCGTTTACGCAGGGAAAAAGAATAAAAAATAGTGGGTTAATGATCAAAACCAGCCTAATGGACTATGGATGAATGCTAACATCCGAATTTGCCGGTTCTCTGTAATGTGCGTCACCGCGTCGATGGAAAATGTATTTTAGCTAAGGCAGAAGCAAACAACAATAATCGTTAATTAAACAACAAATTAAATAAGAATCAACAATAACCAACAATTAATAACGAACAATAATTACACTGGCGTGCAAAATAATATTTTGGGCCGACGCTTTTAAAGGTTTTTGTTTTAAAGGACGCTTTTATGGTAATTTTACATCAATATGACTGAACTCAAATCTAATATTAGTTGTTTTCCAGCACGTACGAATTTCATGGAATACCAACAAATAAAACTAAAAATGAAAAATCTATATCTTAATAGCGAATACTAAAACGACTAAAATTTTGTTTTAAGTTATGTTTTAAATGAATTTTGATCTCTTTTCGGCTTAATAAACAAGTACTCCCCATTTTTTATTTGAAATAAAGGAAACGTGTTCGGTTTTTCATAATGCTTTAATGAGCAGGTACATGTTCAAATTATGAGAGCATACCCTGAATTCATATTAGAAAAACATTTAATATGGAACTTATATTCAGAAGCGCATCTTATGGAATCTAAATACAGATAAATGGAATCGAAAGATTCAAAATTTCATTATTCTTTAACCTTCCTTTACTTATGTTAAATAAAGATAGTTACGGACGAAAGTAATTCACGAAGCACTTTTTATCCTACTCTTAAAGTTTGTGCTATCTTCCGGTTTTATTCAACGCACTACAGTTTCCAACCGGTACGTGTACGGACATAATTTTGCTTTAAAAGTTGGTGGGCTATTAACACCTGTACCTATATATTTATTAACAATCTGTATAAAAATACACCCACAGTAGATTTTATAGTTCCAAAAAACATTGGTTTTACCGGAGGGATTGGTTCAATGCGGAGACTGTTGATTCAAATCGGTTTTCGGTAAGTTTATTTCATAAAAGGTACTTACACGTTCAATAATACTCACAATCTCTAACATACTACAGTAGACTCTTGCTAATCCAAATCCGTTTTAGTTTTTGTTCTATCGTAACCATTAACGCAGTTATCAATTTTATCTGCTACTTAATTACCACCCTGTATACTTGCTTTTTTTAAACTTAATTAATATTTGAAATTACAGATGGCAGAAAACAGTTGATAATCGGGCACCTCTTATAGAATCTTCTCGAATTCGAATCCTACGACTGAAGTATTTACGTAACATTATGGAATATCGTAGAGATGGCTGGAATATTGTATATACCGGTGAAACGTACATACATTCCTCTCATACATGTCCTCAAAGTTGGATTGATAGTACCAGGCAAGACAGCGGTTTGAAAAAATCATTGAGCAAGGAAGCGCAGGAGAAAACAGCAGTTCCCACGACTAATGTCTCATGTCCTGGGACCGTTGGGAAGAGATACTGTACAATGGTATTTAGGCGACATATTGGTGGCGGCGACGGATTGGCATGAAATGTTCAGAAAGCTGCGGATGGTGTTCGCTGCGTTGAGAGCTGCTAGATTGACTTTACGACTCTCTAAATGCCATTTTGGTAGCAGTAGCGCAGAATTTCATGGTGTGATTATAACGAAGAACGGCCTGAGACCAGGGGCAAAGGTAGAAGCGGTGAAGAGTTTCCCTCACCCGAAGAATGTACAAGAGGTACGCAGATTTTTAGGCGTTACCGGGTTCTTTCGGAAGTTTATACCAGGCTATAGTGTAAGGGCCAGAACACTTACTGATCTCACCAAGAAGGGAGAATTTAAGTGGGAGGAGAAGCATACGACAGCTTTCGACAACCTGAAGGAGGCGTTAACCTCGGAACCGGTTATAAAGGTATTTGACCCGAAGTCAATTATAACTGAACTACATACTGATGCCTCGCAGTTGGCAGCTGTATTGCTGCAGGGTGATAGCACGGACAGGTTACATCCAGTATATTATTTGTCCAAAAAGACCACGGAAGTGGAGGCTCGTTACCATTCATACAAGCTAGAACTGATGGCTGTGGCTTATGCACTGGAGAAGCTGCGACACTATCTCTACGGGCTGAAGTTTCTAGTAATCACCGATTGTTAAGCGGGTAACTGCTTCCCAATCGGTGAGACATGCAGACCCTAAAGACTGTTAACAGCCAAGTGGCCAGATGGTTTCAGCTTTTACAAGAATTTAATTTTGAAATCCGACATCGACCAGGTATCCGGATGGCACACGTGGATGCCTTGTCCCGAGCTCCAGTTGGCGAAGCAATAGATACGTTTGACCATCTATGCAGAAAGACCGATATCTGCTTGGTTAATTCGAAAGAGCAATCGAAGAAGGTAGTAGTGATGGAAATTCTCACAGAGGAGGAACAAGTGAGCCTACTACAGGAAGGAGACCCGACGTTGTCAGCCTTGTCACCGTATCCTTAACATGGATGAAGGTGCGCGAAGTGCGGCAGAACGTGGTGCGGTTTGTGACTTCCGAGTGGTGAACGGTGGAATTTTAAAAAATGTGAGGGTGTATCGAAAAAGAAAGAGACTTTATGTTTTACCAAAAACTATGCGCAAGGCTATGTGTGTTCGATACCATGACTTTGGCGGAAATTTTGGTCCGG
The DNA here is from genome assembly GCA_963966075.1 of Aphodius sticticus. Taxonomy (NCBI): domain Eukaryota; kingdom Metazoa; phylum Arthropoda; class Insecta; order Coleoptera; family Scarabaeidae; genus Aphodius; species Aphodius sticticus. Next base: position 48,773,272 of record OZ014506.1, on the reverse strand, counting down.
ACCGGACAGTTTAAAAAAATATGGACAAGTTTTGGTTCATCGGAATGAGAAGATATGTCCGACAGCACATTCGTGGATGCATTAGGTGTCTTCTGCATAAGATACCTGGGGGGCGACAACCACGGATGCTTCATCCACTTGCAGTGCCACCGTGACCATTCTATAGAGTGCATGTTGACCACTGTGGACCTTTTGCGATCAGTCGACGCGGTAATGTACATATGCTTTTAGTAGTGAACGCACTAACGAGATTTATTAGACTTTTTGCCGTGCGTTCGACCAAAACACGAGCAAATCTACAACATCTTCGGACGGTGATACGAAAGTTTGGAATACCAAGACGGGTGGCAAGCGATCGTGGAACTTGCTTTACGTCAAATATGTTTGCACAGTTCAGATGAAAATATACGGTAACCGAGAAAACCCAGAAGAAGAAGACGTAGAAAACCCAGAAGAAGAAGATATAGAAAACCCAGAAGAAGAAGACGTAGAAAACCCAGAAGAAGAAGACAGAAAACCCAGAAGAAGAAGACAGAAAACCCAGAAGAAGAAGACGTAGAAAACCCAGAAGACAGAAAACCCAGAAGAAGAAGACAGAAAACCCAGAAGAAGAGGACATAGAAAATCCCGAAGAAGAAAGAGAAAACCCAAAAGAAGACATAGAAAACCCAGAAGAAGACAGAGAAAGCCAAGACGAAGACGACAGAGAAACCCCAGAAGAAGACGATAAAGGGAACCCCCAGAAAGACGATAGAGAAAACACAGAAGTAGAGAAGACCGAGCGGAGAAGAAGACACATCCGCAAGCCCAAGAAATATGAAGATTATGTTTGATTTTGTTTACTTATTTCAATGAGGCTTTTGTCCTTTTGTCTATTTCTCAGGTGTGAAATCCGTCAGGATGGACGAATGTGGAAAACCTGCCAAACAGAGCGCGTCAACCCCCTACCGTTTAGTTGACCATATTTGGGCATACTGCAAACCCGAGCTCCTGATTGGTCGACTACCCCCTCGAGATGCGAGCAGAATGCTTCGAGCAACAGTCTTGCAAGAGCCTTCGAGCAGTACTGTACGCGCACAGAAAAGTTACATTCGTCTATCCAAAATATTGTTTTATAGTTATCTTTGTGAATTAAACAGTTTAAATTCGAACACTGGTTTTATTACGACGCCCTGAGATATCGACAACACATCTGACATTTGGTGAAATTTTTTGCATAAATAATGGAAGAAAGTTGCCATAGAAATCAAGATAAACCTGAATCCAAAGAATAAGGAGCAAGTATACCCCACTAATGAAAATGTTTGTTAGTGTTTAGAGAAAAACTATTTGCAATGGAAACTAACCACAGGTGATATAAGACGCAAAAAACACATGAAACAAACGGTAAAGTCAAGAGTGTCTTAGAAAAACCATTTTTTTTCTAAATCGCGGGTTCGAAATCACGTAAAAACGATAAATAATTCAAACTAAGTTCATAGGTAAAACCTTTCTATTTTTTATGTTCTATTTTGGAAAGTCATAATCATAAAATAATAAAGTATACCAAAAAAAAAATAATATCATTATTTAATATTTTATTACTTTTATATACTTTCCAATATGCAATACTACATCAGAAAACCACTGTAAAAATTTCATATCTCTACAACGCGTATTAACGCTAGGATTCCGAACCTACGGTACACTTCCGGTAGACTACGTCGTTAAACTATTGCCTAAGAAAGGTATTGTCATGCTGACGTATCTAATAAATGCATCGTTCAAATTAGGATACGTCCCCCATGTCTGGAAAGTATGCAGAAGTCATCATGATACATAAGCTAGTCAACCAACCGAATGAGGCCAAATCATATCGGTCAATACACTGGTACCAATGATATCGAGCTCTTGCTTCTAAAGAGAATACAACCTATTATTGAGAGAAGGGAAATAATTCCTAATCACCAATTTGGAATTAGATAAAAGCATTCCACTATATATCAAGTCCATAGAATAATGTATATTATAGAGAAAGCATTAGAAGAAAGGTTTATTTGCTCAACAATCTTTCTTAGTGTGACACAAGCTTTCGATAATAATAATAATAATAATAATAATAATAATAATGCTGCAGTGATACCCGCAAAGGGAGTACCCTAGGCTTCAGCGAAGCTCGGTACTACCAATTTGCCCTGATGATCTTCATTACTTTTCAAAATTTATTAGTGTAATTTTTGTATTTATATGTTGTATCTAAATTATATTATCTAGGTTTAATGTATTTAATGAGATGTATCAGAGAATTCCAATAAATAATAATTCTTTATTTGCTATAGATCCATTACAGATATTGACAATTGTCAGTGTATTACAGAAAAAGCGATTAAATAGCAATACATGATTAAACAGCAATACAGGCAAAAATCGCACAGACCATTTAATTGGAGCCAGTGATGTAATCGTCAACACTGTAAAACTCTCCGTCCACTAAATAATCACGCAACGCCTTCTTAAATCGTGGTCGACCTTCCACATTCAGCAGATCGGAAGGCAAGGCGTTGTAGACCTTGATCATCATATATGAAGGGCTGGTCTCAAATGCTGATGTGGTATGGCGAGGAATTGCAAGCCTCGCAGAATTACGAGTCCGAAATGACCCAGATAAGTCGCCGTTTGTAACAAACTTATTAATGTTACTCCTGCAAAATATTAGTAGGTTAAAAATATAGATGCATGGCAACGTAAATAGGCGTAAATCCTTGAAATGTCCCCTACAAGAATCCCTATATTTAAGTCCTTGCTTTCATACATCGAATATATCGCTTCTGCAGTATAAAGAGTTTGAGCGACAGGGCGGAAGATCTTCAAAGAATTATCCCATATCTCAAAACGGACTCGACGCTGGCTGAATAATACTGTCGCAGAGTGTGCATATTAACGTTGTCTCGGAGCTTGTACATGGAATAGTAAAGTCTGCGTAATTTCCCGTGAATATGTGTACACCAAGAAATTTCACATCAGCACTCCGAGGAATGGATCCCTTCGCAGACCGAACTAACAGCGATGCCCTAGGAGAGTCCAAGGAGAAATGCAGCACGGCTGTCTTCTGGCCATTCAGGATCAGGTTATTCGCTCCACACCAGTCCTCCATACTACGCACAGCGCCACTAGCCACCGTCGATTGCTCCGACACACTGTTGGCTTTGATGATAAGAGTCGTATCATCCGCAAACTGATATAAATCGCCCATGGGAAGCCGTGACGACAAATCATTTACATATATCAGGAATAACAAAGGGCCAAGGATCGATCCCTGGGACACACCCACAGTCAACAAAGCGGAACGATCGGAGAATGCTCCGGGCACACGGATCCGCTGAGATCTGCCATCTAGGTAGGACTTGACCAGATCGAAGCAAATTCCTCTCACCCTGAATGAGGACAGCTTATTCAGGAGCGTGTGGTGATCTACAGTGTCGAACGCTCGAGACAAATCAAATAAAATGGCCGCTACATGGCGCTTGGCATCAACATGGGTCAGTATCTCATTCATCGATCCAAATAGTGCTGCTTCACAGGAGGAGCCCGGTACAAACCCAAATTGAGTCGCAGAGATGAGGCTCTGTGCATGGAAGAACGTGTGCATGGAGTGAGATTGGGCGATAGTTAACAATGTCGTCCCTAGGTCCACGCTTGTGCACTGGGAAAACCACAGTTTCCTTCAATCTGTCCGGAAAGACGCCATGAGTAAACATCAAGTTACTAAGGTATACCAGGACATCAATCATGGCAGGTCCCGCCATCTTCATAACATTATCTATTCCAGCAGAATACTTTCCTGATATTGACTTTAAGACATCCATAAGTTCGTTTGAATCAGTCGGGTGAAGATAAATGGTTGCTGATGCATCTGCCTGAAGGGGAGTACCCCCCGCTCGCTCCATCGGTGGATCAACTGCAAAAAATCTCTCGTGGAATAGCTCGGCAACCCGAGTAGGATCCTCTACAGTGTTGTCATCAATGGAAAGTCTGGTCGAGTCCTCCGCCCAAGATTTCACCGTTACCCCTTTGATGATACTCCATACCGTCTTTGTTCTATTCGAAGATGATTGGACTCTGGAATCATTATACAAACGCCTTGCCTCGCAAATACAATCCTTAAGATTCCGTTTTCTAAGTCTATACTGCCGCCATGAATTCCCGTCATCAAGCTGCCTACACAACGAGTACAAGTCTCGAAGGTCATCTGACATACGCCTTATCTCATGGTTATACCAGGGATACCCGTGTTTTTTGCGGAAAATTCTTATCAAAATAAAAGTTGAAAATGTTTATGAAAGCGTCAAACTTCACATCCACTGTAACGTCACCATTGTAGACGTCTCCCCAACTTTCATTTGTTATAACTGCAATGAAAGCATCAACATCCGCTGATCGAAAAATACGACTGTACTGATTCCGCCCAGTAACAACCGAGTCCGGAAACGTAAGCGTACAATGTAAATAATAATGGTCAGATAGGCCCCGATCGTCCAAATGACATTCCACATCACTAGCTCCAAAATTAAAAAATACATTATCTATACAATTATCCCGCCTCGTACCTTGTCTGAAACATCTGAACATTTTATACGAAGCAAACAAACCAATAACGTCACGACATTCACGGTTTTCAGCGTTAAAATTAATGTTAAAAAAAAAAAAATTAAAAAATACATTATCTATACAATTATCCCGCCTCGTACCTTGTCTGAAACATCTGAACATTTTATACGAAGCAAACAAACCAATAACGTCACGACATTCACGGTTTTCAGCGTTAAAATTAATGTTAAAATCACTTAAAATTTGCGGCAAACAATATCGAGCAAAATTGTAATATTTAACAGAAATACATTGACGTCACTAGACGGCGCACTATACAAACACACATATAACATTCGCACATGATTGAGTTTAAAGCTAGCACAAGTATACTCAAAATGTGACTCGATGGGGTCCACTGGAATTATTTCGACATTTACGTTATGGTTTATCTTAGAATAAACTGCACATCCACCACCCCTATTTATACTACGACAATAGTGACTCACAAGCTTATAATTGAGCAATTTTTCGAGCTCTATATTATCTGGAGTCTGCCAGTGTTCAGTTATACAAATTACATCCACGTTTTGATTAATTAAAAACACATCAAGATCAGTATTATTTCGAATACTTCTTACATTGTAGGACATAAGCGACATAATACAGTGTGACTCATTGGTTGACATATTATCTATGATTGTTGGGGGTCGATAGGGAGGGTTTCTAAAAAATCATCTACGGTCACATCTGTAGGAGCTATTGTCTCTTCCGTGAAGTTGTTTAGTGATGTTTGGTGCGTAATAGTCTCCGTTCGAACGTTTTCAAAAAATAGTAGAGCGCTTAATATGTACCGGCAAACATTCAGTTTTCCACGCTTTGTCAAATGTACACCCCTCTGCTGAATATCTCTTGCTTCAAGAGTACAATTTAAATCACAAAACATTACAGATTGATCACACCGCAGACATCAACACGATCAATACGAACGATACAAACCACCATTAAAATCGTGGACGCAGTCATTAACACCAATCGAACAATTTAAAAAGGTGACAGAACAAATCAAAACATTGGTCTGCGAAAGACCAGAAAGAATATTGTAGAACCCACGCTCGTTCAGTGGGACACCTCTTAGGACATCATTGGTGCCTCCCATCAGTACAACGTAATCCCTCTCTTCGTAGTCTCGCGCCAGATTTGCAACATCGCTGGTAACATTAAGCAAGCAGGCGTTTGGCTTAAAAAGCACTTCCACGTCGAATGTATCGCTAACCTGGGCACTGAAAATCTTCGCCATACCTCTACCTTGGCTATCAGCCAGAAGCATGATACGAGGTCGACGAGTTTGGCTGTGCAGTGATTGATCTCCAGACACGTCGATGGGACCGCTTCCAGCTTGATTCAACAGACCCGACACAGTCCCCGCCGAACTCCCGCTGGACAGCCCGACCACGGAACAGCAAGTTTCAGTGCTGCTCCCGCCCTGATCGCACCGGCCAACAGAATCCACCGGAGAATCGCTCTGAGTTGCAGCTTTCGCCGATGACATACGGTCAATAATGTCTTTCAAGTGGAGAATGATCGCATCCCTGGCATCAACGTCACTGCTGATAACATTTATTTTTAATTTGAGAACTTCAATCTCCTTCCTCAAAGCTTCGATATTGTCGTTGGCCTCTGCCAGTTTATTCCGAAAAGTAGATGCTATCTCCGTCGCTTCGCACTTTTTATCTGCATCCTCCTCGTGCACAATGGTGATGTATGAGTTGTTTGCATCTGATTTCGTAGATTTTGCTATCGATTTTGTCACCCGTGATCTCAGTTGCCTTGTCGGCGCAGTTTTGCTTATATTCTGCATGTCACAGTTCTTTATGAATAAATATTTAAAATATTGTAGTATGTATCTATGTTTTTTTTTGCTTTTGTTTTTTTGTTTGTTTTTTTTTTATATTTATATTTTATCGGATCGGGTAATGATGGTAATGTGGAAACAACTATATACAGGGATACAACTCTTCCGCACCTAGCGGCCGATCCAGGTGACTCACAATAGACAGACAAAGAGGGCCACGGTCAAGGTAAACAAGGAACAAACATAGGCACAACGGGAAAAGGAGGCACCCTGTCTGGCCAGAGAACCGTCAACCGGTCTGACGTGGCGAGTACACAAGCGAGTACAGAAACCCGTGACAAAAAACAGGACAAGTTCGGCCCGTATATCGATATGCGATAGATTTTTAACAAATTAGCAGCCAAAACGACCAAATGTACGGAATAAAATACCTATATTGTATATCTCCAATATACTTCCATTCAATAGTAGAAAATCAGCCCTCGGCACTCACAGAATCTGACACAAAAATCCAAGAACATGAGGAGCACAACTTGCACACGTTTCACTTTCTGTATAAGTCTTGTTCGTTGTTCTCCTTTACAACACGTCGAGCTGCTAACATCCTATATATCGGGTATTCTATTCAGAATAAAACAGATTGATGAATACTCGGAACTAAAAGAAGTAAAAGCTGGGGTACCCCAGGGTACTGTCTTGGGACCAATCCTCTATCTACTATATACAAGTTCTCTACCACGGCTGGAAAATGTAACAGTCGCACATTGGCAGATAACACGGCTCTAATGACAGTGGAGAATCTACTAGGAATCTTCAACTAGCTAGTAATAAAATATATAAATGGACCAAAAAATAAAAAAGGACGAAGCTCAACGACCTGAAATCTGTCCACATTAACTTTACAAACAAAAGAATCGAGGATATACCTCATGTCAAGATTATCGAGGCCATAGTTCCATATGCGAAAACTGCAAAGTGTTTGGGTATGACTCTGGATACAAAGCTAAGGTGGAAAGGCCACGTTAAGAAGAGTAGAGCTTGGTCTCAAATACAGAAAACTGTACTGGGTTCTCGGAAGAAACTCTCAGTTGTCAGTACAGAACAAACTACAAGTTCACAACCAAGTACTAAATCGATTTGGTTAAACGGCATCGAGCTTTGGGGTTGCGCGAGAAAAAAAACAATATACAAGGAATCCAAACCTTCCAAAATAAAGTACTAAGGAACATGGTTAACGCTCCTTGGTAGATAGGGAACAGTGACCTGTACTGTGAGCTTACCGTATCCCACAAGTCATCCAAGAGAGAAAGAGATTCGCCGGTAAGCATGAAGCTCGCCTAAGCCATCACGTCAACGTAGAAGCCCTGCAGCTACTGGAGAACCAGAATCTACCGAGAAGACTAAAAAGAACTAGAACCTTCGAACTAGTGAATCAGTGAAATGTGTAATGCTACCTCTTGACTCTGCCCGAATAAATCGGCGAAAAGTTCGGTGAGGCTGGGTGAGACATAGCGGTCAAAGAAGGCCATCCACATTCTCGGCGCTCGGCTCGTGCATTCTCTGTTCATCCGCTGGTGAAGTAGCCGCTGAAGTAGCCGCTGCCTCAGCGTATAGTGTGTGTGCATACTTTCATTGAAATTGTGGTTATTATTAATTAATAATTAATTGAATAACGTAAATAAAAATTTAATATAAAATATAATAAATATTTGAAAATGTTCTTAAATGCTATTTCTTAAATCTGATCATTTATATTAGATACCATATACTAATTTAAGACATAGTAATACGATTTTCCATAAAACAATATTAAATAATTGCATAATTATTATTTTGTACAATGTATTGCGTTAGTTAAAATTACAACTACATAATTCTCCAACCGTAAAAAAAATATAAAGAAAAAAACATTTTTTGTTTGTTTTAAAATACTTATCGAAATTTGGTAACATTTCCTTTTTCAAATAGAACAATACTGTATGTTTTTAAATTTTTTTATTCTAAGATTATTTCTAAGAATTTTTTGTAGGAACCATTTTTCATAAAATGCATCATTTTTAGTTATCAGCAATTAATTAAAACTGCTGAACTTTGAAAATGATTTTTCCCCACATACATACACACATTTATTTTAATTTGCTGTTTGAACATTTAATTTTATTTTTCTATTTTGTTGTTCTGCTATTTTTTATCCGTTTAGTTAAACAAAAGTGTATGAGTTTTGATTAATTGCTTATAACTCAAAAATGATGCATTGTATAAAAAATGATTCTTATAAAAGATTCATGGAGTTAATCTTAATTATAAAATGTAAATGTATGTGCTCTATTAGAAAACGGAAAGGTTGCCAGTTTCCATAAAAAAATAAGCACTGTGTATATTAAAAATATATTTAGACGATAGCTTGTTTAAAATCAAACAACTTATGTTTGATTTTTTGAAGATGTTTACGGTTGGTCAATTATTTAGGTGCTCCGGATATTTTGACCAACCCTGTATACTGGTATGTAACAACGATATTATCAATCAATAACTTAGTAGTTGCCCTATGTAGATCGCAGTCGTAATATGCATTAAAGAACTGTACCAAAACGATCTATCGAATCTATTGTTTCAGACATCATAGAAAAATAAGACTGGAATAACTTGGAACTGATAAGATTTATTTGAAAGAGATAAATAATATATTCTTTAGTTTTAATTAATAATTGATTTAATATTGTTATTAATATTAATTTTCATTAGTAGTCTTATAATACAGATGGTTAATTTATTGATATGCATTTGCATTTCTTCAATAATACAGAAATAAATATCATTATCTGGTATATTTTCCATTTAAAAAAAACAAATTATAGTAATGGGGACGTCACAAATAGGGGAAAAAATACTATCGGATATTTAATTTAATATCAATGTAAACAATTTGTATTTTGCATATAAATTTATCGTGTTCAATATTTTGAAATCTTTTTATTTCCATACTAAATAATTTATTCCATTTGTTACCTACATTTCGGCTTTTCGGGTTGCATTGATGCTCGAAGAGCCCCTTCACCGCACGTGTTTGATGTCATAAATCAGACCCCTGTCGTAAATAATACCTACACACAAAAACTGCTATGCGCCTCGTCAACAATCCAGTTTGAATGGATCGATACGAGAGCGTACAACTTAAGCGAGTCGCTCGGCGAATGCGTGATTTTTATCCGACTATCTGCATCCGTAGAGACTTCTGGCATTCGAATGTTAGCGAATTTGGGCAAGTGTGGCAGCCACACTCTCCCGATTCGCGGTCTCTCGCTATGCCTCGCGAGAGTCTGGAAGAGGTATAAAAAGCAGAGCATAGGGCGTGGCGTGTTAGTGCTTCTGGTATAGGACAAAGTAAATATAGGACATCAGTGTTATAGCCTATTACAGACCTAGTTTAAAAAATTCAGATTTAAATGTATGGTTAATCTTTTGGATTAGTTTCAATATGTTTGCCATCATATGCTAAAAAATAATGAAAATAGGAACCTAGCTTTATGTGCAATGGGGAAAGCAAAATTTTCAGTTCATGGGTCACCAAATATTTTTTCAATATATTTTTTCCCCTGGAATAATATTTGTTCGCGGTTGCCAAACCGTTGTTTAGTGTTTCGCGCCTACTGTCCCACTCACACAGAAAGCATAGCATACTTTTGTAGCCTAAGGGACGCCGCGCACGAGCAACTTTTCGCCGGCAACTATTTTGTTGCCGAAATTGAACACCAGGGTTTAAATGGAGCCCCGCGCACATCACCCATGCGCGGGATTCCATTTAAACCCTTGTGTTCTATTTCGGCAACAAAATAGTTGCCTTCGAAAAGTTGCTCGTGCGCGGCGCCTCTAAGGGACGCTGCGCACGAGCAACTTTTCGCCGGCAACTATTTTGTTGCCGAAATAGAACACCAGTGTTTAAATGGAATCCCGCGCACGGGTGGTGCGCGCGTGTGTGCGCGAGATTCCATTTAAACCCTTGTGTTCTATTACGGCAACAAAATAGTTGCCTTCGAAAAGTTGCTCGTGCGCGGCGCCTCTAACTGCTGTCCTAATATCATTTCAATTTTAAGATCGTCACATACGTACCATACGTACTGGTGATCTTCGTAATTAATAGCGTTTTTGATTTACTGTACTCAGCTGCACTGCATGCTGGTGCGGGTTTGTATGTTCGGCTTATGCTTGACTTTATATACTTTTGTGTATAAAGTGCATCAAGACCGTGCATAAAAATGCACGGAGTTGGTGCAGTTCGCACTGAGTGCGTGCATAAAAGTGTATAAATCGAAAACGCTATTAGTTTAATTAATAGGTTTCTATGTTCCAGTATGTTTCCTTCATGTGGATCGAATGTGGCGATCATGTGGCGGTCATATAATATTAAAAAAGTTACTTGTATTCGAGACCAAAATATGCGAGGTTTTCCGATCTCTTTTACCGTAACTGTAGAAAAATCTAGTAAACGTTACGCGAATAGAACGAAAATGATTTGGTTTGAAAAAATGATTCGAAATGATTGGTTTTTGTATTATACGCATAAAAATAAACTGAAAGCAAGTGTTGCTTTTAAAAGCGCCATTTTGTCGCAGGCCAGTGTTATGTTAATAATCTAAAATACCTGACAATAACCTCAAAAAATAAAGGGACAGAGAACTGTCAAGTTTGAATGTTAGCACGCATCCATAGTTCACTACGCTGACTTTGATCATTAACCCAATATATATTTTTTTATTTTCCTACTTTAAACTACATATCCATGATACGATTTTTAGCAAGTTGAATATCAAGTATTTGGTGTTTATCTAATCGGTTACCTATTCAGTATTCAAGGTGTACCCATAAAGCACACGGGAAAAAATGACTCATTGACAAAAAACCAATTAAATCACGCTAGAGGGCACTAGTAATATAATGTCGACCAATATCGATTTAGATAGTTATTTGACAATATTCAACCATTTTCACGAAATATTTCGTTGCGATGTTTTTTTTTTGCTGAGGGTGGTCAGCCTGTCCCCCACCAACGTCAATCCATAGTCACCAGGCGGTGTCTAAAGCTCCTGACGTCTGCTGTCTACACCGGGCGGCAGTAATATGGGCAAATAAATACATTTCTGGCAATCACGGTTTATTATAGCCAATATAATGTATAATAAATTCTACTTATATAAAAAATCTATTTTTGTATCATGAGTTGGGCTAGATGTTTTAATTTGAAAGAAGCCAACGTTCTTATTTGAAAACGCGTTTTAGGAGAGGTAGAACTGGGTCTTAATAAATGGGATGGCATGAGAAAATGCTAGCCCAGCACGTGCTGAATGAAGTACTGCTTTGTGGCTGACAAACCACTCCGAACGGGGGTAAGTTCTGGTACGGACATCGAGTTTAATATATATTAAACTCGAGGGGTACGGATAGACCTTTTATGGAAGGCAGCTTGATCATAAACATACCTGCTGTAAATCAGCCAAGAAGAACAGTTACTCTGAAAGCTGAGCAACACATGATGTACCATAGTAAACATAACTCGAATATTAGTACAAGAAGGGTCGCTTTGCGTCTGAATTTATCTAGTAAAACTGCTGTGTGGGTTATGCACAAATATGAATCAATATGTTGGTGAAGTGAATACGCAGTTTGAGTAACGTCAATGTTTAGAAGCCTATACTTTTTAATTTTATTAAATTAGAGTGCTACTTTGGGAGAAGTACGCAAAACATAAGATAGGTATTTCACCAAAAAATGTTTATCTTTTGAAGTATTTTCCCATAATCGGTAAATGCTTGCATTAGTGTTTTTTTTTATCCTAAAATGTGACATTCTACCTTTCCTATAAATACTCAAGACGCGGAACGACATATCCTGGATTACGTACAGGAACAACGCTCCGAGTAGACGGAGCGCGCTCTAGTTGCTCTACCCCCGTTCTGAAACGTAAAAATTTCAAACACTCTGACTCTCTGACGTTCAGAAACGACAGGAGTAAACGGTCGTAGCGCGCTTAGTACAAGTGGACGATAATTGATTTATGTGTTATGTTAATTGACGTTAGGAAGGTTATGGTACAAGATAACGATCATCGCGATTGACTGGCTAGATGTCAGCACCGATTGGCATCGATCAGCATCGATGCATCATCGATAGCAAGTGGGTTCATGATGACATTAGACATATGTTAAAAATATTGATTTCTTTTAGTACATGGAACGGATATAATATTAATTCCAACCTAATTAGTGTACGAAAAGTGAAAACAGAATTTGTTGAATTATCTTTTCTTATATTGACAAAACTATTCCCATGGTATGGTCAATAATTAGGTACAACAATTTATTTGTACGCTTCGATAATATAATAAAAATATCACTCATTTATAAAATTTATCGTGGCCGTGTTATATAATAGTTTTTTTCTACTTTGCGTTCGTTATAAACTCATAACGAAACCGCTTTCGGTGTCGTTATGAAAACACTAGATCACAAACTTTCAGTAACTTTTAGTTTTCCTAGATTGATGATATTGACGTCAAGTGTCAAATAAGGACATCTCAATCGCTATTGGATCGCCTCAATCGTATTTGAGAATTTTACCACAACTACCAACTGTTGAAAATAATATTACTCTAGATTGTAAGGTGAAAACCGCAATTTCGAAATTTATGTAAATTTAATGTCGCAAAGTAGAAAAAATAGTATATAACACTCGTTTTATAAGACGTATTCGCGCACGCATTGTTTTGGAACCAAATGGAACAAGATTTTTTATCTTATAAAACTTGTACTATAATATACTATAATCTAATTTTTGGGAATCGGCAACAATAAGAAAACTTATTCAAGTTTATCAGTAAAAAAAATATGTTGACTTTTACAACATCCATAACAGTGGCCGTTAAATCATTTTCCGAACTCGAAACGTCAGTATTGCCGAACAAACTATTAACCTACTGATTTTATTGGTTAATAAGTTCCGTGCAATGTGCTGTTTAGTCTATAGTATATTTTTCGTAATAATTTAATAACACGTTTAAGGTGTCACTGGTTTGATGACGGATTGACGGCAGATGTCAAGATTCTCTAAAGTCTCTAAATGTTCCAAAATCGAAACCGAAATTACTGGAGCGCGCTCTGACAGCAAAAATTGGGCAAACGCTCCGGACTAAACGCTAAACGGTATGTTTGGTGGAATCACTATTAGTAGGAGCACTGAGACAGATAGACTACATCGTGTATTTCCTAATATTTTAAAGAGATATACTATGTCGTCAGCGCTCTACTAATAGTGACTCGACCATACCTAGAATAAGAAATTTCAGGTAAAATGAGGGTGCTCGTTAGAGCTAAATTTGTAAACAATTTGCCACTGTTGAGAATTAACTTTTTACTTTATCATACGTAGTATGACAAAGTATTGTAATCGTGTCGAAAAAAGGTTTTGAGATCTTAGCGGAAATATGTTCTTTTGGGTCCCCTGCTGAACATTTATGACCAATGTACAAAAAAATTTCTGTATGTGTGTGTGTGTCTGTGTGTACCCGTTCTTTTTTGTGGCGACGGTTCCGGAAAAACTACTAAAGCTATCGGGACGAAACTTCCTAATTAGAACTTTGATCACCAAACTTAGAGCTGAAAAGCATTTTGTTCAAAAGGGTCCAAAGGAACTGGATGTTTACTCTTAGCATTCTTCAACGATTTTGCAAACCAGTTGCCATTTCTGTCACTTCGTCAAAAAAAATAGTTAAATAATAAATTAAACTAGATGACATTTTGTATAGTTTATGTCTTACATTTTTAGTGAAATTAATAGTTTAGCTGCATGAGCAAATTCTATATCAGCGAAACCACTAGTACTGCATTAAAAGTAGTTAGCCAGGATTTGCCAGATATTTTGATTCTGTTCACAATAGGTATTGTTAGCACATCAGCGTTTGACACTGCTATATAGTATGATCAAGTATGTTAAAGTCATGTGTCTGGCCATCAGATTTTTTTTAATAATAATGTTGTTCAAACAATATATGTACTTATTATTACCCATCGCAAAAAAATTAGTTTATTTTTTCGCGAAACACTAATCTTATTTGAATGTTTTTTGCTAATTTGTAAGTTGATCAAAAAACGCGGATAAACACGCGCGTCATAAAACGAGCTCTGCAAAAACTACGCGTGTCAAAAAACACATGTTGGAAAACAAGCCAAACATGTCAAATAACTAGTTTATAGTATGTCTTAGCAGCAGGATCAAATCATAACTAACGCAGATTTTGCGGCGGCCCGTCCTGTCCATCGGTATGGGAACACCGGCCTGTCAGCGCCGGTCGGTGCCGGTACACAAATATTTTCATGTCGCCGCATGGCTCGATACAAGTTACACGGCAGACCCACGGTAAAGTAAACCCAAACACGTTATGTTGGAGCGCAGATTACTGGCCCCATCACTTGCACTCAAGTGACGTTTTCACTTTTTTTATACATTAACGCCTTCATTGGAATCGCCACTCACGTGACGTCATGCGCGAGGAGAACGATACCTACATTTTGCAAGACTCGTTGTGTTTAATATAAAAAGAGAAGGTGAGAACAAATTGGCAGAGTAGCACATGCACATTATAGTGAACGGCCACCCTTAATTGTCACTGTTCACGGCACACCCCTAAATGTCATAAAATAATGACAGAGTTCGCATTTGCAGAGATTTTAAAATTTCTTTAAATCCTCATACGAACAACTACAAACTCGATGATAATCCGAAGCTATTAGTTACAGTAAACACACACGAGGGTCTTTTTATCTATAATAGGTTACCTTATGGGGTAGCTAATAGTAGTAAATCAAAAGAAAAATGATTCCGGACATTCGTGCATCTCGTATGGGTATTACGAAACGCGAGTCTTTATAAAATCGCGCGAAACACTTATTACTATCTTATACTAAAGCGTCGACGTACGCGCGAGAATTCTTTTTTATTTTCGTGTGTTAATTCTCGAGAATGGCAAAACCGCCACCGGCGGCAAAAAAATTGATAATTTAGGGGTTACTCCTAAAGACCTAGACGTAGTAATGTCGTAGTAATGACGTATTTTACAAAATGTGTTGATCCGCAATGGATACCAGGTGAAATTGTAACAAAATCTGGGTCCGTGATGTATGACTATGTAGAAGTGAGGAAGCTGAGGTTATAAAAGACATTCAAACCTAATAGTTTAAGGAAAATCTTCCTCTTTCCCCACTTTCCCAGCGGAAGCACCAATGACTTCTGCAGATAGAAGAAGTATTACTGTCAAAAATAGTAGCGATGGTATAAATGATAATTCAGCAGTGACTGAATCTTTCCAGAACGCACAAGACAGTCCAATAGCAGCTCAAACTACTGTGGACAATACTGATGACTATTTTTGGTAAACTCATTTGAAGAGTTGAAGTAAATAACGAACTATATGCCAAAAACATTATTCCGAGATATTTAGAAAATAGTGTGCAGCAATATAAATGTTTTATAGAAAACCATACCTAATTTTTGGTGCATATTTAAACAGATTGTACATCACATGTTGGTGTTGTTTTTTGCCGACGTCTTGTATCGCAAGAACAAATCTAAAGCAAATTCAAAAATTCGTACAATGTGCTAAGTGCCATAATATTTATTTATACATATTTTAAGCTAAGTTGATATTTTTTTATTCTAGAAAGTAAAACTTAATAAAAATAAGTTGCTTGACCAAGTATACTTTATACAGAGTGTCCGTATTAGGGATGGGCATTCTCAGTCATTTCAGTGAGCCGGATCAGTCGAACCGGCTCACTAAAATGGCCCGTTCAAACGGACCCGTTCAAAATGAACGACTTTCATATGGACCGACCGAGCGACCGAACCGTTCAAAAAGAACGAGACACACGACGCGCGCATTGCTGGTATCTTCGTTCAGCCATCGCAGCGGCCCTATGTGGCAGGGGGGTCAGTTTTACGAATATACCAACGCGCGACGGCCTAACTCCTGCGAATATTGTTTTTCTTTGTCAGAACTGGAATTTCTGATTTAACTTAGTTTTTCTTGTAATTTATGCTGATAGAAATTACCTGCATTCAGTAACAAAAACAAAATAGATCCTATAAAAATGCTACTAAGGCTAATAAGCAAAGCTGGGCAAAGTTAATCAGAAAGTTAACTTCGTTAATCATTAATCCGTTAACGAAAAAGTTAACTTCGTTAACCGATAGTCCGTTAATTTGTTACAAATGTAACGGAAGTTAAAGTTACACGTTAATCGTTAACTTTTTATAAAAAAATATAGGTTATGTTGAGTACCGATCTACCGGTGAGTATGCAACCCAAATAACTGCGGACCTTTCTTGTGGTTGAATATGTAAAAATTGCCATAGAAACTTTTCAAATTAGGTACAGTAATTAGGTACAGTACACTAAAAGAACTACATTGCGAGATACAAAGATGAAGAGATCAATTAAAGCTACTTTTATATCTATGCAGTTCAAACCTGCACTTTCATCAATGCAGTTAGGAAAAATCGCATGCGTTTTATGACAATTTGTCCACTGTTTACATCTGTGCAACTTTAATAAATCGTATGGCTTGAACATCAGTCATTTTTCTTTTTTGACAACAATAGTTGCTTCGGGTTGGTGACAAACATAACCTCCATGCTTTGCTATTAAATTATTGAATACGATTTTCTTTCACACACAGTTTTTAAATCACAGCAAACAGTAACAAATAACGTAATGCGGAATAGGTTATAATAATAATAATAATAATAATAATTCTTTATTTGTCGTATGATCTGTTCCAGATATTGACAATTGTCAGTTACATTTTAGAAACCTTATTCTAGATATAAAACAATAACGTGTGCTCAGTATGCATTACAAAATAAATAAACTCCATCAACAATCAAAGATGAAAAAGCGGACGCAAAAATTCATTAAAATAGTTACCGCCAATACACATTAAAACCAATAAACATACAGAAAATACACAAATATACACATATGCATCACACCAATACTTATAATCCGCGCGATGTGTATGATAAATATTCGTCAATTGAATAAAATGAGTGCGTTATCAAAAACTCCTTCAACCTTGCCTTAAACAAACCCACATTTGTGGCACAAACAATATGGTTGGGTAGTGCATTGAATGTTCTGACCATCATAAAGTATGGACCCCCTCATAAACAGACGAGGAATGACGAGGAACCGACAACTTACCCCCATTTCGCGTCCTAACGGCGGTTGAAACCTCGGAATTGGTCAGAAACTGTCCCAAATTTGCTCGGCAGTAAGATAGCAGGTGATACAAATATAAACCCGGCAACGTAAGAATTTTAAAATGCCCAAAGTGTTTTCTGCACGACTCTCGGTAGCTCAGGCGAAACATACATCTCAAGAAGCGCTTCTGAAGCCTAAATAAAGCAATCATCTGAGGTGATGATCCCCATAATATAATCCCATAACTCAACACGGACTGCACACTAGCTATATAAAATACCCGCACAGATGGTTGATCCAAAACATCTCTTAATTTTGACACAGCGTAGTACGTTCGGTTCAACTTTTTTTGCAAGTAAGATATGTGACAATCCCATCCCAGCGAGCGCTGCAAAAACACACCAAGGAACTTCACATCCTCACACAGTGCAAGGGAGCCCATGCTTGTTCTAACCAGTAGTGATTGCTGAGGTGCATCCAATGAAAATTTTATAAGTTTTGTTTTCTTAGTATTTAGAATCATTCCATTCGCAGTGCACCATTCTGTCATCTTATCATATGCCTCAGTCAGAAGTCCAGATAGACGAGACATGTCCCGATTGCTTACTATGAGCGTCGTGTCGTCCGCGAATTGATAGAGGCTTCCAAATCCCATGTACGATGGCAAGTCATTCATAAACATCAAGAATAACAGAGGTCCAAGAATAGATCCCCTAGGTTATGTTTCGCGTCTATACACAGTGGTGTCACAAAATTTTCGGTTTAGACAAAATTCCTAGATTGTTGCTATAAACGCACGAACTTACATATTTAGAACTGATCGAACTCATCCTAATTCCATATAACTTGGTAATTTTAAAATGTTTCATAGAATAAAACAAAAAATCACATGGGACTTGACGAATTTAATTGCGCGTTTGAATTGCACAGAATGAAGTCAAGGGGGCTTAAGGGGGTTGGAGTTGAAACAACTAAAAATAAAACAACTCGCGCCCATGCTTTATATACGGACGCCACGTCACACAAAGTAGTACGTCACACATGTAAACAAAACCAAGTCCGAACTTGCACATAATGCCTATACAACCTTTTGAAATATTTATTGATGATATTTCAGTTTTAACGGACTTGAATTAACGGATGATGAATGTAGCGGCAGTTAGTCAGTCCGTTAATGCTTTTGAAAGTTAACTTAAAAGTTAATTCGTTAACGAAAAATTTAACTTCATTAATTAACGATTAACGGATTAACGCCTCCGTGTCCAGCCTTGCTAATAAGTCAATTGTATTTGCATATATATAATTTAAATAAATTAAATGTAATTTTGATCTTTTAGCGATTTTCGAAAGCTGATTTTACGGAATTTATACAATACTTTTCAATAATTTCTGTATGGTTAACTAAACAAATCGTTCAATTTTACCGAAAAAATCTTATATCTTTCATTCTGCTTTTTATACTTTTTATTTTTTTCCTTATATATTCTCAAACTTTCATTTTGTTTAATAAATTATATTTATTAAAATTAATGGTCATTATCTACTCCCGATTCAATATAATATCCCAAACATATTTAAAACAAATACAGTGCAGATATACGGATCTCAACAATTTTAAAACGCAAATAAATTGTTCGGGCAGATTCATAATAATGTTAACGAATCTTTATGCATCAATCAAACCAGAAATAAACGAACGAAAATATTTTATATGTGTATAATGTATATACATATTATGTACTTTACGCGGCACTGGAAACAAATGAACACGTGCATCAAAGACGCCGCCGCGCAGCGCTGGCTGGACTGTGTCTGCCTTGAGCCGTCTATGCCTTGAGCAGAAATAAGCCGAGAGCGTAAACGCCGTAAACGAACGAACTACTGAACCGGATCTCCTACTGAACGGGTCAGTTTGCCAGGGTTGAACCGGATCGAACGGTTCAGACATTTGACCCGTTCATTTTGAACGGGTCGCGAACGACTCATCCCTAGTATACATGGGTTTATTAAAAATCAAAAAATGTAATTTTAAAATAAAAAACAGAAATAACATGAACTTTTTTGTAATAAGAAAATTACCAGAACACGCAAATAAATCGCCAGCTGTAAAAATTAAAGAAAAATTCAAACAAAACTTTTTTGGCTTTAAACAAGCTATCGTTAAATATATTGTATTATGGAAATTTGGTAACTTTTCCTTTTTTTCAAATAGACCCTGTATATTTTTACATTTTTTTATTCTAAGATTAATTCTAAGAATAGTTTAAACGAATCATTTTTTTTTGTATTTTGTAAATTATGACTTTACGCTAAATAAGAACAATCTTTTCTCTGAACATTTTTTTCGTACGATGCATCTATCAAAAGTTATCGATGATGGATTTGTGGCGTTTGCGGTAGTTACGACCGCTGCCACTGCATGGGATGCGCTCGTCGCTCGCCGTCTGGCAGTCAAAGCGACGACTGAGTAGACACTCATGGTACAACGTAGGAAGGTATGTGCATAACGGGGACACGTTTTGGTATCTCGCGCGGTGCCCCGTCATGCGCATTGGGTTTGTTTACGCACGAAAAATAAGCATCGTACGAAAAAAAATCAGACAAAAGATTCTTCTTATTTAGCGTAAAATCATAATTTGATAAAAAATTTGAGTATTCCCATTTAAAAAAATGAAGTTAGCCTCATTTTCACCGATTGCAGCGCCATCTGCAATGAAACTGATATCGTCATTTCATTTCCCCCTTTGAGTCCTACAAGTTTATTTAAGACACTTTTCTCGTACCATGCATATTTCTCGAGATATTTAGGAGTCTCAAGTTAAAAAGACCACCTGGTATATCAAAATTTGTCAAAATTACCGGAACACCTAAATAATTCCCCAACCGTAAATAGTTTCAAAAAATGGTTCAAATAAAAGCTTTTTGGGTTTAAACAGCTATTGTTTAATATATTATTCATTTTATTATGGAAGTTTGGAAACCTTTTCTTTTTCTAATAGAACATGTATATTTTTTTTAATTCTAAGAGTTTTTTGTAGGAATCATTTTTTTTTATAAAATGCATAATATTTTGATTATAAGCAACTACTGGCACTGACTAAAGGCATTTAGCGCGCTATTTATGAAAATACGCCGAAAGTTAACTCATGCGAGATCGAGCGGTCACAACCAGGAGACAGCGTTAAGTACCTGGGGGTGAGGATCGAAAGAAACCGCAGGTACCGAAGGCACGTCGAGGAAGTGGCAGCCAGAGCGGAGAGAACCACCGGGGCCCTGCTAAGACATGCCTAGAATGGAGGCACCGTCGTCGGCTAAGAGAAGAGTATTAGCGTCGGTCGCGGAATCGGTGATGTTATATGCAGCGCCCATCTGGGCCGATGACATGCAGCTGGAAAACCGGAAACAAAGGCTCCTGCGAGTACAGCGAAGAGCCGCGGTCGGTGTCACATCGGCATACAGAACAGTGTCGACGGGCGCTGCTTTGGTGGTAGCGTCAATGGTGCCGGTGCACCTGAAGGCAGACGAAAGAAGGAGGGTATACGACGGACGCGGACAGGATGGCACTCCCAGACAAGAACATCGCCGACGCACGGTGGAAGCCTGGCAGAAAGAATGGGACGAGGACAACAACGGTCGGTGGACGCACCGACTGATACAGAACTTGGATGAGTGGACCAGTAGGAAGCACGGAGACGTGACCTACGAGCTCACCCAAGCCCTAACTGGGCACGGATGCTTTGGGGCCTACCTCTACAAATTTAAGAGGAGGGACAGCCCCGAATGCAGACATTGTGGAGAGGAAGAGGACACCCCGGAGCACACGCTATTTGCATGTCCCCGCTGGGAGGTCTATAGGAGGGAGTGCCCATGCGGGGATAACCTCAGTGCGGGAGGAATGGTAGGGAGAATGCTGCAAAGCTCGGAAGCGTGGGAGCAGATTACCCGCACCATAGGGACGATACTCCGACGAAAGAACGTGGGAAGACATGCGACAAGGAGAGAGAGAACCTCCCACCCCTTAGTTATAAGGGACAGGGACGGTCTACGGGACAGATGGAGACAGAAAGAAACAAGAATGTAAGCGACCGGAAAACCGGCGCGGGAATGCTCACGGAGACCCGGAGCATGAAAGAAAAGGGTCCTGGAAATACTGGACCACGGACTCTTGGATACACCGGAGTCTGGGGAGGAGCCGCAGGAAAAAACCGCTGGTTCAGAAAATAGGCTAGGATGCGTCCCAGTAAGTGCGCGAGGACGCCTGTGGTTAGGGTAAAGTGCATACACACTTAGACTGTAGGGTAGTGCTGTAGGGTAGGTAAGTAGGTAGTTTATATGTTTACTTTTAAGGCTAAATGATGTAAACCTGCTAAGGTGTCAGCTCCGGCTGACTGATGTATTTGTTTTTAAGAATAAAGTCACTAGAACATAAGAGCGATGGGGCCCAGATGTTTATATTCAAATTGTTGTTGTGGTAAAGAAGGAAGATGCCGCTGCACTGCAGAATGCCTTACGGCGATACCAGGCAGCGGGGTGGAGGTGGGTTCTTCCCGGGCCCCTTTGCCCTTTGAAAAAAAAAAGATCGAGCGGTCAAGTTTGTTAGGCATTTCACGACATATTTTTACGTAGCCCGTTATTTACAATAAAGCCAGTGATATCCAGCCCACTTTAATGTAATAAAACCAATTTTTTAATTTCTGGAACTTAGTTCATTATTTACTTCAACTCTTCATTTGTAAATATACAGCTATTGAAATAATGTGTACGTGTACACTGGACATAATTTAAAGGGAAGAATTGTAGTATATGAATGTATACTATTGTACATCTGAATGTATCCATATGGGTCGAGAGGAATTTTTGGTTTCAGTATATGAATTAAGTTTAGTTTACTTTCAATGCTAGTCTCAATACTACCTACTAACTCCTGCCCTTATGAATTTTTATTACAAAATTTTCCAAAATATTTTTTTCAAAATCATTCATACATCTCACGTTTATTATACATGCATTTAGCGGAGCACTTCAGACGCCTCCAGAATTTTATCTATTTGTCTGTCGCAATCATAAAAACCTCAACAATTGATTTCAGACCGTATATTGTAACCTTTATCTCTGTACATTCTATCAAATAAAAAAATAATACTCGAACAACCAACCAAACCTATACATATGCCTAAGCAAGTAAATGAAAAAAAGCATCTAGAATATAGTCAGTCCGTTCTTCCTCAAGAAGTCCTTGAGCATTAAGAAACTCAATACGCCGAATATAGACATGAACGTGGTGACAAAAAATTGTACGGCCGCTCCTACTAAGCTAGCTAGCCCTAAGATGACAGTAGTATTCTCCATCTTCCTCCGCTGGATGGTTACGTGCAAACCCTCCAAGAACTCGTTCAACTCCTCGATGCCCTCCGAAATGCTGTATGTTGCCTCAGTCGGCTCGTACTCCTTAGGAGGGGCCCCTCCATACGTCATTGCGTAGTCCGGTAGCGGTTCGAAACCTGGTGTCATTATGCCTCTAGAACCGCTAGGCGACGACATGAACCCATTCATTAGGGGCATCTGCCGCTGTGAGCCCATATCGTTGTGCCCGTAGACTGTACCTAGAGGAAAGTAGACTGTCAGCACGTATCGTATTCAGTTGTTTCTGAAGCTGGGTTAGCAAAACGTTCTAAACGGAACAACCTTCATACCAAGACAATCCGTCAATTACAATCTCAAACGCGTTTCTAATGGCTGAATATCAGTTTTATACTGTGGTGTCTAGTAATACACCACCATTCATAGTTTTAAAGACTATTATTTAGTAGTTAGTTGGTGTCATTAACATATTCTCATTTTAATTTTTTCATGTTGTGTCTTATGTTTAAAACAGTCAAGATATTATGTTAAAATTTCTAAACTAATGACTTAAAATAAAAATAAAACAGTCTCATGGTGCCAACAAATCAACGTATCCATGGTAAAATGGTTTCATGATTCTGATATTGGGAGTTGGTGGTTACATGTGTTGCATGGGGGAAAGGTGGTGGGAGAGTGACTAATAATGAATAAGGGTGTCTACGTCTACCAACTTAGCTTATTTTTATCATGCAAGACATGTAACCACCAACTCCCAATATCAAAAGCATGCATCATGGTACGTTTTCATGGTACCTAATCCATGAAAACGTTGATCAGTTCCCAGTAATTCCCATTACCGCTCAAGTGACTGTAAGTTTTACTTTAAGATACTACTTTAGCAATTTTAATGTAACATATTGATTGTTTTAGATTAGGTCTGAAGATGACACGAAATTTGTCAAAAGAGCTCTCCGTGTAAATTAAAAATTAAAATAAAGCAAAGTATCTTTTTTCAATACACCACATTGTTTTAGGTAGCCAGCACTCCCAATTCTGACTGTTGAAGTGTTCATAGTATGAAGTATTTAAAAATTCTTAAGACTTTATTTTTTCAAGTTATTCGTTTACACTTTTCTAAAGAATTAGTATTTGATTAAACTGACTGTAACAACAAAACGTGATGTTTATAGATGGGTCTTTTACTTTAATACAAATATATTTTGACAAACATTTATAATTGCGATAAATATCGTCATTGCAGAATATATGATTAGTATTACTATGTAACAAATTTAAACTGAACTTAATCGAAATGATTTCTCCTTAATCAGATCTTGAAGCCAGTATTCCGTGGATTTTGCCGTGCGTCATTGTTAAGTATGATGTTTTGCTAACCTCGTAACCTGTTGCTAACTTCTAGCTATTTAACAACTGAATACGGACGATACCAAAAAATGGGACACGTGCGGACAGTTACATGCCCTTGGCAGAATAAACACAAAAATAATGATATCCAAGTGTAGTGACATCAATAGGTCATTACACGTACATTATTTCCGAGTTTTGCCGTGCGTCATTGTGTACAATGTTTGACGTTTAGCTAAGCATTTAATTGAGAATGTGTAGGAAAACTTGTTTATTGCCAAGTGAAGGAACATACCACAAATACACGACTGTTGTGGAAGTTGTTAAGTGCTGTTTCTGCAAGTAACAGGCTAGCGAAACGTCAAATTATGAAAACAGTGACGCAAAGGAAAATGCGGAATTTCTCACTTTTTTAATTTATTACTCTGGCCTTATGTACAGTTTATTGGTTGGTTGTTATAATTGATACTAGAATGGAATTATAATATATTATATTTGTGAGTGTTTGTACAATTAGGAACACGATATTTCCGTATTGGCTATTAATGTTTGCATCATTTAAAATTTATAAAAAATAGCAGATATCATTGATTGTCAGTTTTATATTAGTAACTTTCCGAATTTAAATTCGTATTCTCCTTCACTTTACAAGACATTAGTTTTTATCTATTTAATCTATTAGAGAAGCATAACTAACCTGCCACCACAACAGTTAACGTAAGTCCAATGATCAGCCAATTCATGTTCGATTGATATTCACCACCGAATAAAAAAGTACGCTGGTATTAAGTCACCAAATAAGATCAAAGCCCACCCTTCCACTATATATAGTACTCCCACACAACTGATAATATTCTCAAATTATCAATTGTCCAGATGTAACCAACAATCGTACAGTGGGCCCATTGTGTGAAATCAACCGAGGATTTTTCCGGTGTTATCTTTTTTAAATTACCAATAAAAACAACGTTTTGGATAGATTGATTAATTAGGATTTCGTACGTCATGTTCTATCGATAATAATAATAATAATTACCGTTTTCCACAATAGCTTAGAAATGTCAATATGTTTCAACTCACAAGCGTATGAAAAACTCTCTAGTGAGACTCAAACCAAACTCACTAGTTTAGTGGTGTGATAATGAACTCATTGTGCCTTTTGACTGTTTCTTATTCTGTACATTGCAAGGAGTATTTTAAAAAGAGAGAGCTCGGCTGCTAAAATTTGACTCGATTATATTTGTTTACTTTGTTGGCCTGAACTGTTAGCCCTTTGCTGATGTTTGTTTCTTATTCTTATTTCTTCATGAGCTGAAAGAATAGCTCTTTCAGCTCATTAAAACCAATATTTGGTTAGTTCATTGAGAAGAATGGTTTTTCTAATCATTTATTAAGTATGTTTGAGTTGAAAGGTGATTGGCCCTCTGCAAATATTTGATTATGTTTCTGTGTTACTCTTTTGAATCCCAAAGGAGTAGAAATACATGTTCGTAACTTGATTATTTATTGTTGCATGCGTAACTTTGAATTGCGGAAAATTAATAATAATTATCGAATGGAAGTTTGTTGAGTTACTGACAACAAGTTCACCATTGAGGACAATGTTTCTGGATACTGGCTTCGAGAGCTAAGCTAACGTCAGATCAAAGTTGAATTCGAGAAAAGTACTAAAAGTCGATTTTTCAAATGGCAACAATAACATAACATTTCTCAATTCTATGGAAAATTTTAGATCAACTTAGTGTACAATGTCCTATACCTAAACTGTACTTGTACCTACTGAAATCGCTTTTTAAACATCGCATTAGAAATTGCAAACATTGCCAAATCTAGATTGCGTTTGAAAACAACTGAACCATTTGGAATAAACAGAACTTTATAAAACAAGTTCTTTTAGGTCATTTTTCATTATAATTAATTTAGTATTTATAAAATTATAAGCCTACAATAAAACTCAATATTAAAATAAAACAAAATCGAAAAGTAAATTAAAAAAGCTGCTGAATTTCTATTTCAGTAACGGTTCAAAAACGTTGCCGTTTTTCGTTAAACATGCTTCAATTCTTTTTAACATTCTAGTAGTGTTCGATTACCACTTGCTGTTCAGTTCAATTCAGTCCGCATTCAATCTAAGCCACGATCAGCTGATTTAGTGCCGTTCGATTACCACTTTGACGTCTATTCAAAAGTATACAATCAGTTCCCCCTTCACCCCTCGAGCACAAACCCGCAAAGCCGCTCAGTTGTGTTCAGGTCAGGCTGACTAAAACGCGTTCGATTACCGCGTTCAATAGTATCCAAATTGCACTCAAAATGATTGCGCTCAATTTGAGTGCGACTGGTAATCGAACACTACTATTATTGTTGCTGGCGTCCCTGATAGAATTAGCACATAACCCATTGAAAGCAGCTCGAACTCTATCATTCATATTCTCCTCATCAGTTATTGGGTCACAATAGCCTTTTTCCCTAAAGTTATCATCAATACTTTACAATTTACAATTGTCTTTTTCTCAAAAATTTTCTAATGTGAGGCCAGTTGCCAACAGAGCGAACGGGTGGGAAGTCGGACAGGAAGTCCTTTTTCAGAGAAAATTTCAGGGCTTACATAGCACTAAATCCACCCCCTTCCTTGTCGATTTCTGGTTTTCGAAACTTGTCTAGCGAGCGAGGTCGATATAGCCTGATTTATAAAATAATATCGGGATTCTCGCATTGAGGGTAGAAACCACAAAGTGGTTTCTACCTCATACTTATAACATACTTATACTGCCGTCCGAAGGTAAAGTTCCTGTCTACAAAAATGAGATTGATTGAAATATTTCCCCCTTTCTCTTGAGAGGTGATCCTGTAGTAATCTCTTTAAAAAGGGTGCATCTTTTAGGATTTAATTTAGATTTTGTTATTTTTTATATTTTTGATTATTGTGAAATTGTGACTAATATAACAATACATTTCTGGGTAAGAATCTATGTTTAATAAGTAATAACACAGAATGTTTTTGTGCAGCTTGTCTTCTGTTTCAAAATAACATTTCTTAATTTTATCATCACATTCCAACTTATCCCTAGGAGATATCTAAATATAAATTATGAATTATTAAAATAATTATTAAAAATATTAATATTAAATATTTTTTATCTACGACTCACATATAATAAGTTCATATTGCATACGTATCTATGACTATATAATCCCCATCATGATACGCGCCAATGATTCTAATGACATTAGCGTTGTATAGTAATGACAGTTCGTTCAAATAATGACTTCATTATTTGAAGGAACTGTCATCATTATATGAATGTACTGTCAAAGTCAGTCTAAACCTACGTGGATGAGAGTTATTTGACATTTCGCCTCGCCGCCATTGACAAATACATTTAAAAGATTTGATATCAAATGGAATTTATGAGTCGTAGATAAAACGTCGTATTCGACTCGCACATAACTGATATAAATCGCTCGCATATTTATACGCTCGCCTACGGCTCGCGTAAATACTTCATGCTCGCGATTTATATCCTTGGTTATGTGCTCGTCAAATAATATACTAATAACAATATCTATCGTATCTGGGTAATTACATGTCAAATCAACACAGGTTTTTCCTCGCCACCTATTTCGATGACATTTTGTACAATTGTTGTCTTTATGTAGTTAAAGAAAAATACCAAATTTTATGATACTTAATATGTTATTCCATAATTCCAAAACCGAGTTCTATGCGGTAATATTACCAATCAGAATTAAAATGCGCTCGGTAATATTACCGGTAATTTAACATCAGTAGTTACATTGTTTTTATTTATGTTCATGTTACATAACTTTCACTAGATGGCGGTAGCCTTCCGCGTTGTATAAAATGTGATATGTACTATGCGAGCCAAAAAAAAGTTGTACAGCTAATTTTTACATCATGTCATTCTGGCTTGTTTTTATTTTTCAACTTGACAGTTGATGGAAGTATTATACTTAAGATTAATGTCAGAATGACAGCGCATTGGCTATAAAAGAACGATATACAAAGCTCACAAACATATTTTCATTATAATTGGTCGCATATGTAGTGTACGACGTTTTTTGGCGTGCGTAGTACATATAAAATTTCAATACACGGTAATTTAGCAAATTAATCTCAAATATTTAATATGGCATATCTACAAAAAATGTAGAGAACATCCATGCATCCACACATTGACCAAAGTTTGTTAATCACACTAGATGACACCGTACGTGACAACAATCATTTGCCGGGTTGTAATGGGCGTTTTGGTATGAATTGTCGTGGTATGAGTTGTCGTGGTATGAGTTGTCCGGGTATGAGTTGACCTGGTATGAGTTGTCCTGGTATGAGTTGTCCTAGTATGAGATGTCCTGGTATGAGTTGTCCTGGTATGAGTTGTCCCTTGGTATGAGATGTCCCTTGGTATGACTTGTCTTGGTATGAGTTGTCCCGGTATGAATTGTCGTGGTATGAGGTGTACCCGACCAAAAAACAATATTCTCGTGGCGGGGGAATAAAAATATACATATAGGAAAGATTTTTATACAAACTAAAAACTTACGCCTAAATTAAATGGTGTCTTTATTTAACGAAAGCGGCGTTTCGTTACAACACTATTTACAACACACGACATTCTGCTAATGGTTAGTACAGGGCTGTGGAGTCGGAGTCGGAGTTCAGACAAATTTCAGAGGAGTCGGAGTCGGAGTGGGAAAAATGTACCGACTCCGACTCCGGGTCCATGTTTAAATAATGTAGAAAAAGACATGCGAGATGGCCGTTGCCTCAATAGATAGTAAACGATTAACTTAACATATTATTAGGTCTTTTACAAAGTATATATAATTTAAGACCCAGTTCTACCTGTGCTAAAACGCGTTTTCTATTAACGGCGTTATTTATGGTTCAAAATTGATGAAATTCTTAGTGTCAATTCTTACATAAATAAGGAGTTTGGCTAGGCCAAAAATAACTTTTTTGTAAGATAAAAATGAATTTTACTTCTACATCTTGTTCTTTTTACTTTATCATACGTAGTATGTAAAGTATTGTAATCGTGCCAAAAAAAAATTTTGAGATTTTAGCGAAAATATGTCTTTTTGTGTCCCCTGAACATTTTTGACCAAGGTACAAAAATATGTCTGTGTGTGTGGATGTGGGTGTGTTAGAATTGGATATTTAGAAGTTTCATGGCCAAACTTAGAGCTGAAAAGCTTTCTGTTAAAAAGGGTCCAAAGGAACTGGGGGTTTAGTCTTAGCATTTTTAGAAGATTTTGCAAATGAGCCGCTATTTGTGTAATGTCGTCAAAATAGTTAAATAATAAATTAAAGGAGAGGAAATTTTCTATAATTTATGTATATGACATTTTTTGGTAGAATTTATAGTTTAGCTGCATGAGCAAATTCATTTCATCGAGATCGGTCGTACTGCATTAAAACTAGTAGCCAGGATATGTCAGATTTTTTGATTCTAATGACAGTAGCGAGTGTCAAACGCTAATGTTTTGAACATACTACTGTCAATATAGGCTGCGTTCGGATATTAAACATTTGGACGGTGTACCCTGTGTCAACGGAGTACAATATCCGAACGCAGCTTTAATCGAGATATATGTCTAGTTCTACTAGTTTTGTTTTAATGCAGACATGGCCGATCTCGATCAAATAGAATCTCATGTAGCTAAACTATTAATTTTCTATATAGTATGATAAAGTCATGTGCCTGGCCACATCAGATTTTTTATAATTAATAACAATCATAACACATAGTTCTAAATTTATTTCACGTTTGTTTACGGTTTAACCAGAATTGCACTGCTTTTTTTATTTTTATACACTTTTATTTTAATGGTTTATTTTCATTTACCTTTTATTTTTCACCAATTTAATCTTCGCACAATTTATATCTTCTTTTTTATGATATTATTTTTACTTTTATCTGATGTTTATAACTTTGAACTTTTGGGGGGTCGATGGCGTATAGGATAGAGCGGCTGCTATCTACGCTGGAGGCCCGAGTTCGAATCCCGGCTCGGGCTAAAATCGACTGTCCTGGTATTTTAGGCGGGGAACAAATATTTTTGCATGCCGCCTTCCATCGTGTGAGGAAGTAAAGGCGCCGTGTGCTGTCATAATGCGACGTGCACGTTAAAGAACTCTTACTGGAGGTTGGAATTCCTTCAGTTCGACAAAATTCCTGGGTGTGTGTAGCCTCCCCTCAGCGTCGGTGATAGCCCTAAGTTGCGGAAATAGACCGACGTAAGGTAAACAAGTAAAAAGAATACTTTGAACAAGGGATGAGTCGTTCGCGAACGAACCGTTCAAAATGAACGGGTCAAATGTCTGAACCGTTCGATCCGGTTCAACCCTGGCAAACTGACCCGTTCAGTAGGAGATCCGGTTCAGTAGTTCGTTCGTTTACGGCATCTACGCTCTCGGCTCTTTTCTGCTCAAGGCATAGAAGGCTCAAAGCAGACACAGTCCAGACACGACCGGCGCGGCGGCGTCTTTGATGCACGCGTTCATTTGTTTCCAGTGCCGCGTAAAGTACATGTATATACATTATACATATATAAAATATTTTCGTTCGTTTATTTCTGGTTTGATTGATGCATAAAGATTCGTCAACATATTATGAATCTGCCCGAACATTTTCTTTCTTTGCGTTTTAAAATTGTTGAGATCCGTATATCTGCACTGTATTTGTTTTAAATATTTTCGGAATATTATATTGAATCGGGAGTTGATAATGAAGACCATTAATTTTAATAAATATAATTTATCAAACAAAATAAAAGTTTGAGAATATATAAGGAAAAATATAAAAAGCATAAAAA
Organism: Aphodius sticticus; assembly: GCA_963966075.1. NCBI lineage: Eukaryota > Metazoa > Arthropoda > Insecta > Coleoptera > Scarabaeidae > Aphodius > Aphodius sticticus. The sequence goes on along the minus strand of OZ014506.1, from coordinate 48,742,049 downwards.
GCAGAATGAAAGATATGAGATTTTTGCGGTAAAATTGAACGATTTATATAGTTAACCATACAGAACTTATTGAAAAGTATTGTATAAATTCCGTAAAATCAGCTTTCGAAAATCGCTAAAAGATCAAAACTAGATTTAATTACTTAAATTATATACAGTGCGATCTCGAAAGATTGTGCCTCTGTTAATGAAGATATTTTAAAACTGATTTCACTAATATATGCAGAACGCCGAGGCGCACATTTTAAAATTATTAGCGTGTATACAGGGTGTTCCATAAGGTAGTACTAACCCAAACTTATGTTTTTTGAAATGGAACAACCTATATTTCGGCACAATTTTGAATTCCTCGCAAAATTTTACGACAATGAAAAATAACATTACCTACCCTAAACTTTATACTTTTTGATTTATAGGCATTTTTATGGAAAACAGCACTCTTAGAAAAATTGTATATCTCAATACCTGTTTTTAATTTTATTGCGTACGCATAGATTATGATTAAGTAAGAAGCGTTCATTTAGCGTGATTACCAAATTGTGTACCGGGTGGTCATAATCTGCAACAAAATATGGCAAATAGTTTTTCGTAAGAAAGTTGATTTTTTTAAATGGTACACCATGTATCTAATTATTTTTTTGAATTCTACGCATCATTCTGCAAAAAAAGTACTAGCACATACCAGTGCTAAAATAAACAATTGCAGAGATAACTAGTCTTTTTCATAAAAAAAATCCATTTTTCAATCAATAAATGCTTCTACACCTACATTAACCACCAAACCAACTAAGTATTTACTTAAATTACTGTTTTCTCGCATGATTCCATCTTTTTTTAATAAATCAAAACATTTGATCACATCTGCAATTTAATATTATAATTTGAAATAAACTTACTTATACCCTGTAGGATATGAAAAACTGTGCTAAACAAGTTATTAAGGTATCTGGCAGTGGTGGTGATATTGTTAGGTTAGATTTGAAAATTTTTAGAAACATGGGGAACTTTTCTCGGGAACTAATTTATATGGGGTGGGTTCCTGGCTAATGCAACAAAAATGCGTTCTGCACAAAAAAGTACTAGCACACTCTAGTGCTAAATGAAACCGTTACAGAAATAACTTGTCTTCTTCGTAAAAATTTACATAAAATTACCGGTATAAATTTCTATTTCTTGCAAAACAATATTAAGTATTAATCTTTATGGAATAATAAAAGTACAGTGCTTGATGTTGAGTTGCGTTATGAATTGCTTTTATTTTAAGATAAGTAAAACAACACCTGCTCTTTAACAACAACTTTATATCAGCTTGATACCTTAATAACTTGTTTAGCACAGTTTATCATAGCCTACAGGGTATGCCTAAGAAAATTTTCTTTCAAATTATAATATTGAATTGCAGATGTGATCAAATGTTTTGATTTATTAAAAAAAGATGGAATCATGCGAGAAAACAGTAATTTACGTAAATACTTAGTTGGTTTAATGGTTAATGTAGGTGTAGAAGCAATTATTGATAGAAAAATCGATTTTGTTATAAATAATGCTAGTTATCGCTGCAATTGTTTATTTTAGCACTGGTGTGTGCTGGTACTTTTTTGTGCAGAACGATGCGTAGAATTCAAAAAAATAGTTAGGTACATGGTGTTCCATTTAAATAAATTAACTTTCTTACGAAAAACTATTTGCTATATTTTGTTGCAGATTATGACCAGCCTGTACACAATTTAGATATGGTAGGTAGTCACGCTAATAGAACGCTTCTTACTTAATCATAATCTAAGCGTGCGCAATAAAATTAAAAACAGGTAGGTATTGAGATATATAATTTTTCTTAGACTGCTGTTTTTCCATAAAAATGCTAATAAATCAAAAAGTATAAAGTTTAGGGTAGGTAATGTTATTTTTCATTGTCGTAAAATTTTGCGAGGAATTCAAAAATGGGCCGAAATATAGGTTGGTCCATTAAAAGAACATAAGTTTGGGTTGGTACTACCTTATGGAACACCCTGTATACACGCTAATAATTTTCAAATGTGCGCCCCGACGGTCTGTATACAGGGTGTCTCACGGAACTGGTACATTAGAAGTTTCTCATGTTCTACTATTTCTGGAAACTTGAAATTTTGGAATTAGAATTTACTCGATCTGAGCTCTTCAGCTAAAATATTCTCAAGTTAACTGTCACGTCCGGTCACCGGAAGTCGGTATCAACTTTGTTATTTTAAATAGAATTATTTACTTTTAATTTTATTTTTGGTTTCTACGTATCAAAATACATCATTTTTAATAAGGTTTCCCTATACCTAAATATCACCATTTTTGAGTTTTTTTGATTTTACTAATTTTTTGGTGATTTTTGCGGTTACGTTTAAAATTTAATATCTCGGTTATTATCGAAACTACAAGTTTCATGATTGGTGGTCCAAAACTAGAAACATAACCAAATAAGGCGATGTTTAGTCCATCATGATATCTTATACAGGGTGTTCAAAATTTACAACACAATAATTGAATTTTCAAACGTAAAAACTCATCTTTTTCAAATGGAACATCCTGTATACCGATACGCCAATCGCGAGGATATCTTATTCCCTATCAATCAATATTAGGGTTCCCTATATCTATCTTCAATAGTTTTTGAGATATTGTCACTTTTTCTTTAAATCCATTTTGAATACTCCCATTTAATAATGGGGGCGAAATTAGATACGAAATTTACAACGAAAATTTAAATAGTGATAGATATTTAGAAATTTTGCGTGGATGTGTGAACAATTTTTGCAAAACTCTTCCCCTCAATATTTTACGCAGCTGCTTTTATCAAATGGACGGTGCACCGGCACATTCAACTTAATCAGATGTTTGATGATGATAGGTGGTTCGGAAATAGGGGACCCTGGCGGTGGCCACCAAGCTCACCAGATTTAACACCATTAGACTTTTATTTCTGGGGTCATGTGAAAAGTCAGGTCTATTCCACACCAGTTAATACTCGAGAAGAATTGACTAACAGAGTAGTAGTCGCCATTACTAGAATTCAGCGACAAGAAATCCGAAGAACGACAATGACAGAAGTACAGCGAAGGGTTTTAGAATGTTTTGAGCAGAACGGGCAGCATTTCGAACAACATAATTAAGTTTTAATTTAAGTTAGATATCCCAAATATATTATTTTTGTTTTAACAAACCTTTTAAATATTTTTCTGTTTTCCTGCTGTTCCAAAGTTGTTACATTCCTATAAATCAAGAATAAATCGTTTTGTATTTAGTTTGCATTCTTTTATACTGACATATCTCAAAAACTATTAAAGATAGATATAGGTAACCATAATATTGATTCATAGGGAATAAGATCTCCTATCGAACGACGTTTGAAAATTCAATTATTGTGTTGTAAATTTTGAACACCCTGTATAAGATATCATGATAAACTAAACATCGTCTTATTTGGTTATGTTTCTAGTTTTGGACCACCTATCATGAAACTTCTAGTTTCAATAATAACCTGAGATATTCAATTTTAAACGTAACCGCCAAAAACACCAAAAAATTAGTGAAATAAAAAAAAAACTCAAAAATGGTGATATTTAGGTATAGGGAAACCTAATTCAAAATGATGTATTTTGATACGTTGAAACCAAAAATAAAATAAAAATTATATCATTCCATTTAAAATAACAAAGTTGATACCGACTTCCGGTGACCGGACATGACAGTTAACTTGAGAATAGTTTAGCTGAAGAGCTCAGATCGAGTAAATTATAGTTCCAAAATTTCAAGTTTCCCGAAATAGTAGAACATGAGAAACTAATGTACCAGTTCCGTGAGACACCCTGTATATGAGTGAAATCAGTTTTAAAATATCTTCATTAACAGAGGCACAATCTTCCGAGCTCGCACTGTTGAGGCACCCTGTATATGCAAATACCATTGACTTATCATATTAGCCTTAGTAGCATTTTTATAGGATCTATTTTGTTTTTGTTACTGAATGGAGGTAATTTCTATCAGCATAAATTACAAGAAAAACTTAGTTAAATCATAAAATATCCAGTTCTGACAAAGAAAAACAATATTCGCAGGAGTTAGGCCGTTGCGCGTCGGTATATTCGTAAAAATGACCCGCCTGCCACATGGCCGCTGCGATGGTTGAACGAAGATACCAGCAATGCGCGCGTCGTGTGTCTCGTTCTTTTTGAACGGTTCGTTCACTAGATCCGTCTATAACCTATATGAAATACGTTCATTTTGAACGGTTCGGTCGCTCGGTCGGTCCATATGAAAGTTGTTCATTTTGAACGGGTCCGTTTGAACGGGTCATTTTACTGATCCGCTTCGACTGATCCGGGTCACTGAAATGACCGATAATGCCCATCCCTACTTTGAACTTAAGGGGTTTAGACAATTTGGGAAATTAGGGAAAAGTCCCTAATATCATTTCTTGATTGTTTCCATTTGCAGACATAAGTTGATATATTACACGGTGGGCAAAAGTAATCGGTACAAATTTTCCGTTTACGACGCGTATTTCCAATAATATTAAGTCAATTCAAATATTTCTTTAACAAACGACTCGACTTGTTTATATTGGGAAGATACTACAGGGTCATTATAAATGATTGTAGTCGAAGTAGGCCATGCCCATGTTAGAAAATGTTTGCCGCCATACACAACAAACTATCAAACTTGAAATAGGTTATGTAACCAATTTAACTTTTGCGTGTATTCAACAGTAGTATTCCATTCAAATAGAGCGGCAACCAGAAATCTTTACATTTGATATCATGGCTTACTTCGACTACAATCTTTTATAATGACCCTTTATAATCGCAATAACAGAACGTTTCAATCCAATGCGTTACTTGATGTATGGCTATTTAGCATTTGTGATAATATCTGGTCAATTTAATGTGAATTGAAAGTGTATTAAAATGAGTAGACATTAGTTTGGTTTTGCTCAGTCAGTATAGTTGAGATTGTATAGCATCTTATACAGGCTGATTTTTTTTCGTATACAGGGCAACATTTTGAAACATTGTTGTTTTATTGCTTTTACTCAAAAAGCACTGCCGATGGACGTTTGTAAAAACAAAACAAAACATTGCACAGGCATGAAAAATCTAATTGCGTATATGATTGCGTTATCTTTAAAGAATCTGGATAAACCATTGCTAACTTTTGAATTTCAAGTAAGGTAACATAACATTGGATGGAAACGTCATATTATTGCGAATATGGTGCCTTTTCAAACATCACAATATACGCTCTTTGAGTTTTTAGTTGAGAGAAATAATTGAATTGACTAAATATATTGGAAATATGAGTAACTGAATATTTGTATCGTTTTTTTGCCACAGTGTATAATACTTTTGCCTAAACCACTGAAAGTCTACAAAAGTTAAGGGTTAATAAAAAACCACCTAGTGTGCGATAAGACTATAAAATAAAAAGTTTTGTTCATAAAAAAACAGAAAATTAGAAACTGCAGAATTTTTTATATTATAATAAAATTTGGTAATAATTTTAATTTTGTTTTGAGCCAAAGGCATTGCCCGATGGAATTTTTACCGTTTTTTTATGTCAATCAACACATTTTTCAAATTTACGAGTTTTTAATTCTATCCTTATTACTTATTTTAATCACCTTCAGTAGTAATGGATGTTAAAGAAATTTCATATTTGTAAAATGCTTAAGAAATGTAACAAATTTAGGTTTTGTCACGATAAAAAAATAGGTATGTGTACTGTTCGTGTCAGATAAGTTGAGCGGTCTAAGGAATGTAACATTGTCCACCTATGCAATGAAGCGGCATTTTTTTCTATACATCTTAGAACAATGATAGAAAGAGTACAAACGATTCCGCTCACTCCTGCTAGTATACGTCCAATTATTCATACAAGGTCGAATGTATGACTATGCCGAGATGTTATATGCTTTATTGGGCAATTGTAATTTATTTTGACATAAGTCATCGAGAACTGTCACTCACCACAGTAGCGGCACGGCGGTAATAATGCCAAGAAACCGGGGTCAAATTCTCCGTAGCTGTGCCCGTGAAATTATAACAAACGTGGCAACTTTGGGTTCATGAGTTCATGGTTACAAAAGATGCATGTCCCTCACGATCTATCCTTAAGGAAGACTGAATTGATGGCCAAAATAAATTCGCATGCGACCAGTGAGGATAGAGAAAAACACTATAACATTGATGAGCTTATAAGAAATGAAGGGTACGTTCTTCTACGATACCGCCATGTGTGAATTAAATCCGATTGAAATTGCCTGGGCGGACGTAAAGCGTTATATTCGGGAGTCGGGACCGACTGGTGAGTTATCCATAAGTTATGGATAAAGAAGGCTGTTATGGACCATAACAGCCTTAAAAGATCTAACTCAGCATGCCACTGCCACAATTACCCCTGAAAAGTGGAAGGGGTACGTGAAACATGTGATTGGTATTGTGTATTTATACTGGGAAAAAGATAATGTTGTCGAAGTATTGAGATGAACCGCTTTGGACATCCTCTTCCGACCAAGATTCGTTGCAGGACTCCGACCGTGAAGTCCCGTGAAGAGTTATATTCAAAATAAGTTTATTTATCATTTAAGCATTTGTATTGTTGGTATATATTTTCTGGTACTGTTATAATATGTGACCTGAATCGGAGAAACCGCCCTAGTGATAAAAAACGATTTTTTTTATTTTGTCTGCATCGGTTTGCCAATAGGAAGAGCTACCTGATTCCGTGAAAATCGTCTTTTTTACGGCGGTTTGTCCGTTTTTGGTCACATATGTACCTATTCGTTTTAATAACAAATGTTGTGTTGAGTATGTATTTTTATTTATTTAACGTCAAACTGTCATTTTGACTTTGACATTTAAATATTTTTGTATGTACTATAAATCTGCAAATACTGTTTTAAATGTTTTAGATTTCTATTTAACAATAGAGTATTGACGTAATTCGAGAACCATAGATTTTGTCTGTTTATAATTGACTTAAATTTCACCGGTACCCATCACAAAATTATACGGCGCGCCTATGGATTTGACGCCACCGCGAATTTATGCCCCACCCCAGACCGCTCAACTTAACTGAAACGAACAGTACATATAGTTTAAAAATAAAATTGCAGGACTAATAAAATTTGTGAATTGTGAAGTGCATATCGCCGCGCTGCGAGTTCATCTCCGGTCGAAAGCAACCGCAACGCAGTTGTGTGGCATAGCAACACCATGTAGCAACCGGAGCGGCGTAGCTCAGTTTGAGGGCGAAGAAACCCGAAGTGGAGAGCGGGGAGCGATGCGAGCACTTGTTCACCTTGAATACAGGGACGTTGCGTGTCTTTCCAAAATGTCAATTATCAATCAACGATACTACGTATAACTGGAAAAGGACGCGAAATGGTGAATAAGTGAGGCAAATGCATTTGGTATGCAATCCGCAATGATGTGGGGTAGCCACTTCTTTCTCTCATACGGTACTATGGCCGTATGCGGTTTGAATTTAACATTTTTATTTGTAATATATTTTTCAATTACATTAGGAAAAATTAATCAATCCATAACTCTTGCAGAGACTTCAATAAATGAGATAATAATAGTAGATTTAGTAAAAGTTATATTTTATTAATATATTCCGCCTATTTAATATTTACTGTCTAGTATTATTAATAGTAATTATTCCTTAATTTGAAACATTTGCAGTCCAGTGATTAAATGCTCGTTGTATTACTGAATTAAGGAAACGCATTTTCACATGAAAAGTAGTCCACATAATGCTATTTATATTTTATTTATTCGTTAATATTAAAACATATAAATTATTTTTCACATTTTAAAATTTTTTAAATTTTTATAACTTCCTGTAACTGCATCAAACCCATTTGGGAACCTTTTTTTGGGATTTCAGGTAAAAGTGCAATGATTTAAGTTTACTGAGACCTTTTTGACGTTTCTAGGAGAATGGGTTCAGCTGGAATAAAATAAGAAAGCGAAACACTACTACTGCCTTCCGCTATCTACCTACGGTAGTCAGACAGTGACACATACCCAGGGTAGTTATGTTTAAAATAATTTGTTTAAAAACAGTGCTTTAAACATATTTTAAAACAAATATTTTGTTTTAAACTATTTTGTTTTAAACAGTTTGTTTTAAATGTTGTGTTTTAAACGTGCTTTAAACTACCGATATGTGAACAGTTTTTTTTGTTTTACTTATAATATTAGTATACAATATCAGTAAAGCAAGTAAAATAAGAAATGAAAAGACGCCGATTAAAATGCTTACAAATAAAATAACTGCATAATTTAAAACATGTTTAAAACAAGTTTTATTATTTATTTTTTGCGAAGTTTAAAAAACGAAAGTGTAAAAACATTGTTTCGTTAAAAACATCATTTTATAAAAAAAATGTTTGTTTTCTTTCAAATAAAAAATAGCGTTTTTTATAACAACCCACACATACCCCCACATCATCGCTCTGTCTCTTTTCCTTGCGCCTGCCTCAATTCTCGCCAGCTAATGCAAAGCGCGTGTCTCTTCCAGTTAGATTAGAGTTCACTGGTATCAGCATAGCAAAATTTGCTGCGGTACACATCTCTAACATTTACACCGTAGTCACATTACAGCGCACCGACACCATCAATTCAGAACCGAATAAACACACCGAAAAATTATATGAAACAAATTAACATGTTTTATCAACTTCCGTCTTCCGGTTTGAATCGGAAGTTTCAATTTTTGAATCACTATAGGAAAGTAGTCCGGGATAGCGTTATGTCATGGGATAGCTCTTTATTATTTAACATTAGTGAAGATACTTCCCGGAAATCTCTCCGGTCTCTGTAAACCTCTTCGGTTGAAACCTGCGTTTGATATCACCATGTTGGTCTGTTTTTATACAGCCATGTCAATCTGTTGCACTTTTGTTGAAAAAACATATTATGCCTCTTTATTATTTTAAAGTAACTTTTGATACGTGGCCACCATTTCGTTGTACAGCGTGTAAATCAATGACCGTCATTGACAATTGCAAGTTCCTCTTGAAATTTTAATTTATTGCAGGTTCATAAGTTACGTGGTTGCTATATGGTGGAGTAAAAACAAAAATTATCGTATCAAAATTCCTGGTGTGCGAAAAGTTGCCTAATCACGTCAATTACAAATATTGGTGAAGTAGACAAAGGAAACCTCTTTTAATTTGTAACATAAATATTTTATTTTATTTATATAGGAAACATTATCAATCCTAAATTGTCGTGCGGGAGATTTACAAGTGACCCCTACGACAATATAGGATTGATAATGGCGTAACTGCCGAAACATGTTTCCTATATAAATAAAATAAAATATTTATTTTGCGAATTAAAGGAGGTTTCCTTCGTCTACATGTTTCCTATATAAATAAAATAAAATATTTATTTTGCAAATTAAAAGAGGTTTCCTTCGTCTACTTCACCAATTTAAAATTATTTGCCAGTATGGAACATTACACAACTATAAATATGTTAAACTATTAATTTGATTGATATCTCTTGTCCCGGAAATTTAGGGTTGTTATAAAAAAACGTTTCTTTTATTTTAAACAAAACAAACATTTTTTTAACCAAGTTTTTTTTAACGAAAAGTTGCATATCACGTCAGGTTATTGCGTATTTTTAGTTTTATGCAACCGTCCGCACCCCACTTAAAGAATCGCTGTAAATGCTTCAAAAACATTTGGGAACAAACTTTTGGGATTTCAGTTAAGATTTACTATGAGACCATTTGGGGTTTTCAGGACAATGGGTTCAGCACTTTTTTTCTAAAACCTTGCGCGATAGAAAATTTTGGAGCCCAAAGTCGTTTTCAGGGCAATTACCCAAAACGCAATTTAATATTCAATTCACTATTTTTTGCTATTTTTCCTAAAATTATCAATATTTTACATTATCTTTTTTTCGAAAATTTTCATATGTAAGGCCATAAAATATTTCCGATGCCATCGAGACAATTAGATTATCTACCAACACCAGTAAGCAAAAATGGGGTTGCCATTTAAAAAAAATGTCAATGACTTCATAACTCAGTAACAATTGATGCTCTGAAATTGAATTCACTGAAGTGTGTATTTTAATAATTAACAATCGACGTGTTCGACGATTTTATAAAATAATAAACAGTCTCAAAAATTTTCTCATGTTTCCATACTTTACGTGCTCACTGTATATGGTTAATTTGAAAATGTAAACAAATTACTATGTGCCATCATCACAACGTTTAACGGCGTTTAAACTAGGGTTAAAGACAGTATTTACATAGTGTGGAATATTTTAAATCTTCATAATTCCCCTCAGATATCAAGAATCGAAGTGTAGCACTTGATTATAATGATTATAATGTAAACATGCGAGCGATTTATATGCGTTGTGTGCGAGTCGACTACGACGTTTTATCTGCGACTCGTAAATTCCTTTCTATATCAAATATTTTAAATGTATTTGTCAATGATGGCGAGGCCACATGACTGTCATCCACGTAGGTTTTGATGACAGTTCGTATAATGATGGCCGATATATCAATTCTCATTTGTGAGTCCTGTTCCTCAATTAGTAGCGTTATTACGCCAACAACACCTGTTATTACTGACGAATATTTATCATTTGTCAAATTCAGGCGATTACTGTCCCGATTAAACAAAATATTGTCATGAAAAAGCGGTGTAAATTTGTGTTACTTTCTGGGTTTTGTTTCCGTTTTTTAGGATTCGTCCCTAATCAGCGGCTGCCCCGATTAACTGGTGTCCAGATTGAGCGGAATTGACTGTATATCAATCGTCGCCGTCAATACCACGCTGCAAACAAGAACTATTATATCAGGAAACAATAATTTTCTCAGCAGAAGTACGATTATCAAAATTACAGTTCCTCAAATTTTATAGATTATATAAAACGTCATTAATAAAGCTACAAAAATCCTGCTTTTAACTATTTTTTTTAGTTTACATATTTAGAGCTAATTTTCTGGACTATCAATGATCATATGGTTTGGCACTTTGTTATTTTGTGACTTTGTATTTTGTAGCAATATTTTCTGTTATATTTGAATTTTCTATTTTATAAAGTAATATTGAAGACTAATGAGTAGTTTCATCTGGTGCGGGAAAATATTATCGCTACCTTACAACAAATACGCGAAACAACAACTACTACATTGGTTTTTCAGCATGAAAATAAATATAAAAATTTCACTTTATTGTTAATTCGTATCTTTAAAATAAACAAAATGTAGATACCTACGTTTATTTTTAGAACATCTAGATAATCAACATACAATTTGCAACGTTATCAATTTTATCGTAACAATTTTTGTTACTCTAGAAATAAACGATATCACAATGTATTCTCACGAAAAACAGACAGCCAGTATCTTTAAGAGATAAGTAACAAAATATCGTTGAATTAATTATACGTTAATGCCAGGGACGACTGCTTCATTATCTAATCGAATTACCATTATTATATCAGTGTTTATATTATTATATATCAGTTCCACACTATGTGAGGTATGCGGCAAATGTTGGTCATCGGTAATGGTCCATGTAACTTTCCTACTAAGCCTATTCACATCGTCAACATGTTGACATTGATTTAGGTTCAGCATAGTAGTACGGTGAAGTATGCATAGTCGTATTACGCAATTCGGATACTCGGTGGCATGGGATACACTGAGAGTTGTAAACATGTATTTATTGAGCATGCCATATTAACGTTGCCGTCTGAATACATACTATCATGCATTATGTATGCCAACAAAAACAGAGACTCTTATGTTGCGAGCTCTGACATACATCACCATCACACTAGAGGTAGAGATAATTTGCGCCTTGATTTTTGTAGGTTGTCAAAAACACAGCAGGGCCCAGAGCAGATGTGTAAGGAGCTTTTTACTAAGCTGCCGTCTAGTGCGAAGAACCTGACAGACACAGCATTGAAGAAACTTTTAAAACCGTTTTTAGTCAGACAAGCTTTTTATAGTGTTGAGGATTTCTTGAAGTTCAGGAATTTGTCACTTTGATACACATTTATGTTACCTAGGTTAAGATACTGACGAGTGTAAAAGATATACCTCTTGTAGACACAATAATAATATTTTATTTTATTTTATTTTATTTTATTTTATTCTATTTTATTACTTTCGAACAGGGATGTAAAACTTGGGGTACATATTTCTAAGGAGACTTCTAGGGCATTTCTTGGGCATTTGCACATAGAAGTGAAAATAAAGGATAGGTATATTATAACTTTACAATAACAATAAACAAGCTATCAAATAAGCATTATGAACATTGAACAAGCATGAAAACTATTTTATCACGAATACATATTTTCATCTTACAAGCTAACAAACAACCTCTTTAAACATCTACAAATATTGTTTAAATGTTGTTAAAATAGCAAGGAAAAGTACCAAAGTGAATTTATCGGGGTAAATTCCTATGGTTTGTCGGAGATTTGATTCGGGTGGAATTTGGCCGGTGTCCGGCCGATATATTGGCCGGTTATCCGGCCGATACTGATTCATCCAATCTCTAATAAAATACCCCGACAAAGCTTAAGCACAACCACGTTGCGTAAATTTCGTTGTAGATCTTTAAAAACATTTATAGAATGTTTGTAGATGGTTAAACATGTTTCTATAACTATAAACAGCTGCTTGTACTGTCCCGCCAGGTTAAAGTTGCCTCGACAATGCGTTGGACGAGAACAAGGACGACATTCGGCGGAAGCGAGAGGCAGTGTACGCTCGATAGAAGTAAAGACATAGCACATAATATTTCGCCTTTTTAATATGAAATTGATGCTTTAATAGTATTATTATTTGACGAGCACATAACTAAGGATATAAATCGCGAGCATGAAGTTTATACGCGAGCCGTAGGCGAGCGATTTAAATGCGTTGTGTGCGAGTCGAATACGACGTTTTATCTACGACTCGTAAATTCCCTTTTAAATCAAATATTTTAATGTATTTGTCAATGATGGCGAGGCCAACTGTCACATGTCATCCACGTAGGTTTTCATGACAGTTCGTATAATGATGACAGTTCGTTCAAATAATGAAGTCATTATTTGAACGAACTGTCATTATTATACAACGCTAGTGTCATTATAAACATTGGCGTGTATCATGATGGGGATTATATAGTCATTGATACGTATGCAATGAACTTATTATATGCGAGTGGTAGATAAAAGTATATATGTAATGATAACTCATCGGTGAAGTCAGGGCTTTAATTTAAAACACAAAATCATTAAAATCGACCAACTGTGAACCAATATATCTTTACAAATCCATCATTTCCACCTTTGACAGAAACAGAGACGACATGACATCTTTTATCTCTCTTTACTTTCCTTGGCGGGGCAAACAAAGCAAAGGCGCCATATAAGATCATGTATTTCTAGCTTTCTAAATAGACTTAAAATAAACAATTTGGTGCAAAAATGCTTCAGCTTGGATTTTTTCCTTATTATTTTCCTTATTATATATATATATATATATATATATATATATATATATATATATATATATATATATATATATATGAAAGCTGGTTAATCGACGGTAAGATATAAAGGAGAAAGGTGTTTGTCGGGCAATTCCGTCATACGATGATCGAAGAAGCAACCGTATACACGTGTTTCGGACTATTAGTCCTCATCAGTACGGTATAGCCAAGGAGCAAGATGGACACTCAATGGAAAAACACAAATGGTTCCCTACAGGGGGTGACCACATGTCGCCAATTTGGTGCTTCAGTCCCAACATCTTCAGGATTCGAAGACAAGAAGTGACGTCGCGCCGGAGGTGACTGGTACACCCCAGGTACACCATAGCCCATGGAAATTAAATGAAAGCTGGTTAATCGACGGTAAGATATAAAGGAGAAAGGTATTTGTCGGGCAATTCCGTCATACGAAGATCGAAGATCGAAGAAGCAACCGTATACACGTGTTTCGGACTATTAGTCCTCATCAGTACGGTATAGCCAAGGAGCAAGATGGACACTCAATGGAAAAACACTCAAATGGTTCCCTACAGGGGGTGACCACATGTCGCCAAGTGTTTTTCCATTGAGTGTCCATCTTGCTCCTTGGCTATACCGTACTGATGAGGACTAATAGTCCGAAACACGTGTATACGGTTGCTTCTTCGATCTTCGATCTTCGTATGACGGAATTGCCCGACAAATACCTTTCTCCTTTATATCTTACCGTCGATTAACCAGCTTTCATTTAATTTCCATGGGCTATGGTGTACCTGGGGTGTACCAGTCACCTCCGGCGCGACGTCACTTCTTTTCTTCGAATCCTGAAGATGTTGGGACTGAAGCACCAAATTGGCGACATGTGGTCACCCCCTGTAGGGAACCATTTGAGTGTTTTTCCATTGAGTGTCCATCTTGCTCCTTGGCTATACCGTACTGATGAGGACTAATAGTCCGAAACACGTGTATACGGTTGCTTCTTCGATCTTCGATCTTCGTATGACGGAATTGCCCGACAAATACCTTTCTCCTATATATATATATATATATATATAGGAGAAAGGTATATGTCGGGCAATTCCGTCATACGAAGATCGAAGAAGCAACCGTATACACGTATTTCGTGTTTCTTCGATCTTCGTATGACGGAATTGCCCGACAAATACCTTTCTCCTTTATATCTTACCGTCGATTAACCATCTTTCCTATATATATATATATATATATATACATATATATATATATACTAGTTGACGTTTGGACCGAATAGATAGGTAGACCGCCTAATTCGGTAGACCGCCTAATTCGGTAGACCGCCTAATTCGGTAGACCGCATAATTCGGTAGACCATATAATTCGGTAGACCGCATAATTCGGTAGTCCAGCGAAGCCAATAGACCGCAAACATGAGCAGAAGAACAAAGTCGATGGGCCGCTGAAATCGATAGACTGCTCAAAACTGAAGAATTCAGTTGATAGGACAAAATATATGAATTATACAGGCCGCTATTCCATATGACTCCCCGTCAGGGAAGTTTTTTTTTTATCTACCTATACAATGCTACACAATGACGGTAATACTGCAAGAAAGTTTTTTTCAATTCCACTTGTACCTCTGAAATAACAGGTGTTGATAACAGAAGAACAAAGTCGATGGGCCGCTGAAATCGATAGACTGCTTAAAATTGAAGAATTCAGTTGATTGGACAAAATATATGAATTATACAGGCCGCTATTCCATATGACTCCCCATCAGGTATTTGCCTTACAGGTGCATTGTTTAGTGATTACTAAATTCACTCCTCGGTTTCAAAATCACTTCTCGGTCCGGTTGTATGTTCTGACAGATTGCATAATATGATCATTATATTATTGTCAATTGTATCATAGCTTTCAATCTCTATTTTGTAAAATCGCAGTACTTATCAAAGTCAAAAGCTTTTAATTTTAACAGGTTTGTTGAGAAGTCGAAAACTTCTACCAACGTTACATCATAGTTAGTATAAAGCTCATGGCTTAAAATTGGATTGGATATCGATGTCAGTGGCAGTGGGGTGTTAAGATCCTAGATATAAAGTTGATGCACAAAAGAAATTGCTCCTTAGCCAATAGATCAAAATTTAAAATGGAGGTTTGCAAGGCAAATATGCACAACATTTTTAAAAATTTAGATCTCTTGACTTGTCACCAAGTTGAGAATTGAAATAGAAAAACGTGTTTATTAGAGTGGTCCAAAAAACAGACATTTCGCTAGAGGGCAACGATCTCCCGCAATATGTTCCTTTTCGAGAAAAAAAAAATCCCCCCAAATTTGAGAAGAATCGGTTAACGGTAAAACGTGCCCCTGAGCACCTCAAATTTCCCATTTAAATTACATTGCAAAAATGCATCTTTTTTCCTTTTTATTTTCTACTTTCGGATTTAGAAAAAAAGTTGCGGGAGATTATCAGTAATTGTTCAGAACTCCCCTAGGAACAAATCCACCACCACTATTATTTTGTTCACCACCCCGTACCCTCCCCATAGTACTCTAAATATGAGACAAAAGTTTCCCCAAATTTACAATTTTACAATGTTACGTAGGTACTTTATTATTGTTTTTGGCAGAAGTGATTATTATTGGATTATAGACATATTTTTTGTCATTTATTAACTAATTTGAAATTGTTTAAACCATTAGCATTTGTTTAAACAAAAATATACGATGATACGAACATATTTTTCCATTTTTTGCAGAAGGTATTAAATTATTGTTTTTTTTTGTCATTTATTAACTAATTAGCAATTGTTTAAACAAATACCATTTGTTTAAATAAATATATATACAATGTTGCGGACATATTTTCTATTTTTTTAAAGTTATTATTAGGAGCATTTTTGGCCATTTATTAACTAATTTGCAATTGTTTAAACAAATACCATTTGTTTGAACCATTTGTTAACTAATTTTCAATTATAACCTATAATAATAATTAGTGTTGCAACCACAATACTTGTTTGACTGATATCGTAAACCCTCCAATATCACAAAAAAGACCAGAAATCCTATAATAATTTTTGTCAATAAATAGGTACGCACTAACATTGTATATTATTGTTTAAACAAATTTATTTGTTCAAACAATTGCACAAATAGTATTTGTTTAAACAATTACAAATTAGGTAATAAATGTCATAACACTGCCAATAATCTAATAATAATTTATGCAACAAATTTAGAAAATTATGTCCATTACAATATATTTATATATATATATATATATATATAATATGTATATGTATATATATTTTTAAACAAATGGTACTTGTTTAAAGAATTGTAAATTCGTTAATCAATGACAAAAGAAAGCCAATAATTTAATACTTAATAGTTTCTACAATAAATATAACAAATATGTTCGTAACAATGTATAAATTTGTACAAAACAAAGTGTGTTTAAACAATTACGAATTAGTTAATAAATGAAAAAAAATCCAATAATCTAATAATTTCTGCAAAATTAGAAAAATATGTGCGTAACATATATTTTTGTTTAAACAAATGGTAATTGTTTAAACAATTGCTAATTTGTTAATACATGACCAAAAAGCAATAATTTAATAATTTTTGCAACAAATGGAAAAATGAGTTCGTAACATCGTATATTTTTGTTTAAACAAATGGTAATTGTTTAAACAATTTTTTAGTTTTTAAGTTAGTTAATAAATGACAAAAAACATGTCAGTAATCCAATAATAGTCATTTTTGTCAGAAAAATAATAATTCACGTAACAATTTGAAAAATTGTGAATTTGGGAAAAATTTTGCCTCATTTTTAGGGTACTGCAGGAGAGGGTGGTGGTGGTGAAAAGAAAAATAGTGGTTGTGGATTTGATCTTTGGGAAGTTCTGAACAATTTCTTTTTTTCTAAATCTGAAACGTGAAAAAAAAATGAAGAAAATATGCATTTTTCCAATGTATTTTAAATTGGAAGTTTGAGGTGTTCGGTGGCACGTGTTAACGTTAACCGATTTTTCTCAAATTTTGGGGAATCTCTTTTTCCGAAAATGAGCCGATTGGGGGGGGGGGGGGGCGGGTCGTTGCCCTCCAGCAAAAAAAAAAAGATTTTGCAAGGTATAAATTTGGACCACCCTAGTGTTTCTGCATTGAACCGTAATATATAACCCACATTTTTCGAAGACGTGATATTACCGTTAATTTTTCAAAAAAAAAGCAATGGCTTTACACTCCTTCAGCAGCCGAAATTATTATAACGTTCTGGAGTTACCAGAGGTCATTGTAGAACATCTTGACCGAGCAGAATGACGGCCACATCGGTTAAATTTCCATCGATCATACTCTAAATTTTAAAATACAAAAGAAAATCAAATGAAACACTACTTTGATTGGTTGAAATTACTGAAAGCTCCGAACAGACCCGATTTTAAAATTTTTGCCACCACTGAAAGTAGTTTTTCAGAAATCGGGAACTTTTAACATTTTTAACAGTTATTATAACGTTCGTAGTTTAAAATATGCCCATATATGGGATTTTCTTTAGATTGTGTATGACCGCAAAGAAGATTGACAAATGAAATCTCTGTTCATTGTCTACATTACGTAAAAGCTTGTCTGTAAGCAAGAAGGCTTGTTTCTAGATGCTGAAAAAATCCCCCGCGCCTGGTTAGCTTCAATTCTAATGTTTAAATGCCAATAACTTGAAAAATATTGATTGCTCTGCTCTGAATTAACTTTTGGATAAGCTTTCTTTGGTTAGAAAAGCGTTTTCAGGTTGCTTAAACAAATAATGTTGCTATATACCGTGTCCGGTGCAAAAAGTGTTTAGAAATATTAGCGGGCATTAAATACGAAATTATCATTTCTTTCGTTGCAGATAATTACATTCTAATATTTGCATTTTAGGTTTAAGACGAAAGAAGAATTAAATCAGAAGCATTTATGAAGAGTACAATTTTCTGAAAAGGTTATATTAATAATTTTGTCCCGTTAGTGTTGTCAAACTTTCTACCGGACACGGTAAAATATCTATATGCTGCCCATATAATTTTTAATTAGTGATAAATAATAATTGTCGTTAATTTCAAGATCGATTTATACTGTTATTCTAAATTAGTAAGCAGCTTTTTTTATATAAATTCGTGTTACGTCGTTGTAATTTATATTATCTCCTGTATATTATGATAAAAAAATAAACAAAGCATTAAAAACATAATATGTACCTTAAACAAATCATATGAAGCGTTAAAAAAATTAGAAAAAAACTCCCATCTGGATTTGAACCGCAGTTATCCACTGGAAAAATTGAAACGTCAACGCCTTACACCTCTCGGCCACGGCACCACTTAGCAAAATGTTTTGAATTTCACGTATATGACCTGTCTCCTAACCTCTAATGATTAAAATCTAGAAAATTGTCTGTCCGCGTCGCTTTTTCTAATGAAAATTGCATGGCACCTGATTTGCTTGCGTTGAATCGATGCAAACTTCACTAAACATGGCAACTTGAACACCTATTACCTGCGTTACGTCGCATCGCGAACACCATGGGAATTTGACGATCTCGGCACACATATGGAGCAATGTTATCGCGCTTACATGAAACATGGCAATTTTCCTCCGTTTTCGCAGTTTTCCGGTCATAATTATGCCGATTGCGGCGTCAGTTAACCTATACATACACAGTACATACACATTACACATGTAAACGCAAACATGCAATTGTCAGTTTTGACAAATTAATCTGACGTTTCTCGGAGCGCGAGACTCTCAGAGACTCTGACGTCACACGCCGCCATATTTGCTCGGGGGATCTGCACTACCCCATTCGGGGGCGTTTTTGGGGCACACGCGCTTGGATGACCGTTGCCAAAATACATTCATGTGATTCGAAAAAGAACGACGCTCATTTTGGTGGCTCTCGCTTCGCCGTACGTTTCGCCAGTTCAGAGGAGATACGCCAATAAGTTTAGGCGGGCTACGCCGTTTCGCAATTATAAAGTATGACTAGTTGACGTTTGGACCGAATAGATAGGTAGACCGCCTAATTCGGTAGACCGCGTAATTCGGTAGACCGTATAATTCGGTAGACCGCATAATTCGGTAGTCCAGCGAAGCCAATAGACCGCAAACATGAGCAGAAGAACAAAGTCGATGGGCCGCTGAAATCGATAGACTGCTCAAAACTGAAGAATTCAGTTGATTAGACAAAATATGTGAATTATACAGGACGCTATTCCATATGACTCCCCATCAGGTATTTGCCTTGCAGGTGCATTGTTTAGTGATTACTAAATGCACTCCTCGGTTTCAAAATCACTCCTCGGTCCGGTTGTATGTTCTGACAGATTGCATATGATCATTATATTATTGTCAATTGTATCATAGCTTTCAATCTCTATTTTGTAAAATCGCAGTACTTATCAAAGTCAAAAGCCTTTAATTTTAACAGGTTTGTTGAGAAGTCGAAAACTTCTACCAACGTTACATCACAGTTAGTATAAAGCTCATGGCTTAAAATTGGATTGGATATCGATGTCAGTGGCAGTGGGGTGTTAAGATCCTAGATATAAAGTTGATGCACAAAAGAAATTGCTCCTTAGCCAATAGATCAAAATTTAAAATGGAGGTTTTCAAGGCAAATATGCACAACATTTTTAAAAATTTAGATCTCTTGACTTGTCACCAAGTTGAGAATTGAAATAGAAAAACGTGTTTATTAGGGTGGTCCAAAAAACAGACTTTTCGCTAGAGGGCAACGATCTCCCGCAATCTGTTCCTTTTCCAGAAAATAAAAATTCCCCCCAAATTTGAGGAAAATCGGTTAACGGTAACACGTGCTCCCGAGCACCTCAAATGTCCCATTTAAAATACATTGCAAAAATGCATCTTTTTTCCTTATTTTTTTCCGGTTTCGGATTTAGAAAAAAAGTTGCGGGAGATTATCAGTAATTGTTCAGAACTCCCATAGGAACAAATCCACCACCACTATTATTTTGTTCACCACCCCGTACCCTCCCCATAGTACTCTAAATATGAGACAAAAGTTTCCCCAAATTTACAATTTTACAATGTTACGTAGGTACTTTATTATTGTTTTTGGCAGAAGTGATTATTATTGGATTATAGACATATTTTTTGTCATTTATTAACTAATTTGAAATTGTTTAAACCATTAGCATTTGTTTAAACAAAAATATACGATGATACGAACATATTTTTCCATTTTTTGCAGAAGGTATTAAATTATTGTTTTTTTTGTCATTTATTAACTAATTAGCAATTGTTTAAACAACTACCATTTGTTTAAATAAATATATATACAATGTTGCGGACATATTTTCTATTTTTTTAAAGTTATTATTAGGAGCATTTTTGGCCATTTATACACTAATTTGCAATTGTTTAAACAAATACCATTTGTTTGAACCATTTGTTAACTAATTTTCAATTATAACCTATAATAATAATTAGTGTTGCAACCACAATACTTGTTTGACTGATATCGTAAACCCTCCAATATCACAAAAAAGACCAGAAATCCTATAATAATTTTTGTCAATAAATAGGTACGCACTAACATTGTATATTATTGTTTAAACAAATTTATTTGTTCAAACAATTGCACAAATGGTATTGGTTTAAACAATTACAAATTAGGTAATAAATGTCAATAATCTAATAATAATTTATGCAACAAATTTAGAAAATTATGTCCATTACAATATATATATATATATATATATAATATGTATATGAATATATATTTTTAAACAAATGGTACTTGTTTAAAGAATTGTAAATTCGTTAATCAATGACAAAAAAAATGCCAATAATTTAATACTTAATAGTTTCTACAATAAATATAACAAATATGTTCGTAACAATGTATAAATTTGTACAAAACAAAGTGTGTTTAAACAATTACGAATTAGTTAATAAATGAAAAAAAATCCAATAATCTAATAATTTCTGCAAAATTAGAAAAATATGTGCGTAACATATATTTTTGTTTAAACAAATGGTAATTGTTTAAAGAATTGCTAATTTGTTAATACATGACCAAAAAGCAATAATTTAATAATTTTTGCAACAAATGGAAAAATGAGTTCGTAACATCGTATATTTTTGTTTAAACAAATGGTAATTGTTTAAACAATTTTTTAGTTTTTAAGTTAGTTAATAAATGACAAAAAACATGTCAGTAATCCAATAATAGTCATTTTTGTCAGAAAAATAATAATTCACGTAACAATTTGAAAAATTGTGAATTTGGGAAAAATGTTGCCTCATTTTTAGGGTACTGCAGGAGAGGGTGGTGGTGGTGAAAAGAAAAATAGTGGTTGTGGATTTGATCTTTGGGAAGTTCTGAACAATTTCTTTTTTTCTAAATCTGAAACGTGAAAAAAAAATGAAGAAAATATGCATTTTTCCAATGTATTTTAAATTGGAAGTTTGAGGTGTTCGGTCGCACGTGTTAACGTTAACCGATTTTTCTCAAATTTTGGGGAATCTCTTTTTCCGAAAATGAGCCGATTGGGGGGGGGGGGGGGGGAGGGCGGGTCGTTGCCCTCCAGCAAAAAAAAAGATTTTGCAAGGTATAAATTTGGACCACCCTAGTGTTTCTGCATTGAACCGTAATATATAACCCACATTTTTCGAAGACGTGATATTACCGGTAATTTTTCAAAAAAAAGCAATGGCTTTACACCCCTTCAGCAGCCGAAATTATTATAACGTTCTGGAGTTACCAGAGGTCATTGTAGAACATCTTGACCGAGCAGAATGACGGCCACATCGGTTAAATTTCCATCGATCATACTCTAAATTTTAAAATACAAAAGAAAATCAAATGAAACACTACTTTGATTGGTTGAAATTACTGAAAGCTCCGAACAGACCAGATTTTAAAATTTTTGCCACCACTGAAAGTAGTTTTTCAGAAATCGGGAACTTTTAACATTTTTAACAGTTATTATAACGTTCGTAGTTTAAAATATGCCCATATATGGGATTTTCTTTAGATTGTGTATGACCGCAAAGAAGATTGACAAATGAAATCTCTGTTCATTGTCTACATTACGTAAAAGCTTGTCTGTAAGCAAGAAGGCTTGTTTCTAGATGCTGAAAAATCCCCCGCGCCTGGTTAGCTTCAATTCTAATGTTTAAATGCCAATAACTTGAAAAATATTGATTGCTCTGCTCTGAATTAACTTTTGGATAAGCTTTCTTTGGTTAGAAAAGCTTTTTCAGGTTGCTTAAACAAATAATGTTGCTATATACCGTGTCCGGTGCAAAAAGTGTTTAGAAATATTAGCGGGCATTAAATACGAAATTATCATTTCTTTCGTCGCAGATAATTACATTCTAATATTTGCATTTTAGGTTTAAGACGAAAGAAGAATTAAATCAGAAGCATTTATGAAGAGTACAATTTTCTGAAAAGGTTATATTAATAATTTTGTCCCGTTAGTGTTGTCAAACTTTCTACCGGACACGGTAAAATATCTATATGCTGCCCATATAATTTTTAATTAGTGATAAATAATAATTGTCGTTAATTTCAAGATCGATTTATACTGTTATTCTAAATTAGTAAGCAGCTTTTTTTATATAAATTCGCGTTACGTCGTTGTAATTTATATTATCTCCTGTATATTATGATAAAAAAATAAACAAAGCATTAAAAACATAATATGTACCTTAAACAAATCATATGAAGCGTTAAAAAAATTAAAAAAAAACTCCCATCTGGATTTGAACCGCAGTTATCCACTGGAAAAATTGAAACGTCAACGTCTTACACCTCTCGGCCACGGCACCACTTGGCAAAATGTTTTGAATTTCACGTATATGACCTGTCTCCTAACCTCTAATGATTAAAATCTAGAAAATTGTCTGTCCGCGTCGCTTTTTCTAATGAAAATTGCATGGCACCTGATTTGCTTGCGTTGAATCGATGCAAA
The DNA here is from genome assembly GCA_963966075.1 of Aphodius sticticus. Lineage (NCBI taxonomy): Eukaryota > Metazoa > Arthropoda > Insecta > Coleoptera > Scarabaeidae > Aphodius > Aphodius sticticus. The sequence continues at coordinate 48,718,546 of OZ014506.1, read as the reverse complement.
CTTCACTAAACATGGCAACTTGAACACCTATTACCTGCGTTACGTCGCATCGCGAACACCATGGGAATTTGACGATCTCGGCACACATATGGAGCAATGTTATCGCGCTTACATGAAACATGGCAATTTTCCTCCGTTTTCGCAGTTTTCCGGTCATAATTATGCCGATTGCGGCGTCAGTTAACCTATACATACACAGTACATACACATTACACATGTAAACGCAAACATGCAATTGTCAGTTTTGACAAATTAATCTGACGTTTCTCGGAGCGCGAGACTCTCAGAGACTCTGACGTCACACGCCGCCATATTTGCTCGGGGGATCTGCACTACCCCATTCGGGGGCGTTTTTGGGGCACACGCGCTTGGATGACCGTTGCCAAAATACATTCATGTGATTCGAAAAAGAACGACGCTCATTTTGGTGGCTCTCGCTTCGCCGTACGTTTCGCCAGTTCAGAGGAGATACGCCAATAAGTTTAGGCGGGCTACGCCGTTTCGCAATTATAAAGTATGACTAGTTGACGTTTGGACCGAATAGATAGGTAGACCGCCTAATTCGGTAGACCGCCTAATTCGGTAGACCGCATAATTCGGTAGACCGTATAAATCGGTAGACCGCATAATTCGGTAGTCCAGCGAAGTCAATAGACCGCAAACATGAGCAGAAGAACGAAAGTCGATGGGCCGCTGAAATCGATAGACTGCTCAAAACTGAAGAATTCAGTTATTCCGTATGACTCCCCATCAGGTATTTGCCTTACAGGTGCATTGTTTAGTGATTACTAAATTCACTCCTCGGTTTCAAAATCACTCCTCGGTCCGGTTGTATGTTCTGACAGATTGCATATGATCATTATATTATTGTCAATTGTATCATAGCTTTCAATCTCTAGCTTTTGTAAAATCGCAGTACTTATCAAAGTCAAAACAGTTAGTATAAAGCTCATGGCTTAAAATTGGATTGGATATCGATGTCAGTGGCAGTGGGGTGTTAAGATCCTAGATATAAAGTTAATGCACAAAAGAAATTGCTCCTTAGCCAATAGATCAAAATTTAAAATGGAGGTTTTCAAGGCAAAGATGCACAACATTTTTAATAATTTAGATCTCTTGACTTGTCACCAAGTTGAGAATTGAAATAGAAAAACGTGTTTATTAGGGTGCTCCAAATAACAGACTTTTCGCTAGAGGGCAACGATCTCCCGCAATCTGTTCCTTTTCCAGAAAAAAATTTCTCCCCAAATTTGAGAAAAATCGGTTAACATTAACACGTGCCCCCGAGCACCTCAAATTTCCCATTTAAAATACATTGCAAAAATACATCCTTTTTTCCTTATTTTTTCGCGTTTCGGATTTAGAAAAAAAGTTGCGGGAGATTATCAGACATTGTTCAGAACTCCCCTAGGAACAAATCCACCACCACTATTTTTTTGTTCACCACCCCGTACCCTCCCCATAGTACCCTAAATATGAGACAAAAGTTTCCCCAAATTTACAATTTTACAATGTTACGTGCTTTATTATTGTTTTTGGCAGAAGTGATTATTATTGGATTATAGACATATTTTTTTTTTCATTTATTAACTAATTTGAAATTGTTTAAACCATTAGCATTTGTTTAAACAAAAATATACGATGATACGAACATATTTTTCCATTTTTTTGCAGAAGGTATTAAATTATTATTTTTTTTGTCATTATATAACAAATACCACTTGTTTAAACAAATATATATACAATGTTGCGGACATATTTTCTATTTTTTTAAGTTATTATTAGGAGCATTTTTGGTCATTTATTAACTAATTTGCAATTATTTAAACAAATACCATTTGTTTGAACCATTTGTTAACTAATTTTCAATTATAACCTATAATAATAATTAGTGTTGCAACCACAATACTTGTTTGACCGATATCGTAAAGCCTCCCAATATTACAAAAAAGACCAGAAATCCTATAATAATTTTTGTCAATAAATACACACTAACATTGTATATTATTGTTTAAACAAATTTATTTGTTCAAACAATTGCACAAATAGTATTTGTTTAAGTTAACTTTCAAAACCATTAACGGACTCATTAACTTCCGCTACATTCATCATCCGTTAATTCAAGTCCGTTAAATCAAAAATATCATAAGTAAACATTTCAAATTGCTATAGGTATTCTGTGCAAGTTCGGACTTGGTTTTGTTTACATGTGTGTGACGCTACTATGGGCGACACGGCGTCCGTATAATATGTATGCATGCGCGCGAATTGTGTTGTTTTTAGGATGTCTTTAGTTACTTCCCAGTTCCCATTATGGTTCCCAGTGGTTCCCGGTCGCACGAAGACAGTACAAAAAAGGCTTCGCCTAGTGAAGACCACGAACCTATTTCTTAGGTAGTAATAAATTTTTCGCTTTTTTTAATATTGTTACCTTTTAACAAATACCTATTGTTTCAATATTTAAGCCTAATCTAAAAAGGGCAACCTTCTAAAAATGCTAACTTCTAACTCCAACCACCTTAGTTTATCTTTTCAATACCTTTTGTAAATCTTGCATCTCGCAATGTATTTAATGCTTTATGACCTTGGGTGACTTTGGCCATTGTTAGAAATTTGTTTGTATTGTTTAGATTTTGTTGATATTTCAAACATTGAGTGTATTTTGTTTGTTATTATTGTTTTAGATGTACACAAAAGTTTACCGGTATCACTGCCACTATTAGTTTGAAAAATTCCTAAGGTAATTTTAACTTATGCAACTGGAAGGTCCGCAGTTATTTGGATTGCATACTCACCGGCAGATTGGCAATCAACTTATATTTTTTTGTGTAAAAAGTTAACGATTAACGGTTAACTTTAACTTCCGTTACATTTGTAACAAATTAACGTATTAAAGTAATTAAAGTATCGGTTAACGAAGTTAACTTTTTCGTTAACGGACTAACGATTACCGAAGTTAACTTTCTGATTAACTTTGCCCAGCTTTGTTAATATGTGTAAAAGAAAATTTTGAGAAACTTTTGTAAATTTGTTTAAACATATTTTGCAAGTATCAGTAAAATTTTATTTTTCTTTTGCATGACAAATGAAATAAAATGACACAAACTTTTCAGAAAATTTTATTATTCATAAAAGTCTCTAGATTGTCTGGATACATTGGATACATTAAAACCAAACCGCACCTGCTTATGGCGCGGTACAAAAAGGTGCTGATTTTCGCGGGCCCAGTACTCGGACCATAATATTTTTTTTTTTATGATGGGTAGCTATCACATTGTTTCACAAAATGTCTTCCATGGCACCATGTGATTTTCAGCAATTCTCGAAGTGTCCAATGTTCAGTCAATTTTATTATGTTATTGTATTCAAAACATGGCATGTGGCATTTCAAATTACTCAGAAAGAAATGATGAATCCAAACGTCTATAAAACCAATATGGGGGCCATAAGAAAAACAAAAGTTTCGTTTGTTTCTGACGAATTCATTGGCGAAAAAAATTTTAAACTGACATAATCAAATTGTAGACAAAGAAGTGCCTTTATAATGACAAAACGCTTTTTTGGTTGGATCACAAATAACGAAGTTATGACGAAGTTATGATAATTAAAAACTGACATTTTTTGGTTTTTCAAAATAGCTTGAGAAACGTTTGGAATTCAACTGTTTTCTGAACAGATTATGAAAGAGCACATAAAGATGCACTACTTTGTCCATTTAACCGACTTTCTATCTTTAATAATAACAAAAGTACCCATACAATCCAACGTCCCGTGCGACGCACTGTATAACCCAAATTGTTCGTTTGTAAGACGTGATATTAACGATAGTTTAAAAAAACATTGGCTTTTGACCCCTTCAGCTGTCGAAATTATTGTGACCTTCTGGAGTATACCAGGGATCATGTAAAACATCTTGCCCGGGCAGAATGACAGCCACATCGCTTAAATTTCCATCGACCACACTCTTAAACATTTCAAATTAATAAAACAGATTGAAATCACAAAAATCCCCACTGGGAGTGGATTTTCAGTAATCGGGAACTTCTAACATCGATTAACATAAGAGCTGTAGTTTAAAATAGGGCCCTACATGAGGGTTTCTATTAAATTCTATGACATATAAGAAGATTGACAAATGAAATCTCTGTGAATTGTGTACATTACGTAAAAACTTATCTGTAAGCAAGAAGGCCTGTTTCCTGACGGAAAATATCCCTCGCGCCAAGTTAGCTTCAAGTCTAATGTTTAAATGCCAGTAACTTGAAAAATACTGATTGCACTGCTTTGCAATACCTTTTGGATAAAGTTCATTTGGTTAGATAAGTGTCCGGCGAAAGTTGATCACTAACGGATTTTTTTTATATTAACTTTTCAATAAATTATATTTTTCATCAAAGCTTTTAGATTGTCTTAAACCGAAATGCAAATTCATAATGTAATTATCTGCTTGCATGTACCGAGTGTTACTATAATTTCATATTTAATGCCTTCTAATATTTTGAAATAATTCTTAAAAAATATTTTGGCATAGCATTGAAGATACAGGTACTTTACACTTATGTCATTTTCAGCTTTTTGGCAAGACGCGGTATATGCACTGGAAGAGGATAATTTTGTATTTAAAGACTTAATACAATGTGTTGTTAATAAACGACAGTTTTTGTGTTATTTCCATGTTCTGTACCTAAATTCATCTTCTTATATGTGATTGTTTGATAAATTCAAATTACGTCATTGTAATTTATGTTACATCCTGCATATTATGATAAAAATTAGACAAAGCGTTAAAAATACAATATTTACCTTAAACAAATGATATCAAATATTTAAAAAATAAAAAAAAAAACATTGTTTACCGGGGTTTGAACCATGACCCTCGCTCTCAAAAAGTCCAAACGCCCGTATCTTCACCACTAAACCACGGAACTGCTTGCAAAATCATTCGTAAGTTCCGTATATAAATTAATTCCTCCTAACCTATAATGTTCCTAACGTGTAAAATCGAGAACATTATCTGTCCGCATGGTTTTTTTCAAGTGAAGGTTGCTTAGCTTAGCTTAGTTGTCGTTGCTTCGACGCGAACTGCGCTAACTATAATTATAATAGCACCTTTCACACCTACCTGCGTCGCATTGCCGAACCACATTGTATCATGACGTTTCCCGGCAAACTTGTACCCCGCACATTTAACTCGCTTTACTTGAAATATTGCAATTTTCCTCCATTTTCTCGATCAAAATATCCAGGAACAGGTCCGATTGCGACAATACATTCACCCGTAAACGTCAATTAACCTATTAAATGCACTACATGTGAACGCAAACATGGAAGTTTTGACGAATAAATTTGACGTTTCTCGGAGCGCGAGACTCTCAGAGACTCTGACGTCACACGCCGCCATATTTGCTCGGGGGATCTGCACTACCCCGTTCGGGGGCGTTTTTGGGGCACACGCGCTTGGATGACCATTTCCAAAATACATTCATGTGATTCGAAAAAAAACGACGCTCATTTTGGTGGTTCTCGCTTCGCCGTACGTTTCGCCAGTTCAGAGGAGATACGCCAATAAGTTTAGGCGGGCTACGCCGTTTCGCAATTATAAAGTATGATAAAACTATAAATTTTTTTGATCGTGGAATTAATGTGCGGTTCACTATTTGTTTGGGTATCGATCATTGACGAATATTAAAGAAAACGCTTTCAGTCAATGCAATATTTCGGGTCTTTATTGATCCTTCTTCATGGCATGGTCTAAAAATAAGTTTACAAATCTTTACAAAAGAAACAGAGTATTATCGGCGAACAAACTTACTTCGAGTCTTAATGAGGCAGCGAGTGATTGCAGACAAATACATTTAGACGTGACGATCGAGCAGCATTTCACAATAACTAACAAGACACTTGGAGATTATACAACATACAAATCAAAACAAACCAGGCAAACCGTGTGGTGTCGTACGGTGCCTACTTGGCATATGCAACCTCCAAAAATAGAATATATGAGCGGGAACCGCATGTTGCCAACCAACCTCTCTCAAAGCAGTACAATATTATTTGACACGACAATTAAACAAACTAAATCTCAAAAGTCTCAGAATGCCAGTAACGAGCTTTCAATATTCTCCGATTTAGAGCGATTCCTATCATAATCGATTATATACGCGTATATGTTGCTTAGATTTTCCACATCTAGTTTAAAATTCACTGTATTCTCCGTAATGTTTATGTAATACATCTCGAGGAACATTCTATTGTTATAGTTTGTCTCAGTGTCGAGCACCTTCACTTCATCAAAGTTGAAGGCGTGCTTATTTTTGATCACGTGAGCCGCCAAGGCGCATCTGCTTTTTTGGTGTTGCAGTCGCTTTTGTGTAAATTTAGGCGGTTTCGAAGCCACTGAGAAGTAATATATATATCGTCGGGTTAAAGGTAAAAGTCACTAACTAACATCTAAAATAATTACGAAAAACTGACTTTAAGATGCATTACCAACAAATAAAATGATATTTTCTGGATAATTAATGCATTTTCGAGTACTTAGAACACTTATTGATCGCCTCCTTGTACAAGATGCGCATTTAGAAGCATTTGACCACAATTAATTTGTGCTTCAAAATTAGATGTTAGTTAGTGACTTTTACCTTTAAGCCCACGATATATATATATTGTTAGGATAGGTGAACTTTAACGGCGCCATCCAGTATAATGGCGGCCGCTATAGCGACGGCCCCTAGCAATGGAGAACAATATCCATGACTCTAGGGTGGTTGACGGAATATAATAAACTAGTTGACGTTTGGACCGAATAGATAGGTAGACCAGCGAAGTCGGTAGACCGCCGATGTCGGTAGACCGCCGAAGTCGGTAGACCGCCGAAGTCGGTCTAATTCTGTAGACCGTATTATTCGGTAGATCGCATAATTCGGTAGTCCAGCGAAGTCAATAGACCGCAAACATGAGCAGAAGAACGAAGTCGATGGGCCGCTGAAATCGATAGACTGCTCAAAACTGAAGAATTCAGTCGATTGTACAAAATATATGAATTATTTATTTGACAATTAAGTTTTTATTATTAAAGCCACAATCCGTATCAGAGCGCGCCACAGGCCGCTATTCCATATCACTCCCCACCAGGTACATACCCCCTCGACCTCTCCCCTTAGACCCCCGCGTAAGAATGGTCAAAATCGGTGCGATGTAATCATGCATCAAGAACAAATAGTAAAACCTTGAATGCTTTCGAACAATATCAAAATTCTCTTAAGCGGTTTGTTTTACTAAATTATTTGTATTTTAACTTTTTATTGTCGTAATGGGTATTGAAGTTATAGTTATACTTACTTATAGGAAAAGTCAAAATGTTGAAACATTTTGTTTTTATTGTGTACAGATGATATGTAGGGATGAAATATATAAGAAAAACACCTAATGGGTTGGGAAGTAAAAAAAATGATTTTGCATTGTTTGGTATCTATTTTATAAAACGGCTGTAATTTCTTAAGGAATTGAAAAAGAAGTATATATCGATGGCCTAGCTGTAGTAGCATGTGTAACCTACAGTGATGTTAAATACCCGGGTATTTATTATCAAGGGTATATATCTGGGTATTTACCCAAACTGGGTTTTTATAGGGGTAGTTATAAACATAATATTGTTATTCAAAATAGCAGTAAAATGAAATATTTAATTACTAAATTAAGGTTTTCTTTTTATCACAAAATCAAAAGGTATCTCTTATCTCAAAATAAAGGTTATTCTTATAAAAATAAAAACATTGTTAAAACAAAGAATAAAAATATTAGTCTCATCTGACGATATATCAAGAGCACACATTTCCTTGTCATCATCGTCCATTCAATCGATTGAATCTTCTGTATTTTGTGATTCTGTTATCGAAGAAGATTTAGCAGAAACTTATGATTACCTATATGTTAAGTTGACATAGCGGCTTTCGTCGTTGTTAATCAATTTCTTATTTTGCTATGAATCCAACTAAATGTACTGAATGTTCTTATATAACTCAAATATTTTACGTTATTTGTAATCAAGAGTACACATCTACGGTGTCCCACTTTTGCCATTTTGTTCCCGCACAACTTTTTTTCTGATAGTAAACACTGATAGTAAAAAAATACAACCGTTTGAAATAATTGTAAAATAATTGCAAAACTGTATATTAAATGACTTAACTTCCTTAGGAATTGATAAACCCAAAAAGTCGGCATGAAACTTTCAGAATGACAATTACTTGTAGAGAAACAATTGTCTAAAAAGTTTCATATGTATTTTGTTTTCGTTAATTTGTTTATATAGCTTATTTTTAACATTTTTAATTTTTTACTTAAATTTATTTACTTTTAATTTTGTTATGTGTATTGATTGTGCTCTCTCTGTTTTAGCATTGTTTGATATGTAGTTTATTGTTTCTTTCTCTTTATTTAGTTAATATTTCAAGCGGCTGTAACTTGGCGTTGAAAAAACAATTAGGTCCATATGAAAAGTCATACTCAGAATGACATTTACTATCTAAAAACAATTCTTGCAGAAAAAAAAGTGTTATACCCTGTATAAATATCTCTGAAATGTTGTTAAATGGTGTTTTTGGGATAAAAAAGATAAATACCCAAAATTTAGGTATTTACCCTAAGTACCAGGGTAAATACCCATTTTATAAGTTCCCACCCACTGGGTATTTACCCGGCCCACATCACTGGTAACCTAAGCTGTAGTACCATGTATGCTTTACCCATGATGATACATGGTATTGCAGCTAGGCCATCGATATACAATATTTCATTCACAATGATATTTGCTCTCTACAAAATAATTTTGTCAGGAAACAGTGGGGGACAGGCTGTATATGTCATATTATTGTGTAAGACAAAATTAATTTATTGTTGTTGAGGGACTTTCGACTGTGATATGTGTTCGGAAGGAGAGAATAAAAACGTTTATCAGTTTTTGAGAGTGTAATTCTTGGAACTTTCACATTTTCCTACGTTTCGCCGTTGTAATATTCGGCTTCTTCAGGGCTGGTGTGTGATCAAGGGTGACCATTGCGGGGGTCCATTGATGCGTAACATACAACGGCGAAACGTAGGCAAATGTGCGAGTTCCCAGAATTACACTCTCAAAGACTGATAAACGTTTTTATTCTCTTAATTTATTTTTTTGCTGTAATTATTTGAATTTTCTTTTGTTTCAATAAACTATTATTATTATTAATATGTGTAAAAGAAAATTTTGAGAACCTTTTGTAAATTTGTTTAAACATATTTTGCAAGTATCAGTAAAATTTATTTTTCTTTTGCATGATGCAGTACCCTCACAAATGAAATAAAATGACACAAACTTTTCTAGATTGTCTAAAACCTAAAATACAAAAATATTTAAATGTAATTATCTGCTTGCATATACTGGGTGTTACCAAAACTATGACCAACTCTTAAGAGTAAAGCACCTTTCTTTTAAAAGCTATGCAAAATGTTATTTGAAAAAATTGTTTGGAAATATTAGGGTATTAAATAACAAAATTATAATCTCCTTTGTCGTTGCATGATCCCCCGGAACGTCAAAGGTGACTATAATTTCATATTTAATGCTTATTTTTACATGTTTTTACGAATTATATTTTTGCATAGCTTTGAAGATGATGGTACATACTTGACTCTTATGTCATTTTCATTTCTTTGGCAACATGCGGTGTATGCAACGAAGGTTATTATAATTTCGTATTGTAGGACCTCTAATACAAATACTCTTTTCAAATAACATTTTTGCATGTTTTTGAAACAAAGGTACGTTACTCTTAAGAATTTTTCATAGTTCTGGTAACACCCCGCAGATAATACATTCTAATATTGCATTTTAGGTTTAAGACAATACAGAAACTTTTAACTGAAATAAAATTTTCTGAAAAATTGATAATAAACATTTTTCTCATTTTTCAACTTAGTGCCAGACACTGTATGTATCTCTATTATATTAAAATAACATTTATCGGAAAATTTACTTCGACAAAAACTGAGAAATTTACAACTTTATGACATGATTTAAAAAACATTATTTAGCAAAGCCTTTATTTGAGTAGGTATATTATATGTAATTTAATGAAAATAATGCTACTGTACCTGACATTAACACTTTGAAAGAAATAATGGAATACATATGCAATAATAATGGACAATAATTGTTGCTTAAACTTGGATTGGATATCGATGTTAGTGGCAGTGGGGTGTTAAGAGCCTAGATATAAAATTTATGCAAAAAAGAAATTACTCCTTAGCCAATAGATCAAAATTTAAAATGCAGGTTTTCAAGGCGAACATGCACAACATTTTTAAAAATTTAGATCTCTTGACTTGTCACCAAGTTGATAATTGAAATAGAAAAACGTGTTTATGCATTGAACCGTAATATATAACCCACATTTTTCGAAGAAAACGTGATATTACCGATAATTTTTCAAAAAAAAACAATGGTTTTACACCCCTCCAGCAGCCGAAATTATTATAACGTTCTGGAGTTATCAGGGGTCATTGTAGAACATTTTGACCGAGTAGAATGACGACCACATCGGTTAAATTTCCATCGAATATACTCTAAATATTTAAATTACAAAAAAAAAATCAAATGAAACACTACTTTGATGGGTTGAAATTACTGAAAGCTCCGAGCAGATCAGATTTTAACATATTTTCCACCACTGTAAGTAGTTTTTAAGAAATCGGGAACATTTAACATTTTTAACAGTTATTATAACGTTCGTAGTTTAAAATATGCCCATATATGGGATTTTCTTTAAATTGTATATGACCGCAAAGAAGATTGACAAATGAAATCTCTGTTCATTGTCTACATTACGTAAATGCTTGTCTGTAAGCAAGAAAGCCTGTTTCTAGACGCTGGAAAAAAATCCCCCGCGCCTGGTTAGCTTCAAGTCTAATATTTAAATGACAGTAACTTGAAAAGCATTAATTGATCTGCTCTGAATTAGCTTTTGGATAAGCTTTCTTTGGTTAGAAAAGCGTTTTCAGTTTCTTTAAACAAATAATGTTATTATATACCGTGTCCGGTGAAAAAAGTGTTTAGAATGTTAGCGGGCATTAAATACGAAATTATAATTTCTTTCGTCGTTGCATGAACACCCGGTATATGGAACGTCAGAAGTGATTATAATTTAAATTTTTTTAAAATATCATATTTGCATCGCTTTGAACATAAACCTTTACTCCCAAGAGTTTATTATAGATTTGGTAATACCCGGTACACGCAGGCTGATAATTAGATTCTAATATTTGCATTTTAGGTTTAAGACAAAAGAAGAATTAAATCAGAAGCTTTTATGAAGAACATAATTTTCTGAAAAGGTAATATTAATAATTTTGTCCCATTAGTGTTGTCAAACTTTCTACCGGACACGGTATAATATCTATATGCTGCCTATATAATTTTTAAGTACTGATAAATAATAATTGTTGTTAATTTCAAGATCAAAAGATCAAACTGTTATTCTAAATTAGTAAACAGCTTTTTTTTAGTATTTCCATTTTCAATACCTAAATTCATTTTCTTGTATGTGATTCGTATGATAAATTCGTATTACGTCGTTGTAATTTATATTATCTCCTGTATATTAAGATAAAAAATAAACAAAGCATTAAAAACATAATTTGTACCTTAAACAAATCATATGAAGCATTAAAAAAAATTAAAAAAAAAACTCTCATCTGGATTTGAAGCGCAGCTATTCCAATCGAAAATCAAAACGTCATCGCCTTGCACCTCTCGGCCGTGGCACCAATTTATGAAATGTTATAAATTGACGTATATAAACGACGTCTACTAACCTCTAATGATTAAAATCGAGAAAATTATCTGTCCGTGTCGTTTTTTCTAATGAAAATTGCATAGCACCTGATTTGCTTGCGTTGAATCGATGCAAACTTCACTAAACATGGCAACTTGAATACCGATTGATTACCTGCGTTCCGTCGCATCGCGTTACATTGGAATTTGACGATCTCGGCACACATATGTAGCAATGTTATCGCGCTTACATGAAACATGGCCATTTTCCTCCGTTTTCTCAGTTTTCCGGTCATAATTATCCCGATTGCGGCGTCAGTTAACCTATACATACACAGTACATATACATTACACATGTGAACGCAAAGTTAGTTGCCACTGTAAGTTTTGACAAATAAATCTGACGTTTCTCGGAGCGCGAGACTCTCAGAGACTCTGACGTCACACGCCGCCATATTTGCTTGGGCGATCTGCACTACCCCATTCGGGGGCGCTTTTGGGGCACACGCGCTTGGATGACCGTTTCCAAAATACATTCATGTGATTCGAAAAAGAACGACGCTCATTTTGGTGGTTCTCGCTTCGCCGTACGTTTCGCCAATTCAGAGGAGATACGCCAATAAGTTTGGGCGGGCTACGCCGTTTCGCAATTATAAAGTATGACTAGTTGACGTTTGGACCGCATAGATAGGTAGACCAGCGAAGTCGGTAGACCGCCGAAGTCGGTAGACCGCCTAAGTCGGTAGACCGCCTAAGTCGGTAGACCGCCTAAGTCGGTGGACCGCCTAAGTCGGTAGACCGCCTAAGTCGGTAGACCGCCTAAGTCGGTAGACCGCCTAAGTCGGTAGACCGCATAATTCGGTAGACCGTATAATTCGGTAGACCGCATAATTCGGTAGTCCAGCGAAGTCAATAGACTGCAAACATGAGCAGAAGAACGAAGTCGATGGGCCGCTGAAATCGATAGACTGCTCAAAACTAAAGAATTCATTTGATTATACAAAATATATGAATTATTTATTTGACAATTAAGTTTTTATTATTAAAACCACAATCCGTATCAGAGCGCGCCACAGACCGCTATTCCATATCACTCCCCATCAGGTACATAACCCCTCGACCTCTCCCCTTACACCCCCGCGTAAGAATGGCCAAAATCGGTGCGATGTAATCATGCATCAATAACAAATGATAAAAATTTGAATGCTTTCGAACAATATCAAAATTCTCTGAAACGGTTTATTTTAAAAACTCCTAAAATTATTTTTTATATTTTTACTTATTACTAAATTACTACAGTAGTTTTTTATTCACTTTTTATTGTCGTAATGGGTATTGAAATAGTTACTTACAGGAAAAGTCAAAATGTTGAAAAATTTTGTTTTTATTGTGTACAGATGATATATAGGGATGAAATATATAAGGGTTGGGAAGCAAAAAAAATTAAAAAAAGGTAACCACAATCCGTACGCGCGCTAACCAACTACCAACCCCGCTTCCTGTGGTAGGTTCTCTTGTTTTTCATGTTTTTTTTTTAATTTGTTGTATTTTTTGTTCATTTTTTTTACTTCCCAGATGTTTATCTTATATTATTTCATCTCTATACATTATCTAAACACAAAAGGTAACAACAATTTTATCGATTAAACCTTTCCTACCAGCTACACTTTACGCCTTCTGGTTTTTTTTTATTTTGCATTGTTTGGTATCTATTTTATATTTTATTTTTCTCTTTGTTTTGTAATACTACTTCAAACGGGTGTAATTTCTTAAGGATGTGAAAAACAATTAAGTTCATATCGATGGCCTAGCTGTAGTACCATGTGTAACCTATGCTTTAACCATGACGATACGTGGTAGGGGAGCTAGGCCATGGTTATAAAATATTTCTCTCACAATGATATTTGCTCGCAAAACAATAATTTTGTCAGGAAAAAGTGGGGGACAGGCTGTATATGTCATATTATTGTGTAAGACAAAATTAATTCAATATTTTTTGCTGTAATTATTTGAATTATCTTTTGTTTCAATATAGTCTATGATTATTTTTATGTAATATGTGTAAAAAAAAATTTTGAGAGAACCATTTGTAAATTTGTATAAACATATTTTGCAAGTATCAGTAGAATTTAATTTTTCTTTTGTATGATGCAGTACCCTCACAAATGAAATGCAATGATTATTTCTTCTTTTTTCGAAAACTGCACTTTATAAAAAAAATAAGTAAGCTGTAATTATTAAGCCTTTCTTTATTAATATTAAAGTATTTATTATAATTGTAAAGCACAAAAACCATAATAAGTAGTAGTAATAATATCAATACAGTAGTAGTAGTAATAATACATAAGCACTTTACCTTCAAGAATTTCAAATTCCAAACTTAAGAAAAGCTCTACTAAATTTTATGTACATACATACTGTGTCCGGTACTAACTTTTCAGAAAATTTTATTATTCAATAAAGTTTCTAGATTGTCTTAAACCTAAAATGCAACTATTAGAATGTAATTATCTGCTTGCATATACTGGGTGTCACCAAAACTATGAACAACTCTTAAGAGTAAAGTACCTTTCTTCTAAAAACAATGCAAAAATGTTATTTGAAAAATAACATAAAATTTTCTGAAAAATTGATAATAAACATTTTTCAACTTAATGCCAGACACTGTATGTAGGTATCTCTATTATATTAAAATAACATTTATCGGAAAATTTACTTCGACAAAAACTGAGAAATTTACAACTTGGTGACATGATTTAAAAAACATTATTTAGCAAAGCCTTTTTTTGAATAGGTATATTATATGTAATTTAATGAAAATAATGGTACCGTACCTGACGTTAACACTTTGAAAGAAATAATGGAATACATATGCAATAATAATGGACAATAATAAATTGTTGCTTAAAATAGGATTGGATATCGATGTTAGTGGCAGTGGGGTGTTAAGATCCTAGATATAAATTTATGCACAAAAGAAATTGCTCCTTAACCAATAGATCAAAATTTAAAATGGAGGTTTTCAAGGTGAAGATGCACAACATTTTCAAAAATTTAGATCTCTTGACTCGTCACCAAGTTGATAATTGAAATAGAAAACCGTGTTTATGCATTGAACCGTAATATATAACCCACATTTGTCGAAGAAGACGTGATATTACCGATAATTAAAAAAAAAACAATGGCTTTACACCCCTCCAGCAGCCGAAATTATTATAACGTTCTGGAGTTACCAGGGGTCATTGTAGAACTTGTTTACCGAGCAGAATGACGGCCACATCGGTTAAATTTCCATCGATCATATTTAAAACACAAAAAAAAATCAAATGAAACACTACTTTGATTGGTTGAAATTACTGAAAGCTCCGAGCAGATCAGATTTTAACATTTTTGCCACCACTGAAAGTAATTTTTCAGAAATCGGGAACATTTAACATTTTTAACAGTTATTATAACGTTTGTAGTTTAAAATATGCCCATATATGCGATTTTCTTTAAATTGTATATGGCCGCAAAGAAGATTGACAAATGAAATCTCTGTTCATTGTCTACATTACGTAAAAGCTTGTCTGGAAGGCTTGTTTCTAGATGCTCGAAAAAATCCCCCGCGTCTGGTTAGCTTCAATTCTAATGTAACTTGAAATATATTGATTGCTCTGCTCTGAATTAACTTTCGGATAAGCTTTCTTTGGTTAGAAAAGCGTTTTCAGGTTGCTTAAACAAATAATGTTGCTATATACCGTGTCCGATGCAAAAAGTGGAAAAGATATTAGCGGGCATTAAATACGAAATTATAATTTCTTTCGTCGCAGATAATTACATTCTAATATTTGCATTTTAGGTTTAAGACGAAAGAAGAATTAAATCAGAAGCATTTATGAAGAATACAATTTTCTGAACAGGTAATATTAATAAATTTGTCCCGTTAGTGACAAAAAAGTGCCTTTATAATGTCAAAGCGCTTTTTTGATGAGATCACATACAATGAAGTTATGACTATAATTAAAAAAATACATTCTTTGTTTTTTCAAAATAGCTTGAGAAACGTTTGGAATTCAACTGTTTTCTGAACAGATTATGAAAGAGCACATAAATATGCACTACTTTGTCCATTTAACCGACTTTCTATCTTAAATTATTGTGACGTTCTGGAGTATACCAGGGGTCATGTAAAACATCTGCCCGGGCAGAATGACAGCTACATTGCTTAAATTTCCATCGACCACACTCTTAAACATTTAAAATTACTAACATCGATTAACATAAGAGCAGTAGTTTAAAATAGGGCCCTACATGAGGGTTCCCATTAAATTCTATGACATATAAGAAGATTGACAAATGAAATCTCTGTGAATTGTGTACATTACGTAAAAACTTATCTGTAAGCAAGAAGGCCTGTTTCCTGACGGAAAATATCCCTCGCGCCAAGTTAGCTTCAAGTCTAATGTTTAAATGCCAGTAACTTGAAAAATACTGATTGCACTGCTCTGCAATACCTTTTGGATAAAGTTCATTTGGTTAGATAAGCGTCCGGCGAAAGTTGGTTACTAACGGATTTTTTTTATATCAACTTTTCAATAAATTATATTTTTCATCAAAGCTTTTGGATTGTCTTAAACCGAAATGCAAATATTATAATGTAATTATCTGCTTGCATGTACCCAGTGTTACTATAATTTCATATTTAATCCCTTCTAATATTTTGAAATAATTCTTAAAAAATAATTTGGCATAGCTTTGAAGATACAGGTAAGGAAGATACACTTCTGTCATTTTCAGCTTTTTGGCAACACGCGGTATATGCAATGGAAGAGGATAATTTTGTATTTAAAGACTTAGTAAAATGTGTTGTTAATAAACGACAGTTTTTGTGTTATTTCCATGTTCTGTACCTAAATTCATCTTCTTATATGTGATTAGTTTGATAAATTCAAATTACGTCATTGTAATTTATGTTACATCCTGTATATTATGATAAAAATTAGACAAAGCGTTAAAAATCCAATATTGACTCAAACAAATGATATCAAATATAAAAAAAAAAAACATTGTTCACCGGGGTTTGAACCGGGACCCTCGCTCTCAAAAAATCCAAACACCCGCATCTTCACCACTGAACCACGACACTGCTTGCAAAATAATTCGTAAGTTACGTATATAAATTAATTCCTCCTAACCTATAATGTTCCTAACGTGTAAAATCGAGAAAATTATCTGTCCGCATGGTTTTTTCAAATGAAGATTGCTTAGCTTTGCTTAGTAGTCGTTGTTTCGACGCGAACTGCGCTAACTATAGCACCTTTCACACCTACCTGCGTCGCATTGCCTAACCACATTGTATCATGACGTTTCCCGGCAAACTTGTACCCCGCACATTTAACTCGCTTTACTTCAAATATTGCAATTTTCCTCCATTTTCTCGATCAAAATATCCAGGAACAGGTCCGATTGTGACAATACATTCACCCGTAAACGTCAATTAACCTATTAAATGCACTATATGTGAACGCAAACATGGAACTGTAAGTTTTGACAAATAAATTTGACGTTTCTCGGAGCGCGAGACTCCGTCACTGACTCTGACGTCACACGCCGCCATATTTGCTCGGGGGATCTGCACTACCCCATTCAGGGGCGTTTTTGGGGCACACGCGCTTGGATGACCGTTTCCAAAATACATTCATGTGATTCGAAAAAGAACGGCGCTCATTTTGGTGGTTCTCGCTTCGCCGTACGTTTCGCCAGTTCAGAGGAGATACGCCAATAAGTTTGGGCGGGCTACGCAGTTTCGCAATTATAAAGTATGACTAGTTGACGTTTGGACCGAATAGATAGGTAGACCAGCGAAGTCGGTAGACCGCCGATGTCGGTAGACCGCCGAAGTCGGTAGACCGCCGAAGTCGGTCTAATTCTGTAGACCGTATTATTCGGTAGATCGCATAATTCGGTAGTCCAGCGAAGTCAATAGACCGCAAACATGAGCAGAAGAACGAAGTCGATGGGCCGCTGAAATCGATAGACTGCTCAAAACTGAAGAATTCAGTCGATTGTACAAAATATATGAATTATTTATTTGACAATTAAGTTTTTATTATTAAAGCCACAATCCGTATCAGAGCGCGCCACAGGCCGCTATTCCATATCACTCCCCACCAGGTACATACCCCCTCGACCTCTCCCCTTAGACCCCCGCGTAAGAATGGTCAAAATCGGTGCGATGTAATCATGCATCAAGAACAAATAGTAAAACCTTGAATGCTTTCGAACAATATCAAAATTCTCTTAAGCGGTTTGTTTTACTAAATTATTTGTATTTTAACTTTTTATTGTCGTAATGGGTATTGAAGTTATAGTTATACTTACTTATAGGAAAAGTCAAAATGTTGAAACATTTTGTTTTTATTGTGTACAGATGATATGTAGGGATGAAATATATAAGAAAAACACCTAATGGGTTGGGAAGTAAAAAAAATGATTTTGCATTGTTTGGTATCTATTTTATAAAACGGCTGTAATTTCTTAAGGAATTGAAAAAGAAGTATATATCGATGGCCTAGCTGTAGTAGCATGT
Organism: Aphodius sticticus; assembly: GCA_963966075.1. NCBI lineage: Eukaryota > Metazoa > Arthropoda > Insecta > Coleoptera > Scarabaeidae > Aphodius > Aphodius sticticus. Next base: position 48,700,166 of record OZ014506.1, on the reverse strand, counting down.
GTAACCTACAGTGATGTTAAATACCCGGGTATTTATTATCAAGGGTATATATCTGGGTATTTACCCAAACTGGGTTTTTATAGGGGTAGTTATAAACATAATATTGTTATTCAAAATAGCAGTAAAATGAAATATTTAATTACTAAATTAAGGTTTTCTTTTTATCACAAAATCAAAAGGTATCTCTTATCTCAAAATAAAGGTTATTCTTATAAAAATAAAAACATTGTTAAAACAAAGAATAAAAATATTAGTCTCATCTGACGATATATCAAGAGCACACATTTCCTTGTCATCATCGTCCATTCAATCGATTGAATCTTCTGTATTTTGTGATTCTGTTATCGAAGAAGATTTAGCAGAAACTTATGATTACCTATATGTTAAGTTGACATAGCGGCTTTCGTCGTTGTTAATCAATTTCTTATTTTGCTATGAATCCAACTAAATGTACTGAATGTTCTTATATAACTCAAATATTTTACGTTATTTGTAATCAAGAGTACACATCTACGGTGTCCCACTTTTGCCATTTTGTTCCCGCACAACTTTTTTTCTGATAGTAAACACTGATAGTAAAAAAATACAACCGTTTGAAATAATTGTAAAATAATTGCAAAACTGTATATTAAATGACTTAACTTCCTTAGGAATTGATAAACCCAAAAAGTCGGCATGAAACTTTCAGAATGACAATTACTTGTAGAGAAACAATTGTCTAAAAAGTTTCATATGTATTTTGTTTTCGTTAATTTGTTTATATAGCTTATTTTTAACATTTTTAATTTTTTACTTAAATTTATTTACTTTTAATTTTGTTATGTGTATTGATTGTGCTCTCTCTGTTTTAGCATTGTTTGATATGTAGTTTATTGTTTCTTTCTCTTTATTTAGTTAATATTTCAAGCGGCTGTAACTTGGCGTTGAAAAAACAATTAGGTCCATATGAAAAGTCATACTCAGAATGACATTTACTATCTAAAAACAATTCTTGCAGAAAAAAAAGTGTTATACCCTGTATAAATATCTCTGAAATGTTGTTAAATGGTGTTTTTGGGATAAAAAAGATAAATACCCAAAATTTAGGTATTTACCCTAAGTACCAGGGTAAATACCCATTTTATAAGTTCCCACCCACTGGGTATTTACCCGGCCCACATCACTGGTAACCTAAGCTGTAGTACCATGTATGCTTTACCCATGATGATACATGGTATTGCAGCTAGGCCATCGATATACAATATTTCATTCACAATGATATTTGCTCTCTACAAAATAATTTTGTCAGGAAACAGTGGGGGACAGGCTGTATATGTCATATTATTGTGTAAGACAAAATTAATTTATTGTTGTTGAGGGACTTTCGACTGTGATATGTGTTCGGAAGGAGAGAATAAAAACGTTTATCAGTTTTTGAGAGTGTAATTCTTGGAACTTTCACATTTTCCTACGTTTCGCCGTTGTAATATTCGGCTTCTTCAGGGCTGGTGTGTGATCAAGGGTGACCATTGCGGGGGTCCATTGATGCGTAACATACAACGGCGAAACGTAGGCAAATGTGCGAGTTCCCAGAATTACACTCTCAAAGACTGATAAACGTTTTTATTCTCTTAATTTATTTTTTTGCTGTAATTATTTGAATTTTCTTTTGTTTCAATAAACTATTATTATTATTAATATGTGTAAAAGAAAATTTTGAGAACCTTTTGTAAATTTGTTTAAACATATTTTGCAAGTATCAGTAAAATTTATTTTTCTTTTGCATGATGCAGTACCCTCACAAATGAAATAAAATGACACAAACTTTTCTAGATTGTCTAAAACCTAAAATACAAAAATATTTAAATGTAATTATCTGCTTGCATATACTGGGTGTTACCAAAACTATGACCAACTCTTAAGAGTAAAGCACCTTTCTTTTAAAAGCTATGCAAAATGTTATTTGAAAAAATTGTTTGGAAATATTAGGGTATTAAATAACAAAATTATAATCTCCTTTGTCGTTGCATGATCCCCCGGAACGTCAAAGGTGACTATAATTTCATATTTAATGCTTATTTTTACATGTTTTTACGAATTATATTTTTGCATAGCTTTGAAGATGATGGTACATACTTGACTCTTATGTCATTTTCATTTCTTTGGCAACATGCGGTGTATGCAACGAAGGTTATTATAATTTCGTATTGTAGGACCTCTAATACAAATACTCTTTTCAAATAACATTTTTGCATGTTTTTGAAACAAAGGTACGTTACTCTTAAGAATTTTTCATAGTTCTGGTAACACCCCGCAGATAATACATTCTAATATTGCATTTTAGGTTTAAGACAATACAGAAACTTTTAACTGAAATAAAATTTTCTGAAAAATTGATAATAAACATTTTTCTCATTTTTCAACTTAGTGCCAGACACTGTATGTATCTCTATTATATTAAAATAACATTTATCGGAAAATTTACTTCGACAAAAACTGAGAAATTTACAACTTTATGACATGATTTAAAAAACATTATTTAGCAAAGCCTTTATTTGAGTAGGTATATTATATGTAATTTAATGAAAATAATGCTACTGTACCTGACATTAACACTTTGAAAGAAATAATGGAATACATATGCAATAATAATGGACAATAATTGTTGCTTAAACTTGGATTGGATATCGATGTTAGTGGCAGTGGGGTGTTAAGAGCCTAGATATAAAATTTATGCAAAAAAGAAATTACTCCTTAGCCAATAGATCAAAATTTAAAATGCAGGTTTTCAAGGCGAACATGCACAACATTTTTAAAAATTTAGATCTCTTGACTTGTCACCAAGTTGATAATTGAAATAGAAAAACGTGTTTATGCATTGAACCGTAATATATAACCCACATTTTTCGAAGAAAACGTGATATTACCGATAATTTTTCAAAAAAAAACAATGGTTTTACACCCCTCCAGCAGCCGAAATTATTATAACGTTCTGGAGTTATCAGGGGTCATTGTAGAACATTTTGACCGAGTAGAATGACGACCACATCGGTTAAATTTCCATCGAATATACTCTAAATATTTAAATTACAAAAAAAAAATCAAATGAAACACTACTTTGATGGGTTGAAATTACTGAAAGCTCCGAGCAGATCAGATTTTAACATATTTTCCACCACTGTAAGTAGTTTTTAAGAAATCGGGAACATTTAACATTTTTAACAGTTATTATAACGTTCGTAGTTTAAAATATGCCCATATATGGGATTTTCTTTAAATTGTATATGACCGCAAAGAAGATTGACAAATGAAATCTCTGTTCATTGTCTACATTACGTAAATGCTTGTCTGTAAGCAAGAAAGCCTGTTTCTAGACGCTGGAAAAAAATCCCCCGCGCCTGGTTAGCTTCAAGTCTAATATTTAAATGACAGTAACTTGAAAAGCATTAATTGATCTGCTCTGAATTAGCTTTTGGATAAGCTTTCTTTGGTTAGAAAAGCGTTTTCAGTTTCTTTAAACAAATAATGTTATTATATACCGTGTCCGGTGAAAAAAGTGTTTAGAATGTTAGCGGGCATTAAATACGAAATTATAATTTCTTTCGTCGTTGCATGAACACCCGGTATATGGAACGTCAGAAGTGATTATAATTTAAATTTTTTTAAAATATCATATTTGCATCGCTTTGAACATAAACCTTTACTCCCAAGAGTTTATTATAGATTTGGTAATACCCGGTACACGCAGGCTGATAATTAGATTCTAATATTTGCATTTTAGGTTTAAGACAAAAGAAGAATTAAATCAGAAGCTTTTATGAAGAACATAATTTTCTGAAAAGGTAATATTAATAATTTTGTCCCATTAGTGTTGTCAAACTTTCTACCGGACACGGTATAATATCTATATGCTGCCTATATAATTTTTAAGTACTGATAAATAATAATTGTTGTTAATTTCAAGATCAAAAGATCAAACTGTTATTCTAAATTAGTAAACAGCTTTTTTTTAGTATTTCCATTTTCAATACCTAAATTCATTTTCTTGTATGTGATTCGTATGATAAATTCGTATTACGTCGTTGTAATTTATATTATCTCCTGTATATTAAGATAAAAAATAAACAAAGCATTAAAAACATAATTTGTACCTTAAACAAATCATATGAAGCATTAAAAAAAATTAAAAAAAAAACTCTCATCTGGATTTGAAGCGCAGCTATTCCAATCGAAAATCAAAACGTCATCGCCTTGCACCTCTCGGCCGTGGCACCAATTTATGAAATGTTATAAATTGACGTATATAAACGACGTCTACTAACCTCTAATGATTAAAATCGAGAAAATTATCTGTCCGTGTCGTTTTTTCTAATGAAAATTGCATAGCACCTGATTTGCTTGCGTTGAATCGATGCAAACTTCACTAAACATGGCAACTTGAATACCGATTGATTACCTGCGTTCCGTCGCATCGCGTTACATTGGAATTTGACGATCTCGGCACACATATGTAGCAATGTTATCGCGCTTACATGAAACATGGCCATTTTCCTCCGTTTTCTCAGTTTTCCGGTCATAATTATCCCGATTGCGGCGTCAGTTAACCTATACATACACAGTACATATACATTACACATGTGAACGCAAAGTTAGTTGCCACTGTAAGTTTTGACAAATAAATCTGACGTTTCTCGGAGCGCGAGACTCTCAGAGACTCTGACGTCACACGCCGCCATATTTGCTTGGGCGATCTGCACTACCCCATTCGGGGGCGCTTTTGGGGCACACGCGCTTGGATGACCGTTTCCAAAATACATTCATGTGATTCGAAAAAGAACGACGCTCATTTTGGTGGTTCTCGCTTCGCCGTACGTTTCGCCAATTCAGAGGAGATACGCCAATAAGTTTGGGCGGGCTACGCCGTTTCGCAATTATAAAGTATGACTAGTTGACGTTTGGACCGAATAGATAGGTAGACCAGCGAAGTCGGTAGACCGCCGATGTCGGTAGACCGCCGAAGTCGGTAGACCGCCGAAGTCGGTCTAATTCTGTAGACCGTATTATTCGGTAGATCGCATAATTCGGTAGTCCAGCGAAGTCAATAGACCGCAAACATGAGCAGAAGAACGAAGTCGATGGGCCGCTGAAATCGATAGACTGCTCAAAACTGAAGAATTCAGTCGATTGTACAAAATATATGAATTATTTATTTGACAATTAAGTTTTTATTATTAAAGCCACAATCCGTATCAGAGCGCGCCACAGGCCGCTATTCCATATCACTCCCCACCAGGTACATACCCCCTCGACCTCTCCCCTTAGACCCCCGCGTAAGAATGGTCAAAATCGGTGCGATGTAATCATGCATCAAGAACAAATAGTAAAACCTTGAATGCTTTCGAACAATATCAAAATTCTCTTAAGCGGTTTGTTTTACTAAATTATTTGTATTTTAACTTTTTATTGTCGTAATGGGTATTGAAGTTATAGTTATACTTACTTATAGGAAAAGTCAAAATGTTGAAACATTTTGTTTTTATTGTGTACAGATGATATGTAGGGATGAAATATATAAGAAAAACACCTAATGGGTTGGGAAGTAAAAAAAATGATTTTGCATTGTTTGGTATCTATTTTATAAAACGGCTGTAATTTCTTAAGGAATTGAAAAAGAAGTATATATCGATGGCCTAGCTGTAGTAGCATGTGTAACCTACAGTGATGTTAAATACCCGGGTATTTATTATCAAGGGTATATATCTGGGTATTTACCCAAACTGGGTTTTTATAGGGGTAGTTATAAACATAATATTGTTATTCAAAATAGCAGTAAAATGAAATATTTAATTACTAAATTAAGGTTTTCTTTTTATCACAAAATCAAAAGGTATCTCTTATCTCAAAATAAAGGTTATTCTTATAAAAATAAAAACATTGTTAAAACAAAGAATAAAAATATTAGTCTCATCTGACGATATATCAAGAGCACACATTTCCTTGTCATCATCGTCCATTCAATCGATTGAATCTTCTGTATTTTGTGATTCTGTTATCGAAGAAGATTTAGCAGAAACTTATGATTACCTATATGTTAAGTTGACATAGCGGCTTTCGTCGTTGTTAATCAATTTCTTATTTTGCTATGAATCCAACTAAATGTACTGAATGTTCTTATATAACTCAAATATTTTACGTTATTTGTAATCAAGAGTACACATCTACGGTGTCCCACTTTTGCCATTTTGTTCCCGCACAACTTTTTTTCTGATAGTAAACACTGATAGTAAAAAAATACAACCGTTTGAAATAATTGTAAAATAATTGCAAAACTGTATATTAAATGACTTAACTTCCTTAGGAATTGATAAACCCAAAAAGTCGGCATGAAACTTTCAGAATGACAATTACTTGTAGAGAAACAATTGTCTAAAAAGTTTCATATGTATTTTGTTTTCGTTAATTTGTTTATATAGCTTATTTTTAACATTTTTAATTTTTTACTTAAATTTATTTACTTTTAATTTTGTTATGTGTATTGATTGTGCTCTCTCTGTTTTAGCATTGTTTGATATGTAGTTTATTGTTTCTTTCTCTTTATTTAGTTAATATTTCAAGCGGCTGTAACTTGGCGTTGAAAAAACAATTAGGTCCATATGAAAAGTCATACTCAGAATGACATTTACTATCTAAAAACAATTCTTGCAGAAAAAAAAGTGTTATACCCTGTATAAATATCTCTGAAATGTTGTTAAATGGTGTTTTTGGGATAAAAAAGATAAATACCCAAAATTTAGGTATTTACCCTAAGTACCAGGGTAAATACCCATTTTATAAGTTCCCACCCACTGGGTATTTACCCGGCCCACATCACTGGTAACCTAAGCTGTAGTACCATGTATGCTTTACCCATGATGATACATGGTATTGCAGCTAGGCCATCGATATACAATATTTCATTCACAATGATATTTGCTCTCTACAAAATAATTTTGTCAGGAAACAGTGGGGGACAGGCTGTATATGTCATATTATTGTGTAAGACAAAATTAATTTATTGTTGTTGAGGGACTTTCGACTGTGATATGTGTTCGGAAGGAGAGAATAAAAACGTTTATCAGTTTTTGAGAGTGTAATTCTTGGAACTTTCACATTTTCCTACGTTTCGCCGTTGTAATATTCGGCTTCTTCAGGGCTGGTGTGTGATCAAGGGTGACCATTGCGGGGGTCCATTGATGCGTAACATACAACGGCGAAACGTAGGCAAATGTGCGAGTTCCCAGAATTACACTCTCAAAGACTGATAAACGTTTTTATTCTCTTAATTTATTTTTTTGCTGTAATTATTTGAATTTTCTTTTGTTTCAATAAACTATTATTATTATTAATATGTGTAAAAGAAAATTTTGAGAACCTTTTGTAAATTTGTTTAAACATATTTTGCAAGTATCAGTAAAATTTATTTTTCTTTTGCATGATGCAGTACCCTCACAAATGAAATAAAATGACACAAACTTTTCTAGATTGTCTAAAACCTAAAATACAAAAATATTTAAATGTAATTATCTGCTTGCATATACTGGGTGTTACCAAAACTATGACCAACTCTTAAGAGTAAAGCACCTTTCTTTTAAAAGCTATGCAAAATGTTATTTGAAAAAATTGTTTGGAAATATTAGGGTATTAAATAACAAAATTATAATCTCCTTTGTCGTTGCATGATCCCCCGGAACGTCAAAGGTGACTATAATTTCATATTTAATGCTTATTTTTACATGTTTTTACGAATTATATTTTTGCATAGCTTTGAAGATGATGGTACATACTTGACTCTTATGTCATTTTCATTTCTTTGGCAACATGCGGTGTATGCAACGAAGGTTATTATAATTTCGTATTGTAGGACCTCTAATACAAATACTCTTTTCAAATAACATTTTTGCATGTTTTTGAAACAAAGGTACGTTACTCTTAAGAATTTTTCATAGTTCTGGTAACACCCCGCAGATAATACATTCTAATATTGCATTTTAGGTTTAAGACAATACAGAAACTTTTAACTGAAATAAAATTTTCTGAAAAATTGATAATAAACATTTTTCTCATTTTTCAACTTAGTGCCAGACACTGTATGTATCTCTATTATATTAAAATAACATTTATCGGAAAATTTACTTCGACAAAAACTGAGAAATTTACAACTTTATGACATGATTTAAAAAACATTATTTAGCAAAGCCTTTATTTGAGTAGGTATATTATATGTAATTTAATGAAAATAATGCTACTGTACCTGACATTAACACTTTGAAAGAAATAATGGAATACATATGCAATAATAATGGACAATAATTGTTGCTTAAACTTGGATTGGATATCGATGTTAGTGGCAGTGGGGTGTTAAGAGCCTAGATATAAAATTTATGCAAAAAAGAAATTACTCCTTAGCCAATAGATCAAAATTTAAAATGCAGGTTTTCAAGGCGAACATGCACAACATTTTTAAAAATTTAGATCTCTTGACTTGTCACCAAGTTGATAATTGAAATAGAAAAACGTGTTTATGCATTGAACCGTAATATATAACCCACATTTTTCGAAGAAAACGTGATATTACCGATAATTTTTCAAAAAAAAACAATGGTTTTACACCCCTCCAGCAGCCGAAATTATTATAACGTTCTGGAGTTATCAGGGGTCATTGTAGAACATTTTGACCGAGTAGAATGACGACCACATCGGTTAAATTTCCATCGAATATACTCTAAATATTTAAATTACAAAAAAAAAATCAAATGAAACACTACTTTGATGGGTTGAAATTACTGAAAGCTCCGAGCAGATCAGATTTTAACATATTTTCCACCACTGTAAGTAGTTTTTAAGAAATCGGGAACATTTAACATTTTTAACAGTTATTATAACGTTCGTAGTTTAAAATATGCCCATATATGGGATTTTCTTTAAATTGTATATGACCGCAAAGAAGATTGACAAATGAAATCTCTGTTCATTGTCTACATTACGTAAATGCTTGTCTGTAAGCAAGAAAGCCTGTTTCTAGACGCTGGAAAAAAATCCCCCGCGCCTGGTTAGCTTCAAGTCTAATATTTAAATGACAGTAACTTGAAAAGCATTAATTGATCTGCTCTGAATTAGCTTTTGGATAAGCTTTCTTTGGTTAGAAAAGCGTTTTCAGTTTCTTTAAACAAATAATGTTATTATATACCGTGTCCGGTGAAAAAAGTGTTTAGAATGTTAGCGGGCATTAAATACGAAATTATAATTTCTTTCGTCGTTGCATGAACACCCGGTATATGGAACGTCAGAAGTGATTATAATTTAAATTTTTTTAAAATATCATATTTGCATCGCTTTGAACATAAACCTTTACTCCCAAGAGTTTATTATAGATTTGGTAATACCCGGTACACGCAGGCTGATAATTAGATTCTAATATTTGCATTTTAGGTTTAAGACAAAAGAAGAATTAAATCAGAAGCTTTTATGAAGAACATAATTTTCTGAAAAGGTAATATTAATAATTTTGTCCCATTAGTGTTGTCAAACTTTCTACCGGACACGGTATAATATCTATATGCTGCCTATATAATTTTTAAGTACTGATAAATAATAATTGTTGTTAATTTCAAGATCAAAAGATCAAACTGTTATTCTAAATTAGTAAACAGCTTTTTTTTAGTATTTCCATTTTCAATACCTAAATTCATTTTCTTGTATGTGATTCGTATGATAAATTCGTATTACGTCGTTGTAATTTATATTATCTCCTGTATATTAAGATAAAAAATAAACAAAGCATTAAAAACATAATTTGTACCTTAAACAAATCATATGAAGCATTAAAAAAAATTAAAAAAAAAACTCTCATCTGGATTTGAAGCGCAGCTATTCCAATCGAAAATCAAAACGTCATCGCCTTGCACCTCTCGGCCGTGGCACCAATTTATGAAATGTTATAAATTGACGTATATAAACGACGTCTACTAACCTCTAATGATTAAAATCGAGAAAATTATCTGTCCGTGTCGTTTTTTCTAATGAAAATTGCATAGCACCTGATTTGCTTGCGTTGAATCGATGCAAACTTCACTAAACATGGCAACTTGAATACCGATTGATTACCTGCGTTCCGTCGCATCGCGTTACATTGGAATTTGACGATCTCGGCACACATATGTAGCAATGTTATCGCGCTTACATGAAACATGGCCATTTTCCTCCGTTTTCTCAGTTTTCCGGTCATAATTATCCCGATTGCGGCGTCAGTTAACCTATACATACACAGTACATATACATTACACATGTGAACGCAAAGTTAGTTGCCACTGTAAGTTTTGACAAATAAATCTGACGTTTCTCGGAGCGCGAGACTCTCAGAGACTCTGACGTCACACGCCGCCATATTTGCTTGGGCGATCTGCACTACCCCATTCGGGGGCGCTTTTGGGGCACACGCGCTTGGATGACCGTTTCCAAAATACATTCATGTGATTCGAAAAAGAACGACGCTCATTTTGGTGGTTCTCGCTTCGCCGTACGTTTCGCCAATTCAGAGGAGATACGCCAATAAGTTTGGGCGGGCTACGCCGTTTCGCAATTATAAAGTATGACTAGTTGACGTTTGGACCGAATAGATAGGTAGACCAGCGAAGTCGGTAGACCGCCGATGTCGGTAGACCGCCGATGTCGGTAGACCGCCGATGTCGGTAGACCGCCGAAGTCGGTAGATCGCCCAAGTCGGTAGATCGCCCAAGTCGGTAGACCGCCCAAGTCGGTAGACCGCCTAATTCGGTAGACCGCATAATTCTGTAGACCGTATAATTCGGTAGATCGCATAATTCGGTAGTCCAGCGAAGTCAATAGACCGCAAACGTGAGGAGAAGAACGAAGTCGATGGGCCGCTGAAATCGATAGACTGCTCAAAACTGAAGAATTCAGTCGATTGTACAAAATATATGAATTGTTTATTTGACAATTAAGTTTTTATTATTAAAGCCACAATCCGTATCAGAGCGCGCCACAGGCCGCTATTCCATATCACTCCCCACCAGGTACATACCCCCTCGACCTCTCCCCTTACACCCCCGCGTAAGAATGGTCAAAATCGGTGCGATGTAATCATGCATCAATAACAAATGGTAAAACCTTGAATGCTTTCGAACAATATCAAAATTCTCTTAAGCGGTTTATTTTAAAAACTCCTAAAATTATTTTTTATATTTTTACTAAATTATTTGTATATTAACTTTGTATTAACTTTGTATAATGTCGTAATGGGTATTGAAGTTATAGTTATACTTACTTATAGGAAAAGTCAAAATGTTGAAACATTTTGTTTTTATTGTGTACAGATGATATGTAGGGATGAAATATATAAGAAAAACACCTAATGGGTTGGGAAGTAAAAAAAAATGATTTTGCATTGTTTGGTATCTATTTTATAAAACGGCTGTAATTTCTTAAGGAATTGAAAAAAAAGTATATATCGATGCCCTAGCTGTAGTAGCATGTGTAACCTACAGTGATATTAAATACCCGGGTATCTATTATCAAGGTTATATATCTGGGTATTTACCCAAACTGGGTTTTCATAGGGGTACTTATAAACATAACATTGTTATTCAAAATAGCAGTAAAATGAAATATTTAATTACTAAATTAAGGTTTTCTTTTTATCACAAAATCAAAAGGTATCTCTTATCTCAAAATAAAGGTTATTATTATAATAATAAAAACATTGTTAAAACAAAGAATAAAAATATTAGTCTCATCTGACGATATATCAAGAGCACACATTTCCTTGTCATCATCGTCCATTCAATCAAGTGAATCTTCTATATTTTGTGATTCTGTTATCGAAGAAGATTTAGCAGAAACTTATGATTATATGTTAAGTAGACATAGCGGCTTTCGTCGTTGTTAATCAATTTCTTATTTTGCTATGAATCCAACTAAATGTACTGAATGTTCTTATATAACTCAAATATTTTACGTTATTTGTAATCAAGAGTACACATGTACAGAGTGTCCCACTTTTGCCATTTTGTTCCCGCACAACTTTTTTCCTGATAGTAAACCCCACACTAAGCAAAAAGTTCCATATGGACTATTTGTTTTCTTTATTCCTTAAAAAAATACAACCGTTTGAAATAATTGTAAAATAATTGCAAAACTGTATATTAAATGACTTAACTTCCTTAGGAATTGATAAATCCAAAAAGTCGGCATGAAACTTTCAGAATGACAATTACTTGTAGAGAAACAATTGTCTAAAAAGTTTCATACGTATTTTGTTTTCGTTAATTTGTTTATATAGCTTATTTATAACATTTTGAATTTTTTACTTAAATTTATTTACTTTTAATTTTGTTATGGGTATTGATTGTGCTCTCTCTGTTTTAGCATTGTTTGATATGTAGTTTATTGTTTCTTTTTCTTTATTTAGTTAATATTTCAAGCGGCTGTAACTTGGCGTAGAAAAAACAATTAGGTCCATATGAAAAGTCATACTCAGAATTACATTTACTATCTAAAAACAATTCTTGCAGAAAAAAAAGTGTTATACCCTGTATAAATATCTCTGAAATGTTGTTAAATGGTGTTTTTGGGGATAAAAAGGATAAATACCCAAAATCTAGGTATTTACTCTAAGTAGGGGTAACTACCAGGGTAAATACCCATTTTATAAGTTCCCACCCACTGGGTATTTACCCGGCCCACATCACTGGTAACCTGTAGTACCATGTATGCTTTACCCATGATGATACATGGTATTGCAGCTAGGCCATCGATATACAATATTTCATTCACAATGATATTTGCTCTCTACAAAATAATTTTGTCATGAAACAGTGGGGAACAGGCTGTATATGTCATATTATTGTGTAAGACAAAATTAATTTATTGTTGTTGGGGGACTTTCGACTGTGATATGTGTTCGGAAGGAGAGAATAAAAACGTTTATCAGTTTTTGAGAGTGTAATTCTTGGAACTTTCACATTTTCCTACGTTTCGCCGTTGTAATCTTCGGCTTCTTCAGGGCTGGTGTGTGATCAAGATAAGTCAAGTAAGGTAATGCAGGTGGTGACCATTGCGGGGGTCCATTGATGCGTAACATACAACGGCGAAACGTAGGCAAATGTGCGAGTTCCCAGAATTACACTCTCAAAGACTGATAAACGTTTTTATTCTCTCTTTCCAAATTAATTTATTTTTTTGCTGTAATTATTTGAATTTTCTTTTGTTTCAATAAACTATTATTATTATTAATATGTGTAAAAGAAAATTTTGAGAACCTTCTGTAAATTTGTTTAAACATATTTTGCAAGTATCAGTAAAATTTTATTTTTCTTTTGCATGATGCAGTACCCTCACAAATGAAACAAAATGACACAAACTTTTCTAGATTGTCTAAAACCTAAAATACAAAAATATTTAAATGTAATTATCTGCTTGCATATACTGGGTGTTACCAAAACTATGACCAACTCTTAAGAGTAAAGTACCTTTCTTTTAAAAGCTATGCAAAATGTTATTTGAAAAAATTGTTTGGAAATATTAGGGTATTAAATAACAAAATTATAATCTCCTTTGTCGTTGCATGATCACCCGGAACGTCAAAGGTGACTATAATTTCATATTTAATGCTTATTTTTACATGTTTTTACGAATTATTTTTTTTGCATAGCTTTGAAGATGATGGTACATACTTGACTCATGTCATTTTCATTTCTTTGGCAACATGCGGTGTATGCAACGAAGGTTATTATAATTTCGTATTGTAGGACCTCTAATACAAATACTCTTTTCAAATAACATTTTTGCATGGTTTTGAAACAAAGGTACTTTACTCTTAAGAATTTTTCATAGTTCTGTTAACTCCCCGCAGATAATACATTCTAATATTGCATTTTAGGTTTAAGATAATACAGAAACTTTTAACTGAAATAAAATTTTCTGAAAAATTGGTAATAAACATTTTTCTCATTTTTCAACTTAGTGCCAGACACTGTATGTATCTCTATTATATTAAAATAACATTTATCGGAAAATTTACTTCGACAAAAACTGAGAAATTTACAACTTTATGACATGATTTAAAAAACATTATTTAGCAAAGCCTTTATTTGAGTAGGTATATTATATGTAATTTAATGAAAATAATGCTACTGTACCTGACATTAACACTTTGAAAGAAATAATGGAATACATATGCAATAATAATGGACAATAATTGTTGCTTAAACTTGGATTGGATATCGATGTTAGTGGCAGTGGGGTGTTAAGAGCCTAGATATAAAATTTATGCCCAAAAGAAATTGCTCCTTAGCCAATACATCAAAATTTAAAATGCAGGTTTTCAAGGCGAACATGCACAACATTTTTAAAAATTTAGATCTCTTGACTTGTCACCAAGTTGATAATTGAAATAGAAAAACGTGTTTATGCATTGAACCGTAATATATAACCCACATTTTTCGAAGAAGACGTGATATTACCGATAATTTTTCAAAGAAAAACAATGGCTTTACACCCCTCCAGCAGCCGAAATTATTATAACGTTCTGGAGTTATCAGGGGTCATTGTAGAACATCGGTTAAATTTCCATCGAATATACTCTAAATATTTAAATTACAAAAAAAAATCAAATGAAACACTACTTTGATTGGTTGAAATTACTGAAAGCTCCGAGCAGATCAGATTTTAACATATTTGCCACCACTGTAGTCACCAAAGTAGTTTTTAAGAAATCGGGAACATTTAACATTTTTAACAGTTATTATAACGTTCGTAGTTTAAAATATGCCCATATATGGGATTTTCTTTAAATTGTATATGACCGCAAAGAAGATTGACAAATGAAATCTCAGTTCATTGTCTACATTACGTAAATGCCTGTCTGTAAGCAAGAAAGCCTGTTTCTAGACGCTGGAAAAAAATCCCCCGCGCCTGGTTAGCTTCAAGTCTAATATTTAAATGACAGTAACTTGAAAAGCATTAATTGATCTGCTCTGAATTAGCTTTTGGATAAGCTTTCTTTGGTTAGAAAAGCGTTTTCAGTTTCTTTAAACAAATAATGTTATTATATACCGTGTCCGGTGAAAAAAGTGTTTAGAATGTTAGCGGGCATTAAATACGAAATTATAATTTCTTTCGTCGTTGCATGAACACCCGGTATATGGAACGTCAGAGGTGATTATAATTTCAATTTTTTTCAAATATCATATTTGCATCGCTTTGAACATAAACCTTTACTCCCAAGAGTTTATTATAGATTTGGTAATACCCGGTACACGCAAGCAGATAATTAGATTCTAATATTTGCATTTTAGGTTTAAGGCAAAAGAAGAATTAAATCAGAAGCTTTTATGAAGAACATAATTTTCTGAAAAGGTAATATTAATAATTTTGTCCCATTAGTGTTGTCAAACTTTCTACCGGACACGGTATAATATCTATATGCTGCCTATATAATTTTTAAGTAGTGATAAATAATAATTGTTGTTAATTTCAAGATCAATTTATACTTTTATTCTAAATTAGTAAACAGTTTTTTTAGTATTTCCATTTTCAATACCTAAATTCATTTTCTTGTATGTGATTCGTATGATAAATTCGTATTACGTCGTTGTAATTTATATTATCTCCTGTATATTAAGATAAATAATAGACAAAGCATTAAAAACATAATATGTACGTTAAACAAATCATATGAAGCATTAAAAAAAATTAAAAAAAAACTCTCGTCTCATCTGGATTTGAAGCGCAGCTATTCCACTGGAAAAATCAAAACGTCATCGCCTTACACCTCTCGGCCGTGGCACCACTTTATAAAATGTTATAAATTCACGTATATAAACGACGTCTACTAACCTCTAATGATTAAAATCGAGAAAATTGTCTGTCCGTGTCGTTTTTTCTAATGAAAATTGCATAGCACCTGATTTGCTTGCGTTGAATCGATGCAAACTTCACTAAACATGGCAACTTGAATACCGATTGATTACCTGCGTTCTGTCGCATCGCGTAACATTGGAATTTGACGATCTCGGCACACATATGTAGCAATGTTATCGCGCTTACATGAATCATGGCCATTTTCCTCCGTTTTCTCAGTTTTCCGGTCATAATTATCCCGTAATTATCCCGATTGCGGCGTCAGTTAACCTATAAACGCACTACATAGGACATACACATTACACATGTGAACGCAAAGTTGCAACTATCAGTTTTGACAAATAAATCTGACGTTTCTCGGAGAGCGAGACTCTGACGTCACACGCCGCCATATTTGCTCGGTGGATCTGCACTACCCCATTCGGGGGCGATTTTGGGGCACACGCCGGTCGATGACCGTTTCCAAAATACATTCATGTGATTCGAAAAAGAACGACGCTCATTTTGGTGGTTCTCGCTTCGCCGTACGTTTCGCCAGTTCTGAGGAGATACGCCAATAAGTTTAGGCGGGCTACGCCGTTTCGCAATTATAAAGTATGACTAGTGACCAAATAGATCGCTGAGACGTATAGATCGCTGGGTGTGTAGAACTTTTTTTCGAAATTCAAAATTTCAAGTTGGTAAAAAGTTGTCTCTGTGGACCCTCATATATCACAAAAAAAATTGCCCAATTGAAATATATTTAAGTCTCCAGCAGGAGGCCTAAAGTTTATAATGTTCTTTAAAAATTCGAATTTATCACATTTTTTTAATGGAATATTAAATGGTTTTTCTTTTTCAAAGCCCACATGTCAGCATTGCGATGTTATTTGGTTCGTTACATACGATGTTTCGTTATATCTAGGTTCGCTATAACCAACGATTTTAACCATTGTTTTTACGGGAAATACAACGGGACTTGAAAATTAGTTCGTTATAACCGGACGTTCGTTACAACCGGGGACGGTATATTTGAAGTTGACTGTAATACAAAAACAGGCACCAGTCCTCTTTTCCCTGCTCGGACAGACAATCTGCTAATTATTATAATAATATCAATCTTAGTGATGGGCGCATTCAGATTACATAATCGATTATAATTGATTCTTGAAATAATCGATACTTAATAATCGACTTTGAGTAATGGATTTTTAATAATCGTATGGGTTTTAAATAATCGATTTTTAATAGTCCATTTTACATACATTTAAGTGAGGTTTACCCCCACGGTCACCAACTTTGTCGCCCAATCTAACCCAAAATATGCTTTTACATTATTGTGTCTCCCCTATTCATGATCGATTATGAGTACTCGATTATTCATAATCGATTATGAATAATAGAGTATTAAAAATCGATTATTAATGCAGAACAACTCGCGATACGCTTATGCGAATCATTCGAATACTGATAAATAATCGGTTCTTCAAATAATACGATTATGCCCATCACTAATTGTTGGAGCAAGTTTAGAAAAAGGACTGTAGAGACATCTAGTGTTTATGCTACGTATTTATTTGTCTTATTTTGACGTTTACTTCATGTTTTATATAACAGATGGCGCTACTTGCTATAGCTGTCACGCGTTACTTACTGTAACTGTCACTGCGGTCGAGTGGCAGCACTGTTTTTAGATTATCGATTTTTAGCGAGGGCGCATAAGCTTCTGTACAGTGTACAATGGTACAATGTGTACATGTATCACTCAAGCGTCTACGAATATACTCCTAAGATCTGTTCAACTCAAAGAGTTGTATTCAGCATAACATCACATCACCCTACACTAATCTATTTCTAGCAAAACTGCCGACTACCATTATTGACTGTCTCACTTTTCATTTATTCCATTACTAACAATAGTTATAGCAAACGTTAGTCTCAAATAAACTTATATCGTAGAATAAAGAGGTTAAAACTGTTTTATTTATTTTAAAAATTTTAACAAAATTGTATATATATATAATTGTATATATAGCCTCTTATCTGTACAAACTATAGTATTATATTTCCTGTTATTTTCTGACATAATTTAATTAAAAAAATATATACTATTAGTGTCACCCATGGTGTCACCGGTAAGTCTGCTGGACATGCCCATTATTTACTTTGAGCGTATGTATTTGTTAACCTATGAAGTCTAAAGTTTGGCAGTAAAGACAATCATGACATTAATGTGACACGACACATCATGACATGACATTACGAAGACCACTTTAAATAAAAGAGGTATTAAATTTGTAGTACCCGTTTTTTTATGATTGCAATACTACCATACGTTAACTTTTGAGATATTTCAAACGTCAACACATAAAAATAAGGATCACTGGTGTCGTACCTTGTTCAAGATAGCCTTTCTCTCTTATGTAAATTACTTGAATACGAAACACGTACTTGCACAATGAAAACCGTTGACATAACCTAACTTTTGGTGCATCGGACCGACCGACCGGTCTTCTGATAAATATGCACTTTGGACCATGTTGCTTGTCGCTATAGCAAACCTGTCGTATGTTAAGATGATACCGGATCTGCTTTTTATGTATTTTAACATGTTTTAACAAAGCCCGTCAAACATAGCATAGCCGTCAGACTGCGCTTGCGTGGATATGGATATAACAGATTCCAGCGCGCGAGTTTCAATGCGTCTTCTGCTAAATATACGATGAGACCGTGTCGCTTGTCGCTATAGTGATCTCGCGTAGAGTTTGAGATGACACCGGGACTGTTTTTTTCTGCATTTCAACACGTATTTGCCGAAAATATAGGGAAAGGCAGGGCGCGCTGCCCGAACTGTCAAACTGGCACATCTGCTTGAGCGAACTTTGTTGACGTTGCGTAGCAACCCTCGTTCTTGAGAAAGTAAAACGTCTACACTATTAAAAATTCATAGAGTTTTATGGAGATGCAAAACTCGATCTCGTCTGTCAAACTGCCGATTTGCGTAAAATTTTCAGCTTTAGTTAGTAGACAGTAGGGCGATCAACGGCAGCCGGTCTAAATACATAATACAAAAGTCAAAAAATATCCTTTGGCCGTTTAAGATCAGGCCGAACCGCTCCCGAAACGACGTCGATTAGTGGCCGTTGTTGTATTATCGATCGAACTTTGTTGACGTTGCGTAGCGACCCCCGTGATTGTGGAAGAAATATGTCTACACTATTAAAAATTCATAGAGTTTTAGGGATATGAAAAACTCAATCTCGTCTTTCAAACTGCCGATTTGCGTAAAATTTTCACCTTTAGTTAGGGGACGGTAGGGCGAACAACGGCAGCCGGTCTAAATATATAATAGAAAATTCAAAAAATATCCTTTTGCCGTTTAAAATCTGGCCGAACCGCTCCCGACGCGACGTCAATTAGTGGTCGTTATTTTATTAGTATACGGACTAGTTGACGTTTGGACCGAATAGATAGGTAGACCGCCTAATTCGGTAGACCGCCTAATTCGGTAGACCGCCTAATTCGGTAGACCGCATAATTCGGTAGACCATATAATTCGGTAGACCGCATAATTCGGTAGTCCAGCGAAGCCAATAGACCGCAAACATGAGCAGAAGAACAAAGTCGATGGGCCGCTGAAATCGATAGACTGCTCAAAACTGAAGAATTCAGTTGATAGGACAAAATATATGAATTATACAGGCCGCTATTCCATATGACTCCCCGTCAGGGAAGTTCTTTTTTTATCTACCTATACAATGCTACACAATGACGGTAATACTGCAAGAAAGTTTTTTTCAATTCCACTTGTACCTCTGAAATAACAGGTGTTGATAACAGAAGAACAAAGTCGATGGGCCGCTGAAATCGATAGACTGCTTAAAACTGAAGAATTCAGTTGATTGGACAAAATATATGAATTATACAGGCCGCTATTCCATATGACTCCCCATCAGGTATTTGCCTTACAGGTGCATTGTTTAGTGATTACTAAATTCACTCCTCGGTTTCAAAATCACTCCTCGGTCCGGTTGTATGTTCTGACAGATTGCATAATATGATCATTATATTATTGTCAATTGTATCATAGCTTTCAATCTCTATTTTGTAAAATCGCAGTACTTATCAAAGTCAAAAGCTTTTAATTTTAACAGGTTTGTTGAGAAGTCGAAAACTTCTACCAACGTTACATCATAGTTAGTATAAAGCTCATGGCTTAAAATTGGATTGGATATCGATGTCAGTGGCAGTGGGGTGTTAAGATCCTAGATATAAAGTTGATGCACAAAAGAAATTGCTCCTTAGCCAATAGATCAAAATTTAAAATGGAGGTTTGCAAGGCAAATATGCACAACATTTTTAAAAATTTAGATCTCTTGACTTGTCACCAAGTTGAGAATTGAAATAGAAAAACGTGTTTATTAGAGTGGTCCAAAAAACAGACATTTCGCTAGAGGGCAACGATCTCCCGCAATATGTTCCTTTTTCAGAAAAAAAAAATCCCCCCAAATTTGAGAAGAATCGGTTAACGGTAAAACGTGCCCCTGAGCACCTCAAATTTCCCATTTAAATTACATTGCAAAAATGCATCTTTTTTCCTTATTTTTTTCTACTTTCGGATTTAGAAAAAAAGTTGCGGGAGATTATCAGTAATTGTTCAGAACTCCCCTAGGAACAAATCCACCACCACTATTATTTTGTTCACCACCCCGTACCCTCCCCATAGTACTCTAAATATGAGACAAAAGTTTCCCCAAATTTACAATTTTACAATGTTACGTAGGTACTTTATTATTGTTTTTGGCAGAAGTGATTATTATTGGATTATAGACATATTTTTTGTCATTTATTAACTAATTTGAAATTGTTTAAACCATTAGCATTTGTTTAAACAAAAATATACGATGATACGAACATATTTTTCCATTTTTTGTAGAAGGTATTAAATTATTGTTTTTTTTTGTCATTTATTAACTAATTAGCAATTGTTTAAACAAATACCATTTGTTTAAATAAATATATATACTATGTTGCGGACATATTTTCTATTTTTTTAAAGTTATTATTAGGAGCATTTTTGGCCATTTATTAACTAATTTGCAATTGTTTAAACAAATACCATTTGTTTGAACCATTTGTTAACTAAATTTTCAATTATAACCTATAATAATAATTAGTGTTGCAACCACAATACTTGTTTGACTGATATCGTAAACCCTCCAATATCACAAAAAAGACCAGAAATCCTATAATAATTTTTGTCAATAAATAGGTACGCACTAACATTGTATATTATTGTTTAAACAAATTTATTTGTTCAAACAATTGCACAAATAGTATTTGTTTAAACAATTACAAATTAGGTAATAAATGTCATAACACTGCCAATAATCTAATAATAATTTATGCAACAAATTTAGAAAATTATGTCCATTACAATATATTTATATATATATATATATAATATGTATAATGTATATGTATATATATTTTTAAACAAATGGTACTTGTTTAAAGAATTGTAAATTCGTTAATCAATGACAAAAAAAAAGCCAATAATTTAATACTTAATAGTTTCTGCAATAAATATAACAAATATGTTCGTAACAATGTATAAATTTGTACAAAACAAAGTGTGTTTAAACAATTACGAATTAGTTAATAAATGAAAAAAAATCCAATAATCTAATAATTTCTGCAAAATTAGAAAAATATGTGCGTAACATATATTTTTGTTTAAACAAATGGTAATTGTTTAAACAATTGCTAATTTGTTAATACATGACCAAAAAGCAATAATTTAATAATTTTTGCAACAAATGGAAAAATGAGTTCGTAACATCGTATATTTTTGTTTAAACAAATGGTAATTGTTTAAACAATTTTTTAGTTTTTAAGTTAGTTAATAAATGACAAAAAACATGTCAGTAATCCAATAATAGTCATTTTTGTCAGAAAAATAATAATTCACGTAACAATTTGAAAAATTGTGAATTTGGGAAAAATTTTGCCTCATTTTTAGGGTACTGCAGGAGAGGGTGGTGGTGGTGAAAAGAAAAATAGTGGCTGTGGATTTGATCTTTGGGAAGTTCTGAACAATTTCTTTTTTTCTAAATCTGAAACGTGAAAAAAAAATGAAGAAAATATGCATTTTTCCAATGTATTTTAAATTGGAAGTTTGAGGTGTTCGGTGGCACGTGTTAACGTTAACCGATTTTTCTCAAATTTTGGGGAATCTCTTTTTCCGAAAATGAGCCGATTGGGGGGGGGGCGGGTCGTTGCCCTCCAGCAAAAAAAAAAAGTTTTTGCAAGGTATAAATTTGGACCACCCTAGTGTTTCTGCATTGAACCGTAATATATAACCCACATTTTTCGAAGACGTGATATTACCGGTAATTTCTCAAAAAAAAAGCAATGGCTTTACACCCCTTCAGCAGCCGAAATTATTATAACGTTCTGGAGTTACCAGAGGTCATTGTAGAACATCTTGACCGAGCAGAATGACGGCCACATCGGTTAAATTTCCATCGATCATACTCTAAATTTTAAAATACAAAAGAAAATCAAATGAAACACTACTTTGATTGGTTGAAATTACTGAAAGCTCCGAACAGACCAGATTTTAAAATTTTTGCCACCACTGAAAGTAGTTTTTCAGAAATCGGGAACTTTTAACATTTTTAACAGTTATTATAACGTTCGTAGTTTAAAATATGCCCATATATGGGATTTTCTTTAGATTGTGTATGACCGCAAAGAAGATTGACAAATGAAATCTCTGTTCATTGTCTACATTACGTAAAAGCTTGTCTGCAAGCAAGAAGGCTTGTTTCTAGATGCTGAAAAAATCCCCCGCGCCTGGTTAGCTTCAATTCTAATGTTTAAATGCCAATAACTTGAAAAATATTGATTGCTCTGCTCTGAATTAACTTTTGGATAAGCTTTCTTTGGTTAGAAAAGCGTTTTCAGATTGCTTAAACAAATAATGTTGCTATATACCGTGTCCGGTGCAAAAAGTGTTTAGAAATATTAGCGGGCATTAAATACGAAATTATCATTTCTTTCGTTGCAGATAATTACATTCTAATATTTGCATTTTAGGTTTAAGACGAAAGAAGAATTAAATCAGAAGCATTTATGAAGAGTACAATTTTCTGAAAAGGTTATATTAATAATTTTGTCCCGTTAGTGTTGTCAAACTTTCTACCGGACACGGTAAAATATCTATATGCTGCCCATATAATTTTTAATTAGTGATAAATAATAATTGTCGTTAATTTCAAGATCGATTTATACTGTTATTCTAAATTAGTAAGCAGCTTTTTTTATATAAATTCGTGTTACGTCGTTGTAATTTATATTATCTCCTGTATATTATGATAAAAAAATAAACAAAGCATTAAAAACATAATATGTACCTTAAACAAATCATATGAAGCGTTAAAAAAATTAAAAAAAAACTCCCATCTGGATTTGAACCGCAGTTATCCACTGGAAAAATTGAAACGTCAACGCCTTACACCTCTCGGCCACGGCACCACTTAGCAAAATGTTTTGAATTTCACGTATATGACCTGTCTCCTAACCTCTAATGATTAAAATCTAGAAAATTGTCTGTCCGCGTCGCTTTTTCTAATGAAAATTGCATGGCACCTGATTTGCTTGCGTTGAATCGATGCAAACTTCACTAAACATGGCAACTTGAACACCTATTACCTGCGTTACGTCGCATCGCGAACACCATGGGAATTTGACGATCTCGGCACACATATGGAGCAATGTTATCGCGCTTACATGAAACATGGCAATTTTCCTCCGTTTTCGCAGTTTTCCGGTCATAATTATGCCGATTGCGGCGTCAGTTAACCTATACATACACAGTACATACACATTACACATGTAAACGCAAACATGCAATTGTCAGTTTTGACAAATTAATCTGACGTTTCTCGGAGCGCGAGACTCTCAGAGACTCTGACGTCACACGCCGCCATATTTGCTCGGGGGATCTGCACTACCCCATTCGGGGGCGTTTTTGGGGCACACGCGCTTGGATGACCGTTGCCAAAATACATTCATGTGATTCGAAAAAGAACGGCGCTCATTCTGGTGGTTCTCGCTTCGCCGTACGTTTTGCCAGTTCAGAGGAGATACGCCAATAAGTTTGGGCGGGCTTCGCCGTTTCGCAATTATAAAGTATGACTAGTTGACGTTTGGACCGAATAGATAGGTAGACCGCCTAATTTGGTAGACCGCCTAATTCGGTAGACCGCCTAATTCGGTAGACCGCATAATTCGGTAGACCATATAATTCGGTAGACCGCATAATTCGGTAGTCCAGCGAAGCCAATAGACCGCAAACATGAGCAGAAGAACAAAGTCGATGGGCCGCTGAAATCGATAGACTGCTCAAAACTGAAGAATTCAGTTGATAGGACAAAATATATGAATTATACAGGCCGCTATTCCATATGACTCCCCGTCAGGGAAGTTTTTTTTTTATTTACCTATACAATGCTACACAATGACGGTAATACTGCAAGAAAGTTTTTTTCAATTCCACTTGTACCTCTGAAATAACAGGTGTTGATAACAGAAGAACAAAGTCGATGGGCCGCTGAAATCGATAGACTGCTTAAAACTGAAGAATTCAGTTGATTGGACAAAATATATGAATTATACAGGCCGCTATTCCATATGACTCCCCATCAGGTATTTGCCTTACAGGTGCATTGTTTAGTGATTACTAAATTCACTCCTCGGTTTCAAAATCACTCCTCGGTCCGGTTGTATGTTCTGACAGATTGCATAATATGATCATTATATTATTGTCAATTGTATCATAGCTTTCAATCTCTATTTTGTAAAATCGCAGTACTTATCAAAGTCAAAAGCTTTTAATTTTAACAGGTTTGTTGAGAAGTCGAAAACTTCTACCAACGTTACATCATAGTTAGTATAAAGCTCATGGCTTAAAATTGGATTGGATATCGATGTCAGTGGCAGTGGGGTGTTAAGATCCTAGATATAAAGTTGATGCACAAAAGAAATTGCTCCTTAGCCAATAGATCAAAATTTAAAATGGAGGTTTGCAAGGCAAATATGCACAACATTTTTAAAAATTTAGATCTCTTGACTTGTCACCAAGTTGAGAATTGAAATAGAAAAACGTGTTTATTAGAGTGGTCCAAAAAACAGACATTTCGCTAGAGGGCAACGATCTCCCGCAATATGTTCCTTTTCCAGAAAAAAAAATCCCCCCAAATTTGAGAAGAATCGGTTAACGGTAAAACGTGCCCCTGAGCACCTCAAATTTCCCATTTAAATTACATTGCAAAAATGCATCTTTTTTCCTTATTTTTTTCTACTTTCGGATTTAGAAAAAAAGTTGCGGGAGATTATCAGTAATTGTTCAGAACTCCCCTAGGAACAAATCCACCACCACTATTATTTTGTTCACCACCCCGTACCCTCCCCATAGTACTCTAAATATGAGACAAAAGTTTCCCCAAATTTACAATTTTACAATGTTACGTAGGTACTTTATTATTGTTTTTGGCAGAAGTGATTATTATTGGATTATAGACATATTTTTTGTCATTTATTAACTAATTTGAAATTGTTTAAACCATTAGCATTTGTTTAAACAAAAATATACGATGATACGAACATATTTTTCCATTTTTTGCAGAAGGTATTAAATTATTGTTTTTTTTGTCATTTATTAACTAATTAGCAATTGTTTAAACAAATACCATTTGTTTAAATAAATATATATACAATGTTGCGGACATATTTTCTATTTTTTTAAAGTTATTATTAGGAGTATTTTTGGCCATTTATTAACTAATTTGCAATTGTTTAAACAAATACCATTTGTTTGAACCATTTGTTAACTACTTTTCAATTATAACCTATAATAATAATTAGTGTTGCAACCACAATACTTGTTTGACTGATATCGTAAACCCTCCAATATCACAAAAAAGACCAGAAATCCTATAATAATTTTTGTCAATAAATAGGTACGCACTAACATTGTATATTATTGTTTAAACAAATTTATTTGTTCAAACAATTGCACAAATAGTATTTGTTTAAACAATTACAAATTAGGTAATAAATGTCATAACACTGCCAATAATCTAATAATAATTTATGCAACAAATTTAGAAAATTATGTCTATATTTTTAAACAAATGGTACTTGTTTAAAGAATTGTAAATTCGTTAATCAATGACAAAAAAAAAGCCAATAATTTAATACTTAATAGTTTCTACAATAAATATAACAAATATGTTCGTAACAATGTATAAATTTGTACAAAACAAAGTGTGTTTAAACAATTACGAATTAGTTAATAAATGAAAAAAAATCCAATAATCTAATAATTTCTGCAAAATTAGAAAAATATGTGCGTAACATATATTTTTGTTTAAACAAATGGTAATTGTTTAAACAATTGCTAATTTGTTAATACATGACCAAAAAGCAATAATTTAATAATTTTTGCAACAAATGGAAAAATGAGTTCGTAACATCGTATATTTTTGTTTAAACAAATGGTAATTGTTTAAACAATTTTTTAGTTTTTAAGTTAGTTAATAAATGACAAAAAACATGTCAGTAATCCAATAATAGTCATTTTTGTCAGAAAAATAATAATTCACGTAACAATTTGAAAAATTGTGAATTTGGGAAAAATTTTGCCTCATTTTTAGGGTACTGCAGGAGAGGGTGGTGGTGGTGAAAAGAAAAATAGTGGCTGTGGATTTGATCTTTGGGAAGTTCTGAACAATTTCTTTTTTTCTAAATCTGAAACGTGAAAAAAAAATGAAGAAAATATGCATTTTTCCAATGTATTTTAAATTGGAAGTTTGAGGTGTTCGGTGGCACGTGTTAACGTTAACCGATTTTTCTCAAATTTTGGGGAATCTCTTTTTCCGAAAATGAGCCGATTGGGGGGGGGGCGGGTCGTTGCCCTCCAGCAAAAAAAAAAAGTTTTTGCAAGGTATAAATTTGGACCACCCTAGTGTTTCTGCATTGAACCGTAATATATAACCCACATTTTTCGAAGACGTGATATTACCGGTAATTTCTCAAAAAAAAAGCAATGGCTTTACACCCCTTCAGCAGCCGAAATTATTATAACGTTCTGGAGTTACCAGAGGTCATTGTAGAACATCTTGACCGAGCAGAATGACGGCCACATCGGTTAAATTTCCATCGATCATACTCTAAATTTTAAAATACAAAAGAAAATCAAATGAAACACTACTTTGATTGGTTGAAATTACTGAAAGCTCCGAACAGACCAGATTTTAAAATTTTTGCCACCACTGAAAGTAGTTTTTCAGAAATCGGGAACTTTTAACATTTTTAACAGTTATTATAACGTTCGTAGTTTAAAATATGCCCATATATGGGATTTTCTTTAGATTGTGTATGACCGCAAAGAAGATTGACAAATGAAATCTCTGTTCATTGTCTACATTACGTAAAAGCTTGTCTGCAAGCAAGAAGGCTTGTTTCTAGATGCTGAAAAAATCCCCCGCGCCTGGTTAGCTTCAATTCTAATGTTTAAATGCCAATAACTTGAAAAATATTGATTGCTCTGCTCTGAATTAACTTTTGGATAAGCTTTCTTTGGTTAGAAAAGCGTTTTCAGATTGCTTAAACAAATAATGTTGCTATATACCGTGTCCGGTGCAAAAAGTGTTTAGAAATATTAGCGGGCATTAAATACGAAATTATCATTTCTTTCGTTGCAGATAATTACATTCTAATATTTGCATTTTAGGTTTAAGACGAAAGAAGAATTAAATCAGAAGCATTTATGAAGAGTACAATTTTCTGAAAAGGTTATATTAATAATTTTGTCCCGTTAGTGTTGTCAAACTTTCTACCGGACACGGTAAAATATCTATATGCTGCCCATATAATTTTTAATTAGTGATAAATAATAATTGTCGTTAATTTCAAGATCGATTTATACTGTTATTCTAAATTAGTAAGCAGCTTTTTTTATATAAATTCGTGTTACGTCGTTGTAATTTATATTATCTCCTGTATATTATGATAAAAAAATAAACAAAGCATTAAAAACATAATATGTACCTTAAACAAATCATATGAAGCGTTAAAAAAATTAAAAAAAAACTCCCATCTGGATTTGAACCGCAGTTATCCACTGGAAAAATTGAAACGTCAACGCCTTACACCTCTCGGCCACGGCACCACTTAGCAAAATGTTTTGAATTTCACGTATATGACCTGTCTCCTAACCTCTAATGATTAAAATCTAGAAAATTGTCTGTCCGCGTCGCTTTTTCTAATGAAAATTGCATGGCACCTGATTTGCTTGCGTTGAATCGATGCAAACTTCACTAAACATGGCAACTTGAACACCTATTACCTGCGTTACGTCGCATCGCGAACACCATGGGAATTTGACGATCTCGGCACACATATGGAGCAATGTTATCGCGCTTACATGAAACATGGCAATTTTCCTCCGTTTTCGCAGTTTTCCGGTCATAATTATGCCGATTGCGGCGTCAGTTAACCTATACATACACAGTACATACACATTACACATGTAAACGCAAACATGCAATTGTCAGTTTTGACAAATTAATCTGACGTTTCTCGGAGCGCGAGACTCTCAGAGACTCTGACGTCACACGCCGCCATATTTGCTCGGGGGATCTGCACTACCCCATTCGGGGGCGTTTTTGGGGCACACGCGCTTGGATGACCGTTGCCAAAATACATTCATGTGATTCGAAAAAGAACGGCGCTCATTCTGGTGGTTCTCGCTTCGCCGTACGTTTTGCCAGTTCAGAGGAGATACGCCAATAAGTTTGGGCGGGCTTCGCCGTTTCGCAATTATAAAGTATGACTAGTTGACGTTTGGACCGAATAGATAGGTAGACCGCCTAATTCGGTAGACCGCCTAATTCGGTAGACCGCATAATTCGGTAGACCGTATAAATCGGTAGACCGCATAATTCGGTAGTCCAGCGAAGTCAATAGACCGCAAACATAAGCAGAAGAACGAAAGTCGATGGGCCGCTGAAATCGATAGACTGCTCAAAACTGAAGAATTCAGTTATTCCGTATGACTCCCCATCAGGTATTTGCCTTACAGGTGCATTGTTTAGTGATTACTAAATTCACTCCTCGGTTTCAAAATCACTCCTCGGTCCGGTTGTATGTTCTGACAGATTGCATATGATCATTATATTATTGTCAATTGTATCATAGCTTTCAATCTCTAGCTTTTGTAAAATCGCAGTACTTATCAAAGTCAAAACAGTTAGTATAAAGCTCATGGCTTAAAATTGGATTGGATATCGATGTCAGTGGCAGTGGGGTGTTAAGATCCTAGATATAAAGTTAATGCACAAAAGAAATTGCTCCTTAGCCAATAGATCAAAATTTAAAATGGAGGTTTTCAAGGCAAAGATGCACAACATTTTTAATAATTTAGATCTCTTGACTTGTCACCAAGTTGAGAATTGAAATAGAAAAACGTGTTTATTAGGGTGCTCCAAATAACAGACTTTTCGCTAGAGGGCAACGATCTCCCGCAATCTGTTCCTTTTCCAGAAAAAAATTTCTCCCCAAATTTGAGAAAAATCGGTTAACATTAACACGTGCCCCCGAGCACCTCAAATTTCCCATTTAAAATACATTGCAAAAATGCATCCTTTTTTCCTTATTTTTTCGCGTTTCGGATTTAGAAAAAAAGTTGCGGGAGATTATCAGACATTGTTCAGAACTCCCCTAGGAACAAATCCACCACCACTATTTTTTTGTTCACCACCCCGTACCCTCCCCATAGTACCCTAAATATGAGACAAAAGTTTCCCCAAATTTACAATTTTACAATGTTACGTGCTTTATTATTGTTTTTGGCAGAAGTGATTATTATTGGATTATAGACATATTTTTTTTTTCATTTATTAACTAATTTGAAATTGTTTAAACCATTAGCATTTGTTTAAACAAAAATATACGATGATACGAACATATTTTTCCATTTTTTTGCAGAAGGTATTAAATTATTATTTTTTTTGTCATTATATAACAAATACCACTTGTTTAAACAAATATATATACAATGTTGCGGACATATTTTCTATTTTTTTAAGTTATTATTAGGAGCATTTTTGGTCATTTATTAACTAATTTGCAATTATTTAAACAAATACCATTTGTTTGAACCATTTGTTAACTAATTTTCAATTATAACCTATAATAATAATTAGTGTTGCAACCACAATACTTGTTTGACCGATATCGTAAAGCCTCCCAATATTACAAAAAAGACCAGAAATCCTATAATAATTTTTGTCAATAAATACGCACTAACATTGTATATTATTGTTTAAACAAATTTATTTGTTCAAACAATTGCACAAATAGTATTTGTTTAAGTTAACTTTCAAAACCATTAACGGACTCATTAACTTCCGCTACATTCATCATCCGTTAATTCAAGTCCGTTAAATCAAAAATATCATAAGTAAACATTTCAAATTGCTATAGGTATTCTGTGCAAGTTCGGACTTGGTTTTGTTTACATGTGTGTGACGCTACTATGGGCGACACGGCGTCCGTATAATATGTATGCATGCGCGCGAATTGTGTTGTTTTTAGGATGTCTTTAGTTACTTCCCAGTTCCCATTATGGTTCCCAGTGGTTCCCGGTCGCACGAAGACAGTACAAAAAAGGCTTCGCCTAGTGAAGACCACGAACCTATTTCTTAGGTAGTAATAAATTTTTCGCTTTTTTTAATATTGTTACCTTTTAACAAATACCTATTGTTTCAATATTTAAGCCTAATCTAAAAAGGGCAACCTTCTAAAAATGCTAACTTCTAACTCCAACCACCTTAGTTTATCTTTTCAATACCTTTTGTAAATCTTGCATCTCGCAATGTATTTAATGCTTTATGACCTTGGGTGACTTTGGCCATTGTTAGAAATTTGTTTGTATTGTTTAGATTTTGTTGATATTTCAAACATTGAGTGTATTTTGTTTGTTATTATTGTTTTAGATGTACACAAAAGTTTACCGGTATCACTGCCACTATTAGTTTGAAAAATTCCTAAGGTAATTTTAACTTATGCAACTGGAAGGTCCGCAGTTATTTGGATTGCATACTCACCGGCAGATTGGCAATCAACTTATATTTTTTTGTGTAAAAAGTTAACGATTAACGGTTAACTTTAACTTCCGTTACATTTGTAACAAATTAACGTATTAAAGTAATTAAAGTATCGGTTAACGAAGTTAACTTTTTCGTTAACGGACTAACGATTACCGAAGTTAACTTTCTGATTAACTTTGCCCAGCTTTGTTAATATGTGTAAAAGAAAATTTTGAGAACCTTTTGTAAATTTGTTTAAACATATTTTGCAAGTATCAGTAAAATTTTATTTTTCTTTTGCATGACAAATGAAATAAAATGACACAAACTTTTCAGAAAATTTTATTATTCATAAAAGTCTCTAGATTGTCTGGATACATTGGATACATTAAAACCAAACCGCACCTGCTTATGGCGCGGTACAAAAAGGTGCTGATTTTCGCGGGCCCAGTACTCGGACCATAATATTTTTTTTTATGAAATTCTGGGGATCACGAATTTTGTTCAACAGATGGGTACAGATGGGTAGCTATCACATTGTTTCACAAAATGTCTTCCATGGCACCATGTGATTTTCAGCAATTCTCGAAGTGTCCAATGTTCAGTCAATTTTATTATGTTATTGTATTCAAAACATGGCATGTGGCATTTCAAATTACTCAGAAAGAAATGATGAATCCAAACGTCTATAAAACCAATATGGGGGCCATAAGAAAAACAAAAGTTTCGTTTGTTTCTGACGAATTCATTGGCGAAAAAAATTTTAAACTGACATAATCAAATTGTAGACAAAGAAGTGCCTTTATAATGACAAAACGCTTTTTTGGTTGGATCACAAATAACGAAGTTATGACGAAGTTATGATAATTAAAAACTGACATTTTTTGGTTTTTCAAAATAGCTTGAGAAACGTTTGGAATTCAACTGTTTTCTGAACAGATTATGAAAGAGCACATAAAGATGCACTACTTTGTCCATTTAACCGACTTTCTATCTTTAATAATAACAAAAGTACCCATACAATCCAACGTCCCGTGCGACGCACTGTATAACCCAAATTGTTCGTTTGTAAGACGTGATATTAACGATAGTTTAAAAAAACATTGGCTTTTGACCCCTTCAGCTGTCGAAATTATTGTGACCTTCTGGAGTATACCAGGGATCATGTAAAACATCTTGCCCGGGCAGAATGACAGCCACATCGCTTAAATTTCCATCGACCACACTCTTAAACATTTCAAATTAATAAAACAGATTGAAATCACAAAAATCCCCACTGGGAGTGGATTTTCAGTAATCGGGAACTTCTAACATCGATTAACATAAGAGCTGTAGTTTAAAATAGGGCCCTACATGAAGGTTTCTATTAAATTCTATGACATATAAGAAGATTGACAAATGAAATCTCTGTGAATTGTGTACATTACGTAAAAACTTATCTGTAAGCAAGAAGGCCTGTTTCCTGACGGAAAATATCCCTCGCGCCAAGTTAGCTTCAAGTCTAATGTTTAAATGCCAGTAACTTGAAAAATACTGATTGCACTGCTTTGCAATACCTTTTGGATAAAGTTCATTTGGTTAGATAAGTGTCCGGCGAAAGTTGATCACTAACGGATTTTTTTTATATTAACTTTTCAATAAATTATATTTTTCATCAAAGCTTTTAGATTGTCTTAAACCGAAATGCAAATTCATAATGTAATTATCTGCTTGCATGTACCGAGTGTTACTATAATTTCATATTTAATGCCTTCTAATATTTTGAAATAATTCTTAAAAAATATTTTGGCATAGCATTGAAGATACAGGTACTTTACACTTATGTCATTTTCAGCTTTTTGGCAAGACGCGGTATATGCACTGGAAGAGGATAATTTTGTATTTAAAGACTTAATACAATGTGTTGTTAATAAACGACAGTTTTTGTGTTATTTCCATGTTCTGTACCTAAATTCATCTTCTTATATGTGATTGTTTGATAAATTCAAATTACGTCATTGTAATTTATGTTACATCCTGCATATTATGATAAAAATTAGACAAAGCGTTAAAAATACAATATTTACCTTAAACAAATGATATCAAATATTTAAAAAATAAAAAAAAAACATTGTTTACCGGGGTTTGAACCATGACCCTCGCTCTCAAAAAGTCCAAACGCCCGTATCTTCACCACTAAACCACGGAACTGCTTGCAAAATCATTCGTAAGTTCCGTATATAAATTAATTCCTCCTAACCTATAATGTTCCTAACGTGTAAAATCGAGAACATTATCTGTCCGCATGGTTTTTTTCAAGTGAAGGTTGCTTAGCTTAGCTTAGTTGTCGTTGCTTCGACGCGAACTGCGCTAACTATAATTATAATAGCACCTTCCACACCTACCTGCGTCGCATTGCCGAACCACATTGTATCATGACGTTTCCCGGCAAACTTGTACCCCGCACATTTAACTCGCTTTACTTGAAATATTGCAATTTTCCTCCATTTTCTCGATCAAAATATCCAGGAACAGGTCCGATTGCGACAATACATTCACCCGTAAACGTCAATTAACCTATTAAATGCACTACATGTGAACGCAAACATGGAAGTTTTGACGAATAAATTTGACGTTTCTCGGAGCGCGAGACTCTCAGAGACTCTGACGTCACACGCCGCCATATTTGCTCGGGGGATCTGCACTACCCCGTTCGGGGGCGTTTTTGGGGCACACGCGCTTGGATGACCATTTCCAAAATACATTCATGTGATTCGAAAAAGAACGACGCTCATTTTGGTGGTTCTCGCTTCGCCGTACGTTTCGCCAGTTCAGAGGAGATACGCCAATAAGTTTAGGCGGGCTACGCCGTTTCGCAATTATAAAGTATGACTAGTTGACGTTTGGACCGAATAGATAGGTAGACCGCCTAATTCGGTAGACCGCGTAATTCGGTAGACTGTATAATTCGGTAGACCGCATAATTCGGTAGTCCAGCGAAGCCAATAGACCGCAAACATGAGCAGAAGAACAAAGTCGATGGGCCGCTGAAATCGATAGACTGCTCAAAACTGAAGAATTCAGTTGAT
This sequence comes from Aphodius sticticus, assembly GCA_963966075.1. NCBI lineage: Eukaryota > Metazoa > Arthropoda > Insecta > Coleoptera > Scarabaeidae > Aphodius > Aphodius sticticus. The sequence continues at coordinate 48,666,064 of OZ014506.1, read as the reverse complement.
TGGACAAAATATATGAATTATACAGGCCGCTATTCCATATGACTCCCCATCAGGTATTTGCCTTGCAGGTGCATTGTTTAGTGATTACTAAATGCACTCCTCGGTTTCAAAATCACTCCTCGGTCCGGTTGTATGTTCTGACAGATTGCATATGATCATTATATTATTGTCAATTGTATCATAGCTTTCAATCTCTATTTTGTAAAATCGCAGTACTTATCAAAGTCAAAAGCCTTTAATTTTAACAGGTTTGTTGAGAAGTCGAAAACTTCTACCAACGTTACATCACAGTTAGTATAAAGCTCATGGCTTAAAATTGGATTGGATATCGATGTCAGTGGCAGTGGGGTGTTAAGATCCTAGATATAAAGTTGATGCACAAAAGAAATTGCTCCTTAGCCAATAGACCAAATTTAAAATGGAGGTTTTCAAGGCAAATATGCACAACATTTTTAAAAATTTAGATCTCTTGACTTGTCACCAAGTTGAGAATTGAAATAGAAAAACGTGTTTGTTAGGGTGGTCCAAAAAACAGACTTTTCGCTAGAGGGCACCGATCTCCCGCAATCTGTTCCTTTTCCAGAAAAAAAAATTCCCCCCAAATTTGAGGAAAATCGGTTAATGGTAACACGTGCCCCCGAGCACCTCAAATTTCCCATTTAAAATACATTGCAAAAATGCATCTTTTTTCCTTATTTTTTTCCGGTTTCGGATTTAGAAAAAAAGTTGCGGGAGATTATCAGTAATTGTTCAGAACTCCCCTAGGAACAAATCCACCACCACTATTATTTTGTTCACCACCCCGTACCCTCCCCATAGTACTCTAAATATGAGATAAAAGTTTCCCCAATTTTACAATGTTACGTACTTTATTATTGTTTTTGGCAGAAGTGATTATTATTGGATTAAAGACATATTTTTTGTCATTTATTAACTAATTTGAAATTGTTTAAGCCATTAGCATTTGTTTAAACAAAAATATACGATGATACGAACATATTTTTCCATTTTTTTGCAGAAGGTATTAAATTATTGTTTGTTTTGTCATTTATTAACTAATTAGCAATTGTTTAAACAAATACCATTTGTTTAAACAAATATATATACAATGTTGCGGACATATTTTCAATTTTTTAAAGTTATTATTAGGAGCACTTTTGGTCATTTATTAACTAATTTGCAATTGTTTAAACAAATACCGTTTGTCCAGATATCCTATAACAATTTTTGTCAATAAATAGGTACGCACTAACATTGTATATTATTGTTTAAACAAATTTATTTGTTCAAACAATTGCACAAATAGTATTTGTTTAAACAATTACAAATTAGGTAATAAATGTCATAACACTGCCAATAATCTAATAATAATTTATGCAACAAATTTAGAAAATTATGTCCATTGCAAAATATATATAATATATATGTATATATATTTTTAAACAAATGGTACTTGTTTAAAGAATTGTAAATTCGTTAATCAATGACAAAAAAAATGCCAATAATTTAATACTTAATAGTTTCTACAATAAATATAACAAATATATTTAATATATTTAATAATATATTTTTTTTCGTAACAATGTATAAATTTGTACAACACAAAGTGTGTTTAAACAATTACGAATTAGTTAATAAATGAAAAATCCAATAATCTAATAATTTCTGCAAAATTAGAAAAATATGTGCGTAACATATATTTTTGTTTAAACAAATGGTAATTGTTTAAACATTTGCTAATTTGTTAATACATGACCAAAAAGCAATAATTTAATAATTTTTGCAACAAATGGAAAAATGAGTTCGTAACATCGTATATTTTTGTTTAAACAAATGGTAATTGTTTAAACAATTTTTTAGTTTTTAAGTTAGTTAATAAATGACAAAAAACATGTCAGTAATCCAATAATAGTCATTTCTGTCAGAAAAATAATAATTCACGTAACAATTTGAAAAATTGTGGATTTGGGAAAAATTTTGCCTCATTTTTAGGGTACTGCAGGAGAGGATGGGAGTGGTGAAAAGAAAAAATAGTGGTTGTGGATTTGATCTTTGGGAAGTTCTGAATAATTTCTGATAATCTCCCGCAATTTTTTTTTCTAAATCCGAAACGTGAAAAAAAAAATGAAAAAAATATGCATTTTTTCCAACGTATTTTAAATGGGAAGTTTGAGGTGTTCGGTGGCACGTGTTAACGTTAACCGATTTTTCTCAAATTTTGGGAAATCTTTTTTTTTCCGAAAATGAGCCGATTGGGGGGGGGGGGGGGGCGTCGTTGCCCTCCAGCAAAAAAAAAAGATTTTGCAAGGTATAAATTTGGACCACCCTAGTGTTTATGCATTGAACCGTAATATATAACCCACATTTTTCGAAGACGTGATATTACCGGTAATTTAAAAAAAAAAAACAATGGCTTTACACCCCTCCAGCCGCCGAAATGAATATAACGTTCTGGAGTTACCAGGGGTCATTGTAGAACATCTTGACCGAGCAGAATGGCGGCCACATCGGTTAAATTTCCATCGATCATACTCTAAATATTTAAAATACAAAAGAAAATCAAATGAAACACTACTTTGATTGGTTGAAATTACTGAAAGCTCCGAACAGATCAGATTTTAAAATTTTTGCCACCACTGAAAGTAGTTTTTCAGAAATCGGGAACTTTTAACATTTTTAACAGTTATTATAACGTTCGTAGTTTAAAATATGCCCATATATGGGATTTTCTTTAGATTGTATATGACTGCAAAGAAGATTGACAAATGAAATCTCTGTTCATTGTCTACATTACGTAAAAGCTTGTCTGTAAGCAAGAAGGCTTGTTTCTAGATGCTGGAAAAAAATTCCCCGCGCCTGGTTAGCTTCAATTCTAATGTTTAAATGCCAATAACTTGAAAAATATTGATTGGTCTGCTCTGAAATTAACTTTTGGATAAGCTTTCTTTGGTTAGAAAAGCGTTTTCAGGTTGCTTAAACAAATAATGTTGCTATATACCGTGTCCGGTGCAAAAAGTGTTTAGAAATATTAGCGGGCATTAAATACGAAATTATAATTTCTTTCGTCGCAGATAATTACATTCTAATATTTGCATTTTAGGTTTAAGACGAAAGAAGAATTAAATCAGAAGCATTTATGAAGAATACAATTTTCTGAAAAGGTTATATTAATAATTTTGTCCCGTTAGTGTTGTAAAACTTTCTACCGGACACGGTAAAATATTATTAATTAATTAATTAATTATATGCTGCCCATATAATTTTTAGTTAGTGATAAATAATAATTGAAGAGCTCAGAATGAAAAGTGGATAAAGACCAATGGAAACCGTATGTTTTTGTCTACTTTTCATTCTCATGCCTTCAATTGTCGTTAATTTCAAGATCGATTTATACTGTTATTCTAAATTAGTAAGCAGCTTTTTTTATATAAATTCGTGTTACGTCGTTGTAATTTATATTATCTCCTGTATATTATGATAAAAAAATAAACAAAGCATTAAAAACATAATATGTACCTTAAACAAATCATATGAAGCGTTAAAAAAATTAAAAAAAAACTCCCATCTGGATTCGAACCGCAGTTATTCACTGGAAAAATTGAAACGCCAACGCCTTACACCTCTCGGCCACGGCACCACTTAGCAAAATGTTTTGAATTTCACGTATATGACCTGTCTCCTAACCTCTAATGATTAAAATCTAGAAAATTGTCCGTGTCTTTCTAATGAAAATTGCATGGCACCTGATTTGCTTGCGTTGAATCGATGCAAACTTCACTAAACATGGCAACTTGAACACCTATTACCTGCGTTACGTCGCATCGCGAACACCATGGAAATTTGACGATCTCGGCACACATATGGAGCAATGTTATCGCGCTTACATGAAACATGGCAATTTTCCTCCGTTTTCTCAGTTTTCCGGTCATAATTATGCCGATTGCGGCGTCAGTTAACCTATACATACACAGTACATACACATTACACATGTAAACGCAAACATGCAATTGTCAGTTTTGACAAATTAATCTGACGTTTCTCGGAGCGCGAGACTCTCAGAGACTCTGACGTCACACGCCGCCATATTTGCTCGGGGGATCTGCACTACCCCATTCGGGGGCGTTTTTGGGGCACACGCGCTTGGATGACCGTTTCCAAAATACATTCATGTGATTCGAAAAAGAACGACGCTCATTTTGGTGGCTCTCGCTTCGCCGTACGTTTCGCCAGTTCAGAGGAGATACGCCAATAAGTTTAGGCGGGCTACGCCGTTTCGCAATTATAAAGTATGATGACTAGTTGACGTTTGGACCGAATAGATAGGTAGACCAGCGAAGTCGGTAGACCGCCTATGTAGGTAGACCGCATAATTCGGTAGTCCAGCGAAATCAATAGACCACAAACATAAGCAGGAGAACGAAGTCGATGGGCCGCTGAAATCGATAGACTGCTATTCCATATGACTCCCCATCATGTACATACTACATACCCTCTCGACCTCTCCCCTTACACCCCTGCGTAAGATTGGTCAAAATGGGTGCTAACATGTAATCATGCATCAATAACAAATAGAAAAAATTTGAGTCCTATTAAACAATTCTGCCGTCCAACAGTAAAACGCCGCATCTCTATAAAAAAATCGCTAGAATTTTTCTGTTTGAATGCAAAGACCACGGTTTACATTTTAAAGAATTTACCTTAGTCTAGCATGTCACCTAACAATTTGTACGTTTAACAGGCTAATTTGTTTTAACTGGTAAAAGTATCATCAGATTCAAGTATCAAAGTATCGTCAGATTCAAGTATCAAAGTATCGTCAGATTTTCGCGAAAACGGAAAATATTTCAAATGAATGTTATTTTTCTATATACGGCACTTTACTATTGGAGGGCAGAATAGGTATCAAAATTCAACAGTCATATACATGGTGTCCGGTAAAGGTGTTCCGAAAATTAGGGAGCTGATAGAGGACGTCACTGCCATCCAAAAAGTGTATATGCACTTTTGGCTTTCGACGCTTCATTAAAAAGTTATAGTTTTTTATTTTTCAGTTTTGTATTCCCTTAAAAATGTAACCGATTACAAAGTCGGCGTTGTTTATTTAACAGAAACAACAAAACACTTACAAATAACAAAAATAAATAAAAGAGTTTAGCAAACAACGCCGATTTTTTAATCAGTTATATTTTTAAGGGAATATAAAACTGAAAAATAAAAAAGTAAATATATATATATATATATAACTTTGTAATGAAGCGTCGAAAGCCAAAAGTGAATATACACTTTTTGGATGGCAATGACGTCCTCTATCAGCTCTCTAATATTCGGAACACCTTTACCGGACACCCTGTATACCTGTTGCTTAGTTTTGAAGAAAAAAATATAGTGAGCGCGTAAAATATGGAAACATCAAAATCACTGAAAAAAGTCTCATTTCAAAATCACTGAAACGGTATATTTTAAAAACTCCTAAAATAATTTTTTTATAATTTTACTTTTTACCATATTACCAAATTAGTTTTATATTCACTTTTTATTGTCGTAATGGGTATTGAAATAGTTACTTACAGGAAAAGTCAAAATGTTGCAAAATTTTGTTTTTATTGTGTACAGATGATATGTAGGGATGAAATATATAAAAAACACCTAATGGGTTGGGAAGCAAAAAAAATTATTTTGCATTGTTTAGGTTCTATTTTATCAAACGGCTGTAATTTGTTAAGGAATTGAAAGAGAAATCATATCGATGGCCTAGCTGCAGTACCATGTATGCTTTAACCATGATGATACGTGGTAGGAGAGCTAGGTCATGGTTATAAAATATTTCTCTCACAATGATATTTGGTCGCAAAAAAATAATTTTGTCGGGAAAAAAGTGGGGGACAGGCTGTACCTATATGTCATATTATTGTGTAAGACAAAATTAATTCATATATTTTTTGCTGTAATTATTTGAATTATCCTTTGTTTCAATATAGTCTATTATTATTTTTAGATAATATGTGTAAAAGAAAATTTTGAGAGAACCAGTTGTAAATTTGTATAAACATATTTTGCAAGTATCAGTAAAATTTAATTTTTCTTTTGCATGATGGAGTACCCTCACAAATAAAATGCAATGATTGTTTTTTCTTTTTTCGAGAACTGCACTTTATAAAAAAATTAGTAAGCTGTAATTATTAAGCCTTTCTTTATTAATATTAAAGTATTTATTATAATTGTAAAGCACAAAAACCATAATAAGTAGTAGTAATAATATCAATACAGTAGTAGTAGTAATAATACATAAGCGCTTTACCTTCAAGAATTTCAAATTCCAAACTTACCAAAAGCTCTACTAAATTTTATGTACATACATACTGTGTCCGGCACTAACTTTTCAGAAAATTTTATTATTCAATAAAGTTTCTAGATTGACTTAAACCTAAAATGCAACTATTAGAATGTAATTATCTGCTTGCATATAGTGGGTGTCACCAAAACTAAGAACAACTCTTTCTTCTAAAAACAATGCAAAAACGTTATTTGAAAAAATTGTTTAGAAATATTAGGGTATTAAATAAGAAATTATAATATCCTTTGTCGTTGCATGATCACCCGGAACGTCAAAGACGACTATAATTTCATATTTAATGCATATTTTGACGTACTTTTTCGAGTAATATGTTTGCATAGCTTTGAAGATGAAGGTACATACTTGACTCTTATGTCATTTTTATTTCTTTAGCAACATGCAGTGTATGCAACGGAGAAGGTGATTATAATTTCGTATTGGATGACCACTAATACAGTAGTGCGTCGATAATCCGAACCTCGGTAATCCGAACGTTCGCTAACTGAGCAAAAAGCCATTTTTGTCGATTTCTGTTTACAGAAATATTGCTTTTGTTTTATATCTTTTTTCCAATACTCCTATTTTCTTCTATTTAGGTGCAATGTTTGATAATCCGAACAATTCGATAATCCGAACCACCTTCGGGCCCAATTAGTTCGGATTATCGCCGCATTACTGTACTTTGAAATACAATTTTCAAATAACATTTTTGCACGCTTTTAAAACAGAGGCACTTTGCTCTTAAGAATAGTTTTCATAGTTTTGTTAACGCAATGCAAGCAGATAATACATTCTAATTTCTAATATTGCATTTTAGGTTTAAGACAATACGGAAACTTTTAACTGAAATAAAATTACCTGAAAAATTTATAATACACATTTTTCCCATTCTTGTCCAACTTAATTCCGGACACTGTATTTATCTCTCTATTATATTAAAATGGCAATTATCGGAAAATTTACTTCGACAAAAACAGAGAAATTTACAACTTTATGACACTATTTCAAAACCATTATTTAGCAAAGCCTTTATTTGAATAGGTAGGTATATTATAGATATATTATCGGATATATCATAGCATATATTATATATTATTATATATTATATATTATATTATTATTCGATATATTATAGGTATATTATAGGTATATTATATGAAATTTAATGAAAATAATGCTACCGTACCTTTTACCGACATTAACACTCTGAAAGAAATAATGGAATACATATGCAATAATAATAGACAATAATTGTTGCTTAAATTGGATTGGATATCGATGTTAATGGCAGTTAGGTTATTAGGATAAGATCCTAGATATAAAATTTATGCACAAAAGAAATTTCTCCTTAGCCAATAGATCAAAATTTAAAATGGAGGTTTTCAAGGCGAAGGTGCACAACATTTTTAAAAATTTAGATCCCTTGACTTGTCGCCAAGTTGATAATTGAAATAGAAAAACGTGTTTATGCATTGAACCGTAGTATATAACCCACATTTTTCGAAGAAGACATGATATTACCGGTAATTTTTCAAAAAAAAACAATGGCTTTACACCCCTCCAGCAGCCGAAATTATTATAACGTTCTGGAGTTACCAGGGGTCATTGTAGAACATCTTGACCGAGCAGAATGACGGCCACATTTAACCGATGTGGCCGTCATTTCTATCGATCATAATCTAACTATTTAAAATACAAAAGAAAACCAAATGAAACACTACTTTGATTGGTTGCAATTACTGAAAGCTCCGAACAGATCAGATTTTAACATTTTTGCCACCACTAAAAGTAGTTTTTCAGAAATCGGGAACATTTAAAATTTTTAACAGTTATTCTAACGTTCGTAATTTAAAATATGCCCATATATGGGATTTTCTTTAGATTGTATATGACCGCAAAGAAGATTGACAAATGAAATCTCTGTTCATTGTCTACATTACGTAAAAGCTTGTCTGAAAGCAAGAAGGCTTGTTTCTAGATGCTGGAAAAAATCCCCCGCGCCTGGTTAGCTTCAATTCTAATGTTTAGATGCCAATAACTTGAAAAATATTGATTACTCTGCTCTGAATTAACTTTTGGATAAGCTTTCTTTGGTTAGAAAGGAGTTTTCAGGTTGCTTAAACAAATAATGTTGCTATATACCGAGTCCGGTATAAAAAGTGTTTAGAAATATTAGCGAGCATTAAATACGAAATTATAATTTCTTTCGTCGCAGATAATTACATTCTAATATTTGCATTTTAGGGTTAAGACGATAGAAGAATTAAATCAGAAGCATTTATGAAGAATACAATTTTATGAAAAGGTTATATTAATAATTTTGTCCCGTTAGTGTTGTCAAACTTTCTACCGGACACGCTAAAATATCTATATGCTGCCCATATAATTTTTAATTAGTGATAAATAATAATTGTCGTTAATTTCAAGATCGATTTATACTGTTATTCTAAATTAGTAAGCAGCTTTTTTTATATAAATTCGTGTTACGTCGTTGTAATTTATATTATCTCCTGTATATTATGATAAAAAATAAACAAAGCATTAAAAACATAATATGTACCTTAAACAAATCATATGAAGCGTTAAAAAATTAAAAAAAAAGTCTCATCTGGATTTGAACCGCAGTTATCCACTGGAAAAATTAAAACGTCAACGCCTTACACCTCTCGGCCACGGCACCACTTGGCGAAACGTTTTGAATTTCACGTATATGACCTGTGTCCTAACCTCTAATGATTAAAATCTAGAAAATTGTCTGTCCGTGTCATTTTTTCTAATGAAAATTGCATGGCAACTGATTTGCTTGCGTTGAATCGATGCAAACTTCACAAAACATGGCAACTTGAACACCTATTACCTGCGTTACGTCGCATCGCGCGTAACACTATGGGAATTTGACGATCTCGGCACACATATGGAGCAATGTTATCGCGCCTACATGAAACATGGCAACTTTCCTCCGTTTTTCTCAGTTTTCCGGTCATAATTATGCCGATTGCGGCGTCAGTTAACCTATACATACACAGTACATACACATTACACATGTAAACGCAAAGTTGCAACTGTCAGTTTTGACAAATAAATCTGACGTTTCTCGGAGAGCGAGACTCTGACGTCACACGCCGCCATATTTGCTCGGTGGATCTGCACTACCCCATTCGGGGGCGTTTTTGGGGCACACGCGCTTGGATGACCGTTTCCAAAATACATTCATGTGATTCGAAAAAGAACGGCGCTCATTTTGGTGGTTCTCGCTTCGCCGTACGTTTTGCCAGTTCAGAGGAGATACGCCAATAAGTTTGGGCGGGCTTCGCCGTTTCGCAATTATAAAGTATGACTAGTTGACGTTTGGACCGAATAGATAGGTAGACCAGCGAAGTCGGTAGACCGCCGATGTCGGTAGACCGCCGAAGTCGGTCTAATTCTGTAGACCGTATTATTCGGTAGATCGCATAATTCGGTAGTCCAGCGAAGTCAATAGACCGCAAACATGAGCAGAAGAACGAAGTCGATGGGCCGCTGAAATCGATAGACTGCTCAAAACTGAAGAATTCAGTCGATTGTACAAAATATATGAATTATTTATTTGACAATTAAGTTTTTATTATTAAAGCCACAATCCGTATCAGAGCGCGCCACAGGCCGCTATTCCATATCACTCCCCACCAGGTACATACCCCCTCGACCTCTCCCCTTAGACCCCCGCGTAAGAATGGTCAAAATCGGTGCGATGTAATCATGCATCAAGAACAAATAGTAAAACCTTGAATGCTTTCGAACAATATCAAAATTCTCTTAAGCGGTTTATTTTAAAAACTCCTAAAATTTTTTTTTATAGTTTTACTAAATTATTTGTATTTTAACTTTTTATTGTCGTAATGGGTATTGAAGTTATAGTTATACTTACTTATAGGAAAAGTCAAAATGTTGAAACATTTTGTTTTTATTGTGTACAGATGATATGTAGGGATGAAATATATAAGAAAAACACCTAATTGGTTGGGAAGTAAAAAAAATGATTTTGCATTGTTTGGTATCTATTTTATAAAACGGCTGTAATTTCTTAAGGAATTGATAAAGAAGTATATATCGATGGCCTAGCTGTAGTAGCATGTGTAACCTACAGTGATGTTAAATACCCGGGTATTTATTATCAAGGGTATATATCTGGGTATTTACCCAAACTGGGTTTTTATAGGAGTAGTTATAAACATAATATTGTTATTCAAAATAGCAGTAAAATGAAATATTTAATTACTAAATTAAGGTTTTCTTTTTATCACAAAATCAAAAGGTATCTCTTATCTCAAAATAAAGGTTATTCTTATAAAAATAAAAACATTGTTAAAACAAAGAATAAAAATATTAGTCTCATCTGACGATATATCAAGAGCACACATTTCCTTGTCATCATCGTCCATTCAATCGATTGAATCTTCTGTATTTTGTGATTCTGTTATCGAAGAAGATTTAGCAGAAACTTATGATTACCTATATGTTAAGTTGACATAGCGGCTTTCGTCGTTGTTAATCAATTTCTTATTTTGCTATGAATCCAACTAAATGTACTGAATGTTCTTATATAACTCAAATATTTTACGTTATTTGTAATCAAGAGTACACATCTACAGTGTCCCACTTTTGCCATTTTGTTCCCGCACAACTTTTTTTCTGATAGTAAACACTGATAGTAAAAAAATACAACCGTTTGAAATAATTGTAAAATAATTGCAAAACTGTATATTAAATGACTTAACTTCCTTAGGAATTGATAAACCCAAAAAGTCGGCATGAAACTTTCAGAATGACAATTACTTGTAGAGAAACAATTGTCTAAAAAGTTTCATATGTATTTTGTTTTCGTTAATTTGTTTATATAGCTTATTTTTAACATTTTTAATTTTTTACTTAAATTTATTTACTTTTAATTTTGTTATGGGTATTGATTGTGCTCTCTCTGTTTTAGCATTGTTTGATATGTAGTTTATTGTTTCTTTTTCTTTATTTAGTTAATATTTCAAGCGGCTGTAACTTGGCGTTGAAAAAACAATTAGGTCCATATGAAAAGTCATACTCAGAATGACATTTACTATCTAAAAACAATTCTTGCAGAAAAAAAAGTGTTATACCCTGTATAAATATCTCTGAAATGTTGTTAAATGGTGTTTTTGGGATAAAAAAGATAAATACCCAAAATTTAAGTATTTACCCTAAGTACCAGGGTAAATACCCATTTTATAAGTTCCCACCCACTGGGTATTTACCCGGCCCACATCACTGGTAACCTAAGCTGTAGTACCATGTATGCTTTACCCATGATGATACATGGTATTGCAGCTAGGCCATCGATATACAATATTTCATTCACAATGATATTTGCTCTCTACAAAATAATTTTGTCAGGAAACAGTGGGGGACAGGCTGTATATGTCATATTATTGTGTAAGACAAAATTAATTTATTGTTGTTGAGGGACTTTCGACTGTGATATGTGTTCGGAAGGAGAGAATAAAAACGTTTATCAGTTTTTGAGAGTGTAATTCTTGGAACTTTCACATTTTCCTACGTTTCGCCGTTGTAATCTTCGGCTTCTTCAGGGCTGGTGTGTGATCAAGATAAGTCACGTAAGGTAATGCAGGTGGTGGCCATTGCGGGGGTCCATTGATGCGTAACATACAACGGCGAAACGTAGGCAAATGTGCGAGTTCCCAGAATTACACTCTCAAAGACTGATAAACGTTTTTATTCTCTTAATTTATTTTTTTGCTGTAATTATTTGAATTTTCTTTTGTTTCAATAAACTATTATTATTATTAATATGTGTAAAAGAAAATTTTGAGAACCTTTTGTAAATTTGTTTAAACATATTTTGCAAGTATCAGTAAAATTTATTTTTCTTTTGCATGATGCAGTACCCTCACAAATGAAATAAAATGACACAAACTTTTCTAGATTGTCTAAAACATAAAATACAAAAATATTTAAATGTAATTATCTGCTTGCATATACTGGGTGTTACCAAAACTATGACCAACTCTTAAGAGTAAAGCACCTTTCTTTTAAAAGCTATGCAAAATGTTATTTGAAAAAATTGTTTGGAAATATTAGGGTATTAAATAACAAAATTATAATCTCCTTTGTCGTTGCATGATCCCCCGGAACGTCAAAGCTGACTATAATTTCATATTTAATGCTTATTTTTACATGTTTTTACGAATTATATTTTTGCATAGCTTTGAAGATGATGGTACATACTTGACTCTTATGTCATTTTCATTTCTTTGGCAACATGCGGTGTATGCAACGAAGGTTATTATAATTTCGTATTGTAGGACCTCTAATACAAATACTCTTTTCAAATAACATTTTTGCATGTTTTTGAAACAAAGGTACGTTACTCTTAAGAATTTTTCATAGTTCTGGTAACACCCCGCAGATAATACATTCTAATATTGCATTTTAGGTTTAAGACAATACAGAAACTTTTAACTGAAATAAAATTTTCTGAAAAATTGATAATAAACATTTTTCTCATTTTTCAACTTAGTGCCAGACACTGTATGTATCTCTATTATATTAAAATAACATTTATCGGAAAATTTACTTCGACAAAAACTGAGAAATTTACAACTTTATGACATGATTTAAAAAACATTATTTAGCAAAGCCTTTATTTGAGTAGGTATATTATATGTAATTTAATGAAAATAATGCTACTGTACCTGACATTAACACTTTGAAAGAAATAATGGAATACATATGCAATAATAATGGACAATAATTGTTGCTTAAACTTGGATTGGATATCGATGTTAGTGGCAGTGGGGTGTTAAGAGCCTAGATATAAAATTTATGCAAAAAAGAAATTACTCCTTAGCCAATAGATCAAAATTTAAAATGCAGGTTTTCAAGGCGAACATGCACAACATTTTTAAAAATTTAGATCTCTTGACTTGTTACCAAGTTGATAATTGAAATAGAAAAACGTGTTTATGCATTGAACCGTAATATATAACCCACATTTTTCGAAGAAAACGTGATATTACCGATAATTTTTCAAAAAAAACAATGGTTTTACACCCCTCCAGCAGCCGAAATTATTATAACGTTCTGGAGTTATCAGGGGTCATTGTAGAACATTTTGACCGAGTAGAATGACGACCACATCGGTTAAATTTCCATCGAATATACTCAATACTCAAAAAATCAAATGAAACACTACTTTGATGGGTTGAAATTACTGAAAGCTCCGAGCAGATCAGATTTTAACATATTTTCCACCACTGTAAGTAGTTTTTAAGAAATCGGGAACATTTAACATTTTTAACAGTTATTATAACGTTCGTAGTTTAAAATATGCCCATATATGGGATTTTCTTTAAATTGTATATGACCGCAAAGAAGATTGACAAATGAAATCTCTGTTCATTGTCTACATTACGTAAATGCTTGTCTGTAAGCAAGAAAGCCTGTTTCTAGACGCTGGAAAAAAATCCCCCGCGCCTGGTTAGCTTCAAGTCTAATATTTAAATGACAGTAACTTGAAAAGCATTAATTGATCTGCTCTGAATTAGCTTTTGGATAAGCTTTCTTTGGTTAGAAAAGCGTTTTCAGTTTCTTTAAACAAATAATGTTATTATATACCGTGTCCGGTGAAAAAAGTGTTTAGAATGTTAGCGGGCATTAAATACGAAATTATAATTTCTTTCGTCGTTGCATGAACACCCGGTATATGGAACGTCAGAAGTGATTATAATTTCAATTTTTTTAAAATATCATATTTGCATCGCTTTGAACATAAACCTTTACTCCCAAGAGTTTATTATAGATTTGGTAATACCCGGTACACGCAGGCTGATAATTAGATTCTAATATTTGCATTTTAGGTTTAAGACAAAAGAAGAATTAAATCAGAAGCTTTTATGAAGAACATAATTTTCTGAAAAGGTAATATTAATAATTTTGTCCCATTAGTGTTGTCAAACTTTCTACCGGACACGGTATAATATCTATATGCTGCCTATATAATTTTTAAGTACTGATAAATAATAATTGTTGTTAATTTCAAGATCAAAAGATCAAACTGTTATTCTAAATTAGTAAACAGCTTTTTTTTAGTATTTCCATTTTCAATACCTAAATTCATTTTCTTGTATGTGATTCGTATGATAAATTCGTATTACGTCGTAATTTATATTATCTCCTGTATATTAAGATAAAAAATAAACAAAGCATTAAAAACATAATTTGTACCTTAAACAAATCATATGAAGCATTAAAAAAAATTAAAAAAAAAACTCTCATCTGGATTTGAAGCGCAGCTATTCCACTGGAAAAATCAAAACGTCGTCGCCTTACACCTCTCGGCCGCGGCACCACTTTATGAAATGTTATAAATTCACGTATATAAAGGACGTCTACTAACCTCTAATGATTAAAATCGAGAAAATTGTCTGTCCGTGTCGTTTTTTCTAATGAAAATTGCATAGCACCTGATTTGCTTGCGTTGAAGCGATGCAAACTTCACTAAACATGGCAAGTTGAATACCGATTGATTACCTGCGTTCCGTCGCATCGCGTTACATTGGAATTTGACGATCTCGGCACACATATGTAGCAATGTTATCGCGCTTACATGAAACATGGCCATTTTCCTCCGTTTTCTCAGTTTTCCGGTCATAATTATCCCGATTGCGGCGTCAGTTAACCTATACATACACAGTACATATACATTACACATGTGAACGCAAAGTTAGTTGCCACTGTAAGTTTTGACAAATAAATCTGACGTTTCTCGGAGCGCGAGACTCTCAGAGACTCTGACGTCACACGCCGCCATATTTGCTCGGTGGATCTGCACTACCCCATTCGGGGGCGTTTTTGGGGCACACGTGCTTGGATGACCGTTTCCAAAATACATTCATGTGATTCGAAAAAGAACGACGCTCATTTTGGTGGTTCTCGCTTCGCCGTACGTTTCGCCAATTCAGAGGAGATACGCCAATAAGTTTGGGCGGGCTACGCCGGTTCGCAATTATAAAGTATGACTAGTTGACGTTTGGACCGAATAGATAGGTAGACCAGCGAAGTCGGTAGACAGCCTATTTAGGTAGACCGCATAATTCGGTAGTCCAGCGAAGTCAATAGACCACAAACATGAGCAGAAGAACGAAGTCGATGGGCCGCTGAAATCGATAGACTGCTATTCCATATGACTCCCCATCATGTACATACTACATACCCCCACGACCTCTCCCCTTACACCCCTGCGTAAGATTGGTCAAAATGGGTGCTAAGATGTAATCATGCATCAATAACAAATAGAAAAAATTTGAATGCTATTAAACAATTCTGCCGTCCAACGGTAAAACGCCGCATCTTCATAAAAAAATCGCTAGAATTTTTCTGTTTGAATGCAAAAACCACGCTTTACATTTTAAAGAATTTACCTTAGTCTAGCATGTCACCTAACAATTTGTACGTTAAACAGGCTAATTTGTTTTAACTGGTAACGTCAGATTTTCGAGAAAACGGAAAATATTTCAAATGAATGTCATTTTTGTACATACGGCACTTTACTATTGGAGGGCAGAATAGGTATCAAAATTCAACAGTCATATACAGTGCTTTGGAAAGACGTGCTGAAATGTGAATTCACATGGAAGGGCAACATTTTGAGCAGTATTTGCTAAACTCTTTTATTTATTTTTGTTATTTGTAAGTGTTTTGTTGTTTCTGTTAAATAAACAACGCCGACTTTGTAATCGGTTATATTTTTAAGGGAATACAAAACTGAAAAATAAAAAAGCTATAACTTTTTAATGAAGCGTCGAAAGCCAAAAGTGAATATACACTTTTTGGATGGCAATGACGTCCTCTATCAGATCTCTAATATTCGGAACATCTTTACCGGACACCCTGTATACCTCTTGCTTAGTTTTGAAGAAAAAAATATAGTGAGCGCGTAAAGTATGGAAACATAAAAAAATCACTGAAACGGTATATTTTAAAAACTCCTAAAATAATTTTACTTTTTACCATATTACCAAATTAGTTTTATATTCACTTTTTATTGTCGTAATGGGTATTGAAATAGTTACCTACAGGAAAAGTCAAAATGTTGAAAAATTTAGTTTTTACTGTGTACAGATGATATGTAGGGATGAAATATATAAGAAAAACACCTAATGGGTTGGGAAGCAAAACAAATTATTTTGCATTGTTTAGGTTCTATTTTATCAAACGGCTGTAATTTGTAAGGAATTGAAAAAAAAATCATATCGATGGCCTAGCTGCAGTACCATGCTTTAACCTATGCTTTAACCATGATGATACGTGGTAGGAGAGCTAGGCCATGGTTATAAAATATTTCTCTCACAATGATATTTGGTCGCAAAAAAATAATTTTGTCAGGAGAAAAGTGGGGGACAGGCTGTACCTATATGTCATATTATTGTGTAAGACAAAATTAATTCATATATTTTTTGCTGTAATTATTTGAATTATCCTTTGTTTCAATTATAGTCTATTATTATTTTTAGATAATATGTGTAAAAGAAAATTTTGAGAGAACCATTTGTAAATTTGTATAAACATATTTTGCAAGTATCAGTAAAATTTAATTTTTCTTTTGCATGATGGAGTACCCTCACAAGTAAAATGCAATGATTGTTTTTTCTTTTTTCGAGAACTACACTTTATAAAAAAATAAGTAAGCTGTAATTATTAAGCCTTTCTTTATTAATATTAAAGTATTTATTATAATTGTAAAGCACAAAAACCATAATAAGTAGTAGTAATAACATCAATACAGTAGTAGTAGTAATAATACATAAGCGCTTTACCTTCAAGAATTTCAAATTCCAAACTTACCAAAAGCTCTACTAAATTTTATGTACATACATACTGTGTCCGGCACTAACTTTTCAGAAAATTGTATTATTCAATAAAGTTTCTAGATTGACTTAAACTTAAAATGCAACTATTAGAATGTAATTATCTGCTTGCATATCGTGGGTGTCACCAAAACTAAGAACAACTCTTTCTTCTAAAAACAATGCAAAAATGTTATTTGAAAAAATTGTTTAGAAATATTAGGGTATTAAATAAGAAATTATAATATCCTTTGTCGTTGCATGATCACCCGGAACGTCAAAGATGACTATAATTTTTTATTTAATGCATATTTTGACGTACTTTTTCGAGTAATATGTTTGCATAGCTTTGAAGATGAAGGTACATACTTGACTCTTATGTCACTTTTATTTCTTTAGCAACATGCAGTGTATGCAACGGAGAAGGTGATTATAATTTCGTATTGGATGACCACTAATACAGTAGTGCGTCGATAATCCGAACCTCGGTAATCCGAACGTTCGCTAACTGAGTAAGAAGCCATTTTTGTCGATTTCTGTTTACAGAAATATTGCTTTTGTTTTATATCTTTTATCCAATACTCCTATTTTCTTCTATTTGGGTGCAATGTTTGATAATCCGAACAATTCGATAATCCGAACCACCTTCGGTCCCAATTAGTTCGGATTATCGACGCTTTACTGTACTTTGAAATACAATTTTCAAATAACATTTTTGCACGCTTTTAAAACGGAGGAACTTTGCTCTTAAGAATAGTTTTCATAGTTTTGTTAACGCAATGCAAGCAGATAATACATTCTAATTTCTAATATTGCATTTTAGGTTTAAGACAATACGGAAACTTTTAACTGAAATAAAATTACCTGAAAAATTTATAATACACATTTTTCCCATTCTTGTCCAACTTAATTCCGGACACTGTATTTATCTCTCTATTATATTAAAATGGCAATTATCGGAAAATTTACTTCGACAAAAACAGAGAAATTTACAACTTTATGGCACTATTTCAAAACCATTATTTAGCAAAGCCTTTATTTGAATAGGTAGGTATATTATAGATATATTATAGGTATATTATAGGCATATTATATGTAATTTAATGAAAATAATGCTACCGTACCTTTTACCGACATTAACACTCTGAAAGAAATAATGGAATACATATGCAATAATAATGGAAAATAATTGTTGCTTAAAATTGGATTGGATATCGATGTTAATGGCAGTTAGTTGTTAAGATCCTAGATATAAAATTTATGCACAAAAGAAATTTCTCCTTAGCCAATAGATCAAAATTTAAATGGAGGTTTTCAAGGCGAAGGTGCACAACATTTTTAAAAATTTAGATCTCTTGACTTGTCGCCAAGTTGATAATTGAAATAGAAAAACGTGTTTATGCATTGAACCGTAATATATAACCCACATTTTTCGAAGAAGACGTGATATTACCGGTAATTTTTCAAAAAAAAAACAATGGCTTTACACCCCTCCAGCAGCCGAAATTATTATAACGTTCTGGAGTTACCAGGGGTCATTGTAGAACATCTTGACCGAGCAGACTGACGGCCACATTTAACCGATGTGGCCGTCATTTCCATCGATCATAATCTAACTATTTAAAATACAAAAGAAAATCAAATGAAACACTACTTTGATTGGTTGAAATTACTGAAAGCTCCGAACAGATCAGATTTTAACATTTTTGCCACCACTAAAAGTAGTTTTTCAGAAATCGGGAACATTTAACATTTTCAACAGTTATTCTAACGTTCGTAGTTTAAAATATGCCCATATATGGGATTTTCTTTAGATTGTATATGACCGCAAAGAAGATTGACAAATGAAATCTCTGTTCATTGTCTACATTACGTAAAAGCTTGTCTGTAAGCAAGAAGGCTTGTTTCTAGATGCTGGAAAAAATCCCCCGCGCCTGGTTAGCTTCAATTCTAATGTTTAAATGCCAATAACTTGAAAAATATTGATTTCTCTGCTCTGAATTAACTTTTGGATAAGCTTTCTTTGGTTAGAAAAGCGTTTTCAGGTTGCTTAAACAAATAATGTTGCTATATACCGTGTCCGGTGCAAAAAGTGTTTAGAAATATTAGCGGGCATTAAATACGAAATTATAATTTCTTTCGTCGCAGATAATTACATTCTAATATTTGCATTTTAGGTTTAAGACGAAAGAAGAATTAAATCAGAAGCATTTATGAAGAATACAATTTTCTGAAAAGGTTATATTAATAATTTTGTCCCGTTAGTGTTGTCAAACTTTCTACCGGACACGGTAAAATATCTATATGCTGGCCATATAATTTTTAATTATTGATAAATAATACTTGTCGTTAATTTCAAGATCGATTGATACTGCTATTCTAAATTAGTAAGCAGCTTTTTTTATATAAATTCGTGTTACGTCGTTGTAATTTATATTATCTCCTGTATATTATGATAAAAAATAAACAAAGCATTAAAAACATAATATGTACCTTAAACAAATCATATGAAGCGTTAAAAAAAATTCAAAAAAAAAAAACTCATCTGGATTTGAACCGCAGTTATCCACCGGAAAAATTAAAACGCCAACGCCTTACACCTCTCGGCCACGGCACCACTTGGTAGAATACTTTGAATTTCACGTATATGACCTGTCTCCTAACCTCCAATGATTAAAATCTAGAAAATTGTCTGTCCGTGTCGTTTTGTCTAATGAAAATTGCATGGCACCTGATTTGCTTGCGTTGAATCGATGCAAACTTCACTAAACATGGCAACTTGAACACCTATTACCTGCGTTACGTCGCATCGCGTACAACCATGGGAATTTGACGATCTCGGCACACATATGGAGCAATGTTATCGCGCTTACATGAAACATGGCAGTTTTCCTCCGTTTTCTCAGTTTTCCGGTCATAATTATGCCGATTGCGGCGTCAGTTAACCTATACATACACAGTACATACACATTACACATGTAAACGCAACCATGCAATTGTCAGTTTTGACAAATTAATCTGACGTTTCT
The DNA here is from genome assembly GCA_963966075.1 of Aphodius sticticus. Classification (NCBI taxonomy): domain Eukaryota; kingdom Metazoa; phylum Arthropoda; class Insecta; order Coleoptera; family Scarabaeidae; genus Aphodius; species Aphodius sticticus. The sequence continues at coordinate 48,645,827 of OZ014506.1, read as the reverse complement.
CGGAGCGCGAGACAGAGACTCCGACGTCACACGCCGCCATATTTGCTCGGGGGATCTGCACTACCCCATTCGGGGGCGTTTTTGGGGCACACGCGCTTGGATGACCGTTGCCAAAATACATTCATGTGATTCGAAAAAGAACGACGCTCATTTTGGTGGCTCTCGCTTCGCCGTACGTTTCGCCAGTTCAGAGGAGATACGCCAATAAGTTTGGGCGGGCTTCGCCGTTTCGCAATTATAAAGTATGACTAGTTGACGTTTGGACCGAATAGATAGGTAGACCGCCTAATTCGGTAGACCGCGTAATTCGGTAGACCGTATAATTCGGTAGACCGCATAATTCGGTAGTCCAGCGAAGCCAATAGACCGCAAACATGAACAGAAGAACAAAGTCGATGGGCCGCTGAAATCGATAGACTGCTCAAAACTGAAGAATTCAGTTGATTGGACAAAATATATGAATTATACAGGCCGCTATTCCATATGACTCCCCATCAGGTATTTGCCTTGCAGGTGCATTGTTTAGTGATTACTAAATGCACTCCTCGGTTTCTAAATCACTCCTCGGTCCGGTTGTATGTTCTGACAGATTGCATATGATCATTACATTATTGTCAATTGTATCATAGCTTTCAATCTCTATTTTGTAAAATCGCAGTACTTATCAAAGTCAAAAGCCTTTAATTTTAACAGGTTTGTTGAGAAAACTTCTACCAACGTTACATCACAGTTAGTATAAAGCTCATGGCTTAAAATTGGATATCGATGTCAGTGGCAGTGGGGTGTTAAGATCCTAGATATAAAGTTGATGCACAAAAGAAATTGCTCCTTAGCCAATAGATCAAAATTTAAAATGGAGGTTTTCAAGGCAAATATGCACAACATTTTTAAAAATTTAGATCTCTTGACTTGTCACCAAGTTGAGAATTGAAATAGAAAAACGTGTTTATTAGGGTGGTCCAAAAAACAGACTTTTCGCTAGAGGGCAACGATCTCCCGCAATCTGTTCCTTTTCCAGAAAAAAAAAATTCCCCCCAAATTTGAGGAAAATCGGTTAACGGTAACACGTGCCCCCGAGCACCTCAAATTTCCCATTTAAAATACATTGCAAAAATGCATCTTTTTTCCTTATTTTTTTCCGGTTTCGGATTTAGAAAAAAAGTTGCGGGAGATTATCAGTAATTGTTCAGAACTCCCCTAGGAACAAATCCACCACCACTATTATTTTGTTCACCACCCCGTACCCTCCCCATAGTACTCTAAATATGAGACAAAAGTTTCCCCAATTTTACAATGTTACGTACTTTATTATTGTTTTTGGCAGAAGTGATTATTATTGGATTAAAGACATATTTTTTGTCATTTATTAACTAATTTGAAATTGTTTAAACCATTAGCATTTGTTTAAACAAAAATATACGATGATACGAACATATTTTTCCATTTTTTGCAGAAGGTATTAAATTATTGTTTTTTTTGTCATTTATTAACTAATTAGCAATTGTTTAAACAAATACCATTTGTTTAAACAAATATATATACAATGTTGCGGACATATTTTCAATTTTTTAAAGTTATTATTAGGAGCATTTTTGGTCATTTATTAACTAATTTGCAATTGTTTAAACAAATACCATTTGTTTAAACAAATATATATACAATGTTGCGGACATATTTTCAATTTTTTAAAGTTATTATTAGGAGCATTTTTGGTCATTTATTAACTAATTTGCAATTGTTTAAACAAATACCATTTGTTTGAACCATTTGTTAACTAATTTTCAATTATAATCTATAATAATAATTAGTGTTGCAACCACAATACCTGTTTGACCGATATCGTAAACCCTCCAATATCACAAAAAAGACCAGAAATCCTATAATAATTTTTGTCAATAAATATGTACGCACTAACATTGTATATTATTGTTTAAACAAATTTATTTGTTCAAACAATTGCACAAATAGTATTTGTTTAAACAATTACAAATTAGGTAATAAATGTCATAACACTGCCAATAATCTAATAATAATTTATGCAACAAATTTAGAAAATTATGTCCATTACAAAATATATATGTATATATATTTTTAAACAAATGGTACTTGTTTAAAGAATTGTAAATTCGTTAATCAATGACAAAAAAAAATGCCAATAATTTAATACTTAATAGTTTCTACAATAAATATAACAAATATATTTAATATATTTAATAATATATTTTTTTTCGTAACAATGTATAAATTTGTACAACACAAAGTGTGTTTAAACAATTACGAATTAGTTAATAAATGAAAAAAAATCCAATAATCTAATAATTTCTGCAAAATTAGAAAAATATGTGCGTAACATATATTTTTGTTTAAACAAATGGTAATTGTTTAAACATTTGCTAATTTGTTAATACATGACCAAAAAGCAATAATTTAATAATTTTTTCAACAAATGGAAAAATGAGTTCGTAACATTTTTGTTTAAACAAATGGTAATTGTTTAAACAATTTTTTAGTTTTTAAGTTAGTTAATAAATGACAAAAAACATGTCAGTAATCCAATAATAGTCATTTCTGTCAGAAAAATAATAATTCACGTAACAATTTGAAAAATTGTGAATTTGGGAAAAATGTTGCCTCATTTTTAGGGTACTGCAGGAGAGGATGGGAGTGGTGAAAAGAAAAAATAGTGGTTGTGGATTTGATCTTTGGGAAGTTCTGAATAATTTCTGATAATCTCCCGCAATTTTTTTTTCTAAATCCGAAACGTGAAAAAAAAATGAAAAAAATATGCATTTTTTCCAATGTATTTTAAATGGGAAGTTTGAGGTGTTCGGTGGCACGTGTTAACGTTAACCGATTTTTCTCAAATTTTGGGGAATCTTTTTTTTCCGAAAATGAGCCGATTGGGGGGGGGGGGGCGTCGTTGCCCTCCAGCAAAAAAAAAAAGATTTTGCAAGGTATAAATTTGGACCACCCTAGTGTTTATGCATTGAACCGTAATATATAACCTACATTTTTCGAAGACGTGATATTACCGGTAATTTAAAAAAAAAAAAAACAATGGCTTTACACCCCTCCAGCCGCCGAAATTAATATAACATTCTGGAGTTACCAGGGGTCATTGTAGAACATCTTGACCGAGCAGAATGACGGCCACATCGGTTAAATTTCCATCGATCATACTCTAAATATTTAAAATACAAAAGAAAATCAAATGAAACACTACTTTGATTGGTTGAAATTACTGAAAGCTCCGAACAGATCAGATTTTAAAATTTTTGCCACCACTGAAAGTAGTTTTTCAGAAATCGGAAACTTTTAACATTTTTAACAGTTATTATAACGTTCGTAGTTTAAAATATGCCCATATATGGGATTTTCTTTAGATTGTATATGACCGCTGTAAGCAAGAAGGCTTGTTTCTAGATGCTGGAAAAAAATTCCCCGCGCCTGGTTAGCTTCAATTCTAATGTTTAAATGCCAATAACTTGAAAAATATTGATTGCTCTGCTCTGAATTAACTTTTGGATAAGCTTTCTTTGGTTAGAAAAGCGTTTTCAGGTTGCTTAAACAAATAATGTTGCTATATACCGTGTCCGGTGCAAAAAGTGTTTAGAAATATTAGCGGGCATTAAATACGAAATTATAATTTCTTTCGTCGCAGATAATTACATTCTAATATTTGCATTTTAGGTTTAAAATCAGAAGCATTTATGAAGAATACAATTTTCTGAAAAGGTTATATTAATAATATTGTCACGTTAGTGTTGTAAAACTTTCTACCGGACACGGTAAAATATTATTAATTAATTAATTAATTATATGCTGCCCATATAATTTTTAATTAGTGATAAATAATAATTGTCGTTAATTTCAAGATCGATTTATACTGTTATTCTAAATTAGTAAGCAGCTTTTTTTATATAAATTCGTGTTACGTCGTTGTAATTTATATTATCTCCTGTATATTATGATAAAAAAATAAACAAAGCATTAAAAACATAATATGTACCTTAAACAAATCATATGAAGCGTTAAAAAAATTAAAAAAAAACTCCCATCTGGATTTGAACCGCAGTTATCCACTGGAAAAATTGAAACGTCAACGCCTTACACCTCTCGGCCACGGCACCACTTAGCAAAATGTTTTGAATTTCACGTATATGACCTGTCTCCTAACCTCTAATGATTAAAATCTAGAAAATTGTCTGTCCGCGTCGCTTTTTCTAATGAAAATTGCATGGCACCTGATTTGCTTGCGTTGAATCGATGCAAACTTCACTAAACATGGCAACTTGAACACCTATTACCTGCGTTACGTCGCATCGCGAACACCATGGGAATTTGACGATCTCGGCACACATATGGAGCAATGTTATCGCGCTTACATGAAACATGGCAATTTTCCTCCGTTTTCGCAGTTTTCCGGTCATAATTATGCCGATTGCGGCGTCAGTTAACCTATACATACACAGTACATACACATTACACATGTAAACGCAAACATGCAATTGTCAGTTTTGACAAATTAATCTGACGTTTCTCGGAGCGCGAGACTCTCAGAGACTCTGACGTCACACGCCGCCATATTTGCTCGGGGGATCTGCACTACCCCATTCGGGGGCGTTTTTGGGGCACACGCGCTTGGATGACCGTTGCCAAAATACATTCATGTGATTCGAAAAAGAACGACGCTCATTTTGGTGGCTCTCGCTTCGCCGTACGTTTCGCCAGTTCAGAGGAGATACGCCAATAAGTTTGGGCGGGCTACGCCGTTTCGCAATTATAAAGTATGACTAGTTGACGTTTGGACCGAATAGATAGGTAGACCAGCGAAGTCGGTAGACCGCCTATTTAGGTAGACCGCATAATTCGGTAGTCCAGCGAAGTCAATAGACCACAAACATGAGCAGAAGAACGAAGTCGATGGGCCGCTGAAATCGATAGACTGCTATTCCATATGACTCCCCATCATGTACATACTACATACCCCCACGACCTCTGCCCTTACACCCCTGCGTAAGATTGGTCAAAATGGGTGCTAAGATGTAATCATGCATCAATAACAAATAGAAAAAATTTGAATGCTATTAAACAATTCTGCCGTCCAACGGTAAAACGCCGCATCTCCATAAAAAAATCGCTAGAATTTTTCTGTTTGAATGCAAAAACCACGCTTTACATTTTAAAGAATTTACCTTAGTCTAGCATGTCACCTAACAATTTGTACGTTAAACAGGCTAATTTGTTTTAACTGGTAACGTCAGATTTTCGAGAAAACGGAAAATATTTCAAATGAATGTCATTTTTGTACATACGGCACTTTACTATTGGAGGGCAGAATAGGTATCAAAATTCAACAGTCATATACAGTGCTTTGGAAAGACGTGCTGAAATGTGAATTCACATGGAAGGGCAACATTTTGAGCAGTATTTGCTAAACTCTTTTATTTATTTTTGTTATTTGTAAGTGTTTTGTTGTTTCTGTTAAATAAACAACGCCGACTTTGTAATCGGTTATATTTTTAAGGGAATACAAAACTGAAAAATAAAAAAGTTATAACTTTTTAATGAAGCGTCGAAAGCCAAAAGTGAATATACACTTTTTGGATGGCAATGACGTCCTCTATCAGATCTCTAATATTCGGAACATCTTTACCGGACACCCTGTATACCTCTTGCTTAGTTTTGAAGAAAAAAATATAGTGAGCGCGTAAACTATGGAAACATAAAAAAATCACTGAAACGGTATATTTTAAAAACTCCTAAAATAATTTTACTTTTTACCATATTACCAAATTAGTTTTATATTCACTTTTTATTGTCGTAATGGGTATTGAAATAGTTACCTACAGGAAAAGTCAAAATGTTGAAAAATTTAGTTTTTACTGTGTACAGATGATATGTAGGGATGAAATATATAAGAAAAACACCTAATGGGTTGGGAAGCAAAACAAATTATTTTGCATTGTTTAGGTTCTATTTTATCAAACGGCTGTAATTTGTAAGGAATTGAAAAAAAAATCATATCGATGGCCTAGCTGCAGTACCATGCTTTAACCTATGCTTTAACCATGATGATACGTGGTAGGAGAGCTAGGCCATGGTTATAAAATATTTCTCTCACAATGATATTTGGTCGCAAAAAAATAATTTTGTCAGGAGAAAAGTGGGGGACAGGCTGTACCTATATGTCATATTATTGTGTAAGACAAAATTAATTCATATATTTTTTGCTGTAATTATTTGAATTATCCTTTGTTTCAATTATAGTCTATTATTATTTTTAGATAATATGTGTAAAAGAAAATTTTGAGAGAACCATTTGTAAATTTGTATAAACATATTTTGCAAGTATCAGTAAAATTTAATTTTTCTTTTGCATGATGGAGTACCCTCACAAGTAAAATGCAATGATTGTTTTTCTTTTTTCGAGAACTACACTTTATAAAAAAATAAGTAAGCTGTAATTATTAAGCCTTTCTTTATTAATATTAAAGTATTTATTATAATTGTTAAGCACAAAAACCATAATAAGTAGTAGTAATAATATCAATACAGTAGTAGTAGTAATAATACATAAGCGCTTTACCTTCAAGAATTTCAAATTCCAAACTTACCAAAAGCTCTACTAAATTTTATGTACATACATACTGTGTCCGGCACTAACTTTTCAGAAAATTGTATTATTCAATAAAGTTTCTAGATTGACTTAAACTTAAAATGCAACTATTAGAATGTAATTATCTGCTTGCATATCGTGGGTGTCACCAAAACTAAGAACAACTCTTTCTTCTAAAAACAATGCAAAAATGTTATTTGAAAAAATTGTTTAGAAATATTAGGGTATTAAATAAGAAATTATAATATCCTTTGTCGTTGCATGATCACCCGGAACGTCAAAGATGACTATAATTTTTTATTTAATGCATATTTTGACGTACTTTTTCGAGTAATATGTTTGCATAGCTTTGAAGATGAAGGTACATACTTGACTCTTATGTCACTTTTATTTCTTTAGCAACATGCAGTGTATGCAACGGAGAAGGTGATTATAATTTCGTATTGGATGACCACTAATACAGTAGTGCGTCGATAATCCGAACCTCGGTAATCCGAACGTTCGCTAACTGAGTAAGAAGCCATTTTTGTCGATTTCTGTTTACAGAAATATTGCTTTTGTTTTATATCTTTTATCCAATACTCCTATTTTCTTCTATTTGGGTGCAATGTTTGATAATCCGAACAATTCGATAATCCGAACCACCTTCGGTCCCAATTAGTTCGGATTATCGACGCTTTACTGTACTTTGAAATACAATTTTCAAATAACATTTTTGCACGCTTTTAAAACGGAGGAACTTTGCTCTTAAGAATAGTTTTCATAGTTTTGTTAACGCAATGCAAGCAGATAATACATTCTAATTTCTAATATTGCATTTTAGGTTTAAGACAATACGGAAACTTTTAACTGAAATAAAATTACCTGAAAAATTTATAATACACATTTTTCCCATTCTTGTCCAACTTAATTCCGGACACTGTATTTATCTCTCTATTATATTAAAATGGCAATTATCGGAAAATTTACTTCGACAAAAACAGAGAAATTTACAACTTTATGGCACTATTTCAAAACCATTATTTAGCAAAGCCTTTATTTGAATAGGTAGGTATATTATAGATATATTATAGGTATATTATAGGCATATTATATGTAATTTAATGAAAATAATGCTACCGTACCTTTTACCGACATTAACACTCTGAAAGAAATAATGGAATACATATGCAATAATAATGGAAAATAATTGTTGCTTAAAATTGGATTGGATATCGATGTTAATGGCAGTTAGTTGTTAAGATCCTAGATATAAAATTTATGCACAAAAGAAATTTCTCCTTAGCCAATAGATCAAAATTTAAATGGAGGTTTTCAAGGCGAAGGTGCACAACATTTTTAAAAATTTAGATCTCTTGACTTGTCGCCAAGTTGATAATTGAAATAGAAAAACGTGTTTATGCATTGAACCGTAATATATAACCCACATTTTTCGAAGAAGACGTGATATTACCGGTAATTTTTCAAAAAAAAACAATGGCTTTACACCCCTCCAGCAGCCGAAATTATTATAACGTTCTGGAGTTACCAGGGGTCATTGTAGAACATCTTAACCGAGCAGACTGACGGCCACATTTAACCGATGTGGCCGTCATTTCCATCGATCATAATCTAACTATTTAAAATACAAAAGAAAATCAAATGAAACACTACTTTGATTGGTTGAAATTACTGAAAGCTCCGAACAGATCAGATTTTAACATTTTTGCCACCACTAAAAGTAGTTTTTCAGAAATCGGGAACATTTAACATTTTCAACAGTTATTCTAACGTTCGTAGTTTAAAATATGCCCATATATGGGATTTTCTTTAGATTGTATATGACCGCAAAGAAGATTGACAAATGAAATCTCTGTTCATTGTCTACATTACGTAAAAGCTTGTCTGTAAGCAAGAAGGGTTGTTTCTAGATGCTGGAAAAAATCCCCCGCGCCTGGTTAGCTTCAATTCTAATGTTTAAATGCCAATAACTTGAAAAATATTGATTTCTCTGCTCTGAATTAACTTTTGGATAAGCTTTCTTTGGTTAGAAAAGCGTTTTCAGGTTGCTTAAACAAATAATGTTGCTATATACCGTGTCCGGTGCAAAAAGTGTTTAGAAATATTAGCGGGCATTAAATACGAAATTATAATTTCTTTCGTCGCAGATAATTACATTCTAATATTTGCATTTTAGGTTTAAGACGAAAGAAGAATTAAATCAGAAGCATTTATGAAGAATACAATTTTCTGAAAAGGTTATATTAATAATTTTGTCCCGTTAGTGTTGTCAAACTTTCTACCGGACACGGTAAAATATCTATATGCTGGCCATATAATTTTTAATTATTGATAAATAATACTTGTTGTTAATTTCAAGATCGATTGATACTGCTATTCTAAATTAGTAAGCAGCTTTTTTTATATAAATTCGTGTTACGTCGTTGTAATTTATATTATCTCCTGTATATTATGATAAAAAATAAACAAAGCATTAAAAACATAATATGTACCTTAAACAAATCATATGAAGCGTTAAAAAAAATTCAAAAAAAAAAAACTCATCTGGATTTGAACCGCAGTTATCCACTGGAAAAATTAAAACGTCAACGCCCTACACCTCTCGGCCACGGCACCACTTGGTAGAATACTTTGAATTTCACGTATATGACCTGTCTCCTAACCTCCAATGATTAAAATCTAGAAAATTGTCTGTCCGTGTCGTTTTGTCTAATGAAAATTGCATGGCACCTGATTTGCTTGCGTTGAATCGATGCAAACTTCACTAAACATGGCAACTTGAACACCTATTACCTGCGTTACGTCGCATCGCGTACAACCATGGGAATTTGACGATCTCGGCACACATATGGAGCAATGTTATCGCGCTTACATGAAACATGGCAGTTTTCCTCCGTTTTCTCAGTTTTCCGGTCATAATTATGCCGATTGCGGCGTCAGTTAACCTATACATACACAGTACATACACATTACACATGTAAACGCAAACATGCAATTGTCAGTTTTGACAAATTAATCTGACGTTTCTCGGAGCGCGAGACTCTCAGAGACTCTGACGTCACACGCCGCCATATTTGCTCGGGGGATCTGCACTACCCCATTCGGGGGCGTTTTTGGGGCACACGCGCTTGGATGACCGTTGCCAAAATACATTCATGTGATTCGAAAAAGAACGACGCTCATTTTGGTGGCTCTCGCTTCGCCGTACGTTTCGCCAGTTCAGAGGAGATACGCCAATAAGTTTGGGCGGGCTACGCCGTTTCGCAATTATAAAGTATGACTAGTTGACGTTTGGACCGAATAGATAGGTCGACCGCCTAATTCGGTAGTCCGCGTAATTCGGTAGACCGTATAATTCGGTAGACCGCATAATTCGGTAGTCCAGCGAAGCCAATAGACCGCAAACATGAGCAGAAGAACAAAGTCGATGGGCCGCTGAAATCGATAGACTGCTCAAAACTGAAGAATTCAGTTGATTGGACAAAATATATGAATTATACAGGCCGCTATTCCATATGACTCCCCATCAGGTATTTGCCTTGCAGGTGCATTGTTTAGTGATTACTAAATGGACTCCTCGGTTTCAAAATCACTCCTCGGTCCGGTTGTATGTTCTGACAGATTGCATATGATCATTATATTATTGTCAATTGTATCTCAATCTCAATTTTGTAAAATCGCAGTACTTATCAAAGTCAAAAGCCTTTAATTTTAACAGGTTTGTTGAGAAGTCGAAAACTTCTACCAACGTTACATCACAGTTAGTATAAAGCTCATGGCTTAAAATTGGATTGGATATCGATGTCAGTGGCAGTGGGGTGTTAAGATCCTGGATATAAAGTTGATGCACAAAAGAAATTGCTCCTTAGCCAATAGATCAAAATTTAAAATGGAGGTTTTCAAGGTAAATATGCAAAACATTTTTAAAAATTTAGATGTCTTGACTTGTCACCAAGTTGAGAATTGAAATAGAAAAACGTGTTTATTAGGGTGGTCCAAAAAAAAAATTCCCCCCAAATTTGAGGAAAATCGGTTAACGGTAACACGTGCCCCCGAGCACCTCAAATTTCCCATTTAAAATACATTGCAAAAATGCATCTTTTTTCCTTATTTTTTTCTGGTTTCGGATTTAGAAAAAAAGTTGCGGGAGATTATCAGTAATTGTTCAGAACTCCCCTAGGAACAAATCCACCACCACTATTATTTTGTTCACCGTACCCTCCCCATAGTACTCTAAATATGAGACAAAAGTTTCCCCAATTTTACAATGTTACGTACTTTATTATTGTTTTTGGCAGAAGTGATTATTATTGGATTATAGACATATTTTTTGTCATTTATTAACTAATTTGAAATTGTTTAAACCATTAGCATTTGTTTAAACAAAAATATACGATGATACGAACATATTTTTCCATTCTTTTGCAGAAGGTATTAAATTATTGTTTTTTGTCATTTATTAACTAATTAGCAATTGTTTAAACAAATACAATTTACAAAGAATTGTAAATTCGTTAATCAATGACAAAAAGAAATGCCAATAATTTAATACTTAATAGTTTCTACAATAAATATAACAAATATATTTAATAATATATTTTTTTTCGTAACAACGTATAAATTTGTACAACACAAAGTGTGTTTAAACAATTACGAATTAGTTAATAAATGAAAAAAAATCCAATAATCTAATAATTTCTGCAAAATTAGAAAAATATGTGCGTAACATATATTTTTGTTTAAACAAATGGTAATTGTTTAAACATTTGCTAATTTGTTAATACATGACCAAAAAGCAATAATTTAATAATTTTTGCAACAAATGGAAAAATGAGTTCGTAACATCGTATATTTTTGTTTAAACAATTTTTTAGTTTTTAAGTTAGTTAATAAATGACAAAAAACATGTCAGTAATCCAATAATAGTCATTTCTGTCAGAAAAATAATAATTCACGTAACAATTTGAAAAATTGTGAATTTGGGAAAAATTTTGCCTCATTTTTAGGGTACTGCAGGAGAGGATGGGAGTGGTGAAAAGAAAAAATAGTGGTTGTGGATTTGATCTTTGGGAAGTTCTGAATAATTTCTGATAATCCCCGGCAATTTTTTTTTCTAAATCCGAAACGTGAAAAAAAAAATGAAAAAAATATGCATTTTTTCCAATGTACTTTAAATGGGAAGTTTGAGGTGTTCGGTGGCACGTGTTAACGTTAACCGATTTTTCTCAAATTTTGGGGAATCTTTTTTTTCCGAAAATGAGCCGATTGGGGGGGGGGGGGTCGTTGCCCACCAGCAAAAAAAAAATTTTGCAAGGTATAAATTTGGACCACCCTAGTGTTTATGTATTGAACCGTAATATATAACCCACATTTTTCGAAGACGTGATATTACCGGTAATTTTTCAAAAAAAAAGAAACAATGGCTTTACACCCCTCCAGCCGCCGAAATTATTATAACGTTCTGGAGTTACCAGGGGTCATTGTAGAACATCTTGACCGAGCAGAATGACGGCCACATCGGTTGAATTTCCATCGATCATACTCTAAATATTTAAAATACAAAAGAAAATCAAATGAAACACTACTTTGATTGGTTGAAATTACTGAAAGCTCCGAACAGATCAGATTTTAAAATTTTTGCCAACACTGAAAGTAGTTTTTCAGAAATCGGGAACTTTTAACATTTTTAACAGTTATTATAACGTTCGTAGTTTAAAATATGCCCATATATGGGATTTTCTTTAGATTGTATATGACCGCAAAGAAGATTGACAAATGAAATCTCTGTTCATTGTCTACATTACGTAAAAGCTTGTCTGTAAGCAAGAAGGCTTGTTTCTAGATGCTGGAAAAAAATTCCCCGCGCCTGGTTAGCTTCAATTCTAATGTTTAAATGCCAATAACTTGAAAAATATTGATTGCTCTGCTCTGAATTAACTTTTGGATAAGCTTTCTTTGGTTAGAAAAGCGTTTTCAGGTTGCATAAACAAATAATGTTGCTATATACCGTGTCCGGTGCAAAAAGTGTTTAGAAATATTAGCGGGCATTAAATACGAAATTATAATTTCTTTCGTCGCAGATAATTACATTCTAATATTTGCATTTTAGGTTTAAGACGAAAGAAGAATTAAATCAGAAGCATTTATGAAGAAAACAATTTTCTGAAAAGGTTATATTAATAATTTTGTCCCGTTAGTGTTGTCAAACTTTCTACCGGACACGGTAAAATATTATTAATTAATTAATTAATTATATGATGCCCATATAATTTTTAGTTAGTGATAAACAATAATTGTCGTTAATTTCAAGATTGATTTGTACTGTTATTCTAAATTAGTAAGCAGGTTTTTTTATATAAATTCGTGTTACGTCGTTGTAATTTATATTATCTCCTGTATATTATGATAAAAAATAAACAAAGCATTAAAAACATAATATGTACCTTAAACAAATCATATGAAGCGTTAAAAAAAATTAAAAAAAAAACTCATCTGGATTTGAACCGCAGTTATCCACTGGAAAAATTAAAACGTCAACGCCTTACACCTCTCGGCCACGGCAGCACCTGGCAAAATATTTTGAATTTCACGTATATGACCTGTCTCCGAACCTCTAATTATTAAAATCTAGAAAATTGTCCGTGTCGTTTTTTCTAATGAAAATTGCATGGCACCTGATTTGCTTGCGTTGAATCGATGCAAACTTCACTAAACATGGCAACTTGAACACCTTATTACCTGCGTTACGTCGCATCGCGTAACACCATGGGAATTTGACGATCTCGGCACACATATGGAGCAATGTTATCGCGCCTACATGAAACATGGCAACTTTCCTCCGTTTTTCTCAGTTTTCCGGTCATAATTATGCCGATTGCGGCGTCAGTTAACCTATACATACACAGTACATACACATGTGAACGCAAAGTTGCAACTGTAAGTTTTGACAAATAAATCTGACGTTTCTCGGAGCGCGAGACTCTCTGAGACTCTGACGTCACACGCCGCCATATTTGCTCGGGGGATCTGCACTACCCCATTCGGGGGCGTTTTTGGGGCACACGCGCTTGGATGACCGTTTCCAAAATACATTCATGTGATTCGAAAAAGAACGGCGCTCATTTTGGTGGTTCTCGCTTCGCCGTACGTTTTGCCAGTTCAGAGGAGATACGCCAATAAGTTTGGGCGGGCTTCGCCGTTTCGCAATTATAAAGTATGACTAGTTGACGTTTGGACCGAATAGATAGGTAGCCCAGCGAAGTCGGTAGACCGCCTAATTCGGTAGACCGCCTAATTCGGTTGACCGCCTAATTCGGTAGACCGCATAATTCGGTAGACCGTATAATTCGGTAGACCGTATAATTCGGTGGACCGCATAATTAGGTAGTCCAGCGAAGCCAATAGACCGCAAACATGAGCAGTAGAACGAAGTCGATGGGCCGCTGAAATCGATAGACTGCTCAAAACTGTAGAATTCAGTTGATTGTACAAAATATATGAATTATTTATTTGACAATTAAGTTATTATCAAAACCACAATCCCTATCAGAGCGCGCCACAGGCCGCTATTCCATATGACTCCCCATCAGGTATTTGCCTTACAGGTGCATTGTTTAGTGATTACTAAATTCACTCCTCGGTTTCAAAATCAGTCCTGGGTCCGGTTGTATGTTCTGACAGATTGCATATGATCATTGTATTACTGTCAATTGTATCATAGCTTTCAATCTCTATTTTGTAAAATCTCAGTACTTATCAAAGTCAAAAGCCTTTAATTTTAACAGGTTTGTTGAGAAGACGAAAACTTCTACCAACGTTACATCACAGTTAGTATATGCCAATGGCTTAAAATTGGATTGGATATCGATGTCAGTGGCAGTGGGGTGTTACGATCCTGGATATAAAGTTGATGCACAAAAGAAATTGCTTCTTAGCCAATAGATCAAAATTAAAAATGGAGGCTTTGAAGGCAAAATTGCACAACATTTTTAAAAATTTAGATCTCTTGACGTCACCATGTTGAGAATTGAAATAGAAAAACGTGTTTATTAGGGTGGTCCAAAAAAACAGACTTTTCGCTAGAGGGCAACGATTCCCCGCAATCTGTTCCTTTTCCAGAAAAAAGAATTCCCCCAAATTTGAGAAAAATCGGTTAACGATAACACGTGCCCCCGAGTACCTCAAATTTCCCATTTAAAATACATTGCAAAAAGGCATCTTTTTTCCTTATTTTTTCACGTTTCGGATTTAGAAAAAAGGTTGCGGCAGATTATCAGAAATTGTTCAGAACTCCCCTAGGAGAACAAATCCACCACCACTATTTTTTTGTTCACCACCCCGTACCCTCCCCATAGTACCCTAAATATGAGACAAAAGTTTCCCCAAATTTACAATTTTACAATGTTACGTGTTTTTTTATTGCTTTTGGCAGAAGTGATTATTATTGGATTATTGACATATTTTTTGTCATTTATTAACTAATTTTAAATGGTTTAAACCATTAGCATTTGTTTAAACAAAAATATACTATGATACCAACATGTTTTTCCATTTTTTTGCAGAAGGTATTAAATTATAGTTTTTTTTTTCATTTATTAACTAATTAGCAATTGTTTAAACAAATACCATTTGTTTAATCAAATATATATACAATGTAGCGAACATATTTTCTATTTTTTAAAGGAAGGTATTATTAGGAGAATTTTTGGTCATTTATTAACTAATTTGCAATTGTTTAAACAAATACCATTTGTTTGAACCATTTGTTAACTAATTTTCAATTGTAACCTATAATAATAATTAGTGTTGCAACCACAATACTTGTTTGACCGATATCGTAAACCCTCCAATATTACAAAAAAGAACAGAAATCCTATAATAATTTTTGTCAAGAAATACGCACTAACATTGTATATTATTGTTTAAACAAATGAGGAATTGAAAAAAAAGTATATATCGATGGCCTAGCTATGGTGTAGTGCGATGTATAACCTATGCTTTAACCATGATGATACATGGTATTGCAGCTAGGCCATCGATATACAATATTTAACTCACAATGACATTTGCTCTCTACAAAGGGGGACAGGCTGTATATGTCATATTATTGTGAAAGACAAAATTAATTTATTGTTGTTGGGGGACTTTCGACTGTGATATGTGTTCGGGAGGAGATAATAGAAACGGTTATCAGTCTTTGAGAGTGTAATTCTTGGAACTTTCACATTTGCCTACGTTTCGCCATTGTAATCTTCGGCTTCTTCAGGACTGGTGTGTGATCAAGATAAGTCACGTAAGGTAATGCAGGTGGTGACCTTTGCGGGGGTCCAAACAATTAAGTTCATATCGATGGCCTAGCTGCAGTACCATGTGTAACCTATGCTTTAACCATGATGATACGTGGTAGGGGAGCTAGGCCATGGTAATAAAATTTTTGTCTCACAATATTTGCTCGCAAAAAAATAATTTTGTCAGCAAAAAAGTGGGGGACAGCCTGTATATGTCATATTATTGTGTAAGACAAAATTAAATAATATATTATTTGCTGTAATTATTTGAATTAGCTTTTGTTTCAATATAGACTATTATTATTTTTAGTTAATAAGTGTAAAAGAAAATTTTGAGAACCATTTGTAAATTTGTTTAAACATATTTTGCAAGTATCAGTAAAATTTAATTTTTCCTTTGCATGATGCAGTACCCTCGCAAATGAAATGAAATGATTGTCTTTTCTTTTTTCGAAAATTGCACTTTATAAAAAAATAAGTAAGCTGTAATTATTAAGCCTTTCTTTATTAAAATTAAAGTATTTATTATAATTGTAAAGCAAAAAAACCATAATAAGTAGTAGTAATATTATTAATACAGTAGTAGTAGTAGTAGTAATACACAATGCTCTACTAAATTTTATGTACATATTGTACATACCGTGTCCGGCACTAACTTTTCAGAAAATTTCATTCATAAAAGTTTCTAAATTGTCTTAAACCTAAAATGCAAATATTACAATGTAATTATCTGCTTCCATATACTGGGTGTTACCAAAACTATGACCAACTCTTAAGAGTAAAGTACCTTTCTTTTAAAAGCTATGCAAAATGTTATTTGAAAAAATTGTATACCGTGTCCGGTGAAAAAAAGTGTTTAGAAATGTTAGCGTCGTTGCATGAACACCCGGTATATGGAACTTCAAAGGTGATTATAACTTCTTATTTACTGCCTCCTAATATTTTGAAATACTCTTTCAAATAATATTTTGGCGTAGCTTTTAGTATAAACGTACTTTAGCTAATGCCATTTGTATCTTTTTGGTAAAATAAAAACAGCCTATAATACCTATAATATTTCTAACTACTTTTTTTTTTCAAATATCATAACTTTGCATAACTTTGAACATAAACCTTTATTCCCAAGAGTTTGTTATAGTTTTGGTAATACCCGGTACTTGCAAGCAGAGAATTAGATTCTAATATTTGCATTTTAGGTTTAAGACAAAAGAAGAATTAAAACAGAACCTTTTACGAAGAACATAATTTTCTGAAAAGGTAATATTAATAGTTATGTCTCATTAGTGTTGTCAAACTTTCTACCGGACACGGTATAATATCTATATGCTGCCTATATAATTTTTAATTAGTGATAAATAATAATTGTTGTTAATTTCAAGATCGATTTATACTGTTATTCTAAATTAGTAAACCGCTTTTTTTATTATTTCTATTTTCTATACCTAAATTCATTTTCTTGTATGTGATTCGTATGATAAATTCGTAATACGTCGTTGTAATTTATATTATCTCTTGTATATTATGATAAAAAAATAAACAAAGCATTAAAAACATGTACCTTAAACAAATCTTAAACATCTAAAAAAAATTAAAAAAAAAAACTCATCTGGATTTGAACCGCACTGGAAAAATCAAAACGTCAACGCCTTACACCTTTCGGCCACGGCACCACTTAACGAATCCTTAGAAATTCACGTATATAACGTGTATACGTCTACTAACCTCTGATTAAAATCTAGAAAATTGTCTGTCTGTGTCGTTTTTTCTAATGAAAATTCCGTAGCACCTGATTTGCTTGCGTTGAATCGATGCAAACTTCACTAAACATGGCAACTTGGACAGCTATTACCTGTTTTGCGTCGCATCGCGTAAAATCATTGGAGTTTGACGATCTCGGCACACATATGTAGCAATGTTGTCGCGCTTACCTGAAACATGGCAATTTTCCTCCGTTTTCTCAGTTTTCCGGTCATACTTATCCCGATTGCGTCGATACATTCACCCGTAAACGTCAGTTAACCCATGAAATGTAGTGCGAACGCAAACATGCAATTGTCAGTTTTGACAAATTAATCTGACGTTTCTCGCAGCGCAAGACTCTCAGAGACTCTGACGTCACACGCCGCCATATTTGCTCGGTGGATCTGCACTACCCCATTCGGGGGCGATTTTGGGGCACACGCCGGTCGATGACCGTTTCCAAAATACATTCATGTGATTCGAAAAAGAACGGCGCTCATTTTGGTGGTTCTCGCTTCGCCGTACGTTTTGCCAGTTCAGAGGAGATACGCCAATAAGTTTGGGCGGGCTTCGCCGTTTCGCAATTATAAAGTATGACTAGTTGACGTTTGGACCGAATAGATTGGACAAAATATATGAATTATACAGGCCGCTATTCCATATGACTCCCCATCAGGTATTTGCCTTACAGGTGCATTGTTTAGTGATTACTAAATTCACTCCTCGGTTTCAAAATCACTCCTCGGTCCGGTTGTATGTTCTGACAGATTGCATAATATGATCATTATATTATTGTCAATTGTATCATAGCTTTCAATCTCTATTTTGTAAAATCGCAGTACTTATCAAAGTCAAAAGCTTTTAATTTTAACAGGTTTGTTGAGAAGTCGAAAACTTCTACCAACGTTACATCATAGTTAGTATAAAGCTCATGGCTTAAAATTGGATTGGATATCGATGTCAGTGGCAGTGGGGTGTTAAGATCCTAGATATAAAGTTGATGCACAAAAGAAATTGCTCCTTAGCCAATAGATCAAAATTTAAAATGGAGGTTTGCAAGGCAAATATGCACAACATTTTTAAAAATTTAGATCTCTTGACTTGTCACCAAGTTGAGAATTGAAATAGAAAAACGTGTTTATTAGAGTGGTCCAAAAAAACAGACATTTCGCTAGAGAGCAACGATCTCCCGCAATATGTTCCTTTTCCAGAAAAAAAAAATCCCCCCAAATTTGAGAAGAATCGGTTAACGGTAAAACGTGCCCCTGAGCACCTCAAATTTCCCATTTAAATTACATTGCAAAAATGCATCTTTTTTCCTTATTTTTTTCTACTTTCGGATTTAGAAAAAAAATTGCGGGAGATTATCAGTAATTGTTCAGAACTCCCCTAGGAACAAATCCACCACCACTATTATTTTGTTCACCACCCCGTACCCTCCCCATAGTACTCTAAATATGAGACAAAAGTTTCCCCAAATTTACAATTTTACAATGTTACGTAGGTACTTTATTATTGTTTTTGGCAGAAGTGATTATTATTGGATTATACATATTTTTTGTCATTTATTAACTAATTTGAAATTGTTTAAACCATTAGCATTTGTTTAAACAAAAATATACGATGATACGAACATATTTTTCCATTTTTTGCAGAAGGTATTAAATTATTGTTTTTTTTTGGTCATTTATTAACTAATTAGCAATTGTTTAAACAAATACCATTTGTTTAAATAAATATATATACAATGTTGCGGACATATTTTCTATTTTTTTTAAAGTTATTATTAGGAGCATTTTTGGCCATTTATTAACTAATTTGCAATTGTTTAAACAAATACCATTTGTTTGAACCATTTGTTAACTAATTTTCAATTATAACCTATAATAATAATTAGTGTTGCAACCACAATACTTGTTTGACTGATATCGTAAACCCTCCAATATCACAAAAAAGACCAGAAATCCTATAATAATTTTTGTCAATAAATAGGTACGCACTAACATTGTATATTATTGTTTAAACAAATTTATTTGTTCAAACAATTGCACAAATAGTATTTGTTTAAACAATTACAAATTAGGTAATAAATGTCATAACACTGCCAATAATCTAATAATAATTTATGCAACAAATTTAGAAAATTATGTCCATTACAATATATTTATATATATATATATAATATGTATATGTATATATATTTTTAAACAAATGGTACTTGTTTAAAGAATTGTAAATTCGTTAATCAATGACAAAAAAAAAAGCCAATAATTTAATACTTAATAGTTTCTACAATAAATATAACAAATATGTTCGTAACAATGTATAAATTTGTACAAAACAAAGTGTGTTTAAACAATTACGAATTAGTTAATAAATGAAAAAAAATCCAATAATCTAATAATTTCTGCAAAATTAGAAAAATATGTGCGTAACATATATTTTTGTTTAAACAAATGGTAATTGTTTAAACAATTGCTAATTTGTTAATACATGACCAAAAAGCAATAATTTAATAATTTTTGCAACAAATGGAAAAATGAGTTCGTAACATCGTATATTTTTGTTTAAACAAATGGTAATTGTTTAAACAATTTTTTAGTTTTTAAGTTAGTTAATAAATGACAAAAAACATGTCAGTAATCCAATAATAATCATTTTTGTCAGAAAAATAATAATTCACGTAACAATTTGAAAAATTGTGAATTTGGGAAAAATTTTGCCTCATTTTTAGGGTACTGCAGGAGAGGGTGGTGGTGGTGAAAAGAAAAATAGTGGTTGTGGATTTGATCTTTGGGAAGTTCTGAACAATTTCTTTTTTTCTAAATCTGAAACGTGAAAAAAAAATGAAGAAAATATGCATTTTTCCAATGTATTTTAAATTGGAAGTTTGAGGTGTTCGGTGGCACGTGTTAACGTTAACCGATTTTTCTCAAATTTTGGGGAATCTCTTTTTCCGAAAATGAGCCGATTGGGGGGGGGGGCGGGTCGTTGCCTTCCAGCAAAAAAAAAAAGATTTTGCAAGGTATAAATTTGGACCACCCTAGTGTTTCTGCATTGAACCGTAATATATAACCCACATTTTTCGAAGACGTGATATTACCGGTAATTTTTCAAAAAAAAAGCAATGGCTTTACACCCCTTCAGCAGCCGAAATTATTATAACGTTCTGGAGTTACCAGAGGTCATTGTAGAACATCTTGACCGAGCAGAATGACGGCCACATCGGTTAAATTTCCATCGATCATACTCTAAATTTTAAAATACAAAAGAAAATCAAATGAAACACTACTTTGATTGGTTGAAATTACTGAAAGCTCCGAACAGACCAGATTTTAAAATTTTTGCCACCACTGAAAGTAGTTTTTCAGAAATCGGGAACTTTTAACATTTTTAACAGTTATTATAACGTTCGTAGTTTAAAATATGCCCATATATGGGATTTTCTTTAGATTGTGTATGACCGCAAAGAAGATTGACAAATGAAATCTCTGTTCATTGTCTACATTACGTAAAAGCTTGTCTGTAAGCAAGAAGGCTTGTTTCTAGATGCTGAAAAAATCCCCCGCGCCTGGTTAGCTTCAATTCTAATGTTTAAATGCCAATAACTTGAAAAATATTGATTGCTCTGCTCTGAATTAACTTTTGGATAAGCTTTCTTTGGTTAGAAAAGCGTTTTCAGGTTGCTTAAACAAATAATGTTGCTATATACCGTGTCCGGTGCAAAAAGTGTTTAGAAATATTAGCGGGCATTAAATACGAAATTATCATTTCTTTCGTTGCAGATAATTACATTCTAATATTTGCATTTTAGGTTTAAGACGAAAGAAGAATTAAATCAGAAGCATTTATGAAGACTACAATTTTCTGAAAAGGTTATATTAATAATTTTGTCCCGTTAGTGTTGTCAAACTTTCTACCGGACACGGTAAAATATCTATATGCTGCCCATATAATTTTTAATTAGTGATAAATAATAATTGTCGTTAATTTCAAGATCGATTTATACTGTTATTCTAAATTAGTAAGCAGCTTTTTTTATATAAATTCGTGTTACGTCGTTGTAATTTATATTATCTCCTGTATATTATGATAAAAAAATAAACAAAGCATTAAAAACATAATATGTACCTTAAACAAATCATATGAAGCGTTAAAAAAATTAAAAAAAAACTCCCATCTGGATTTGAACCGCAGTTATCCACGGGAAAAATTGAAACGTCAACGCCTTACACCTCTCGGCCACGGCACCACTTAGCAAAATGTTTTGAATTTCACGTATATGACCTGTCTCCTAACCTCTAATGATTAAAATCTAGAAAATTGTCTGTCCGCGTCGCTTTTTCTAATGAAAATTGCATGGCACCTGATTTGCTTGCGTTGAATCGATGCAAACTTCACTAAACATGGCAACTTGAACACCTATTACCTGCGTTACGTCGCATCGCGAACACCATGGGAATTTGACGATCTCGGCACACATATGGAGCAATGTTATCGCGCTTACATGAAACATGGCAATTTTCCTCCGTTTTCGCAGTTTTCCGGTCATAATTATGCCGATTGCGGCGTCAGTTAACCTATACATACACAGTACATACACATTACACATGTAAACGCAAACATGCAATTGTCAGTTTTGACAAATTAATCTGACGTTTCTCGGAGCGCGAGACTCTCAGAGACTCTGACGTCACACGCCGCCATATTTGCTCGGGGGATCTGCACGACTCCATTCGGGGGCGTTTTTGGGGCACACGCGCTTGGATGACCGTTGCCAAAATACATTCATGTGATTCGAAAAAGAACGACGCTCATTTTGGTGGCTCTCGCTTCGCCGTACGTTTCGCCAGTTCAGAGGAGATACGCCAATAAGTTTAGGCGGGCTACGCCGTTTCGCAATTATAAAGTATGACTAGTTGACGTTTGGACCGCATAGATAGGTAGACCAGCGAAGTCGGTAGACCGCCTAAGTCGGTAGACCGCCTAAGTCGGTGGACCGCCTAAGTCGGTAGACCGCCTAAGTCGGTAGACCGCCTAAGTCGGTAGACCGCCTAAGTCGGTAGACCGCCTAAGTCGGTAGACCGCCTAAGTCGGTAGACCGCCTAAGTCGGTAGACCGCCTAAGTCGGTAGACCGCATAATTCGGTAGACCGTATAATTCGGTAGACCGCATAATTCGGTAGTCCAGCGAAGTCAATAGACTGCAAACATGAGCAGAAGAACGAAGTCGATGGGCCGCTGAAATCGATAGACTGCTCAAAACTAAAGAATTCATTTGATTATACAAAATATATGAATTATTTATTTGACAATTAAGTTTTTATTATTAAAACCACAATCCGTATCAGAGCGCGCCACAGGCCGCTATTCCATATCACTCCCCATCAGGTACATAACCCCTCGACCTCTCCCCTTACACCCCCGCGTAAGAATGGTCAAAATCGGTGCGATGTAATCAAAAACAAATCATAAACATCAATAACAAATGGTAAAAATTTGAATGCTTTCGAACAATATCAAAATTCTCTGAAACGGTTTATTTTAAAAACTCCTAAAATTATTTTTTATATTTTTACTTATTACTAAATTACTACAGTAGTTTTATATTCACTTTTTATTGTCGTAATGGGTATTGAAATAGTTGCTTACAGGAAAAGTCAAAATGTTGAAAAATTTTGTTTTTATTGTGTACAGATGATATATAGGGATGAAATATATAAGGGTTGGGAAGCAAAAAAAATTAAAAAAAGGTAACCACAATCCGTACGCGCGCTAACCAACTACCAACCCCGCTTCCTGTGGTAGGTTTTCTCTTGTTTTTCATGTTTTTTTTTTTTAATTTGTTGTATTTTTTGTTCATTTTTTTTACTTCCCAGATGTTTATCTTATATTATTTCATCTCTATACATTATCTAAACACAAAAGGTAACAACAATTTTATCGATTAAACCTTTCCTACCAGCTACACTTTACGCCTTCTGGTTTTTTTTTATTTTGCATTGTTTGGTATCTATTTTATATTTTATTTTTCTCTTTGTTTTATAATACTACTTCAAACGGGTATAATTTCTTAAGGATGTGAAAAACAATTAAGTTCATATCGATGGCCTAGCTGTAGTACCATGTGTAACCTATGCTTTAACCATGACGATACGTGGTAGGGGAGCTAGGCCATGGTTATAAAATATTTCTCTCACAATGATATTTGCTCGCAAAAAAAAAAATTTTGTCAGGAAAAAGTGGGGGACAGGCTGTATATGTCATATTATTGTGTAAGACAAAATTAATTCATATAGTTTTTGCAGTAATTATTTGAATTATCTTTTGTTTCAATATAGTCTATGATTATTTTTAGGTAATATGTGTAAAAAAAAATTTTGAGAGAACCATTTGTAAATTTGTATAAACATATTTTGCAAGTGTCAGTAGAATTTAATTTTTCTTTTGCATGATGCAGTACCCTCACAAATGAAATGCAATGATTATTTTTTCTTTTTTCGAAAACTGCACTTTATAAAAAAATAAGTAAGCTGTAATTATTAAGCCTTTCTTTATTAATATTAAATATTATAATTGTAAAGCACAAAAACCATAATAAGTAGTAGTAATAATATCAATACAGTAGTAGTAGTAATAATACATAAGCGCTTTACCTTCAAGAATTTCAAATTCCAAACTTAAGAAAAGCTCTACTAAATTTTATGTACATACATACTGTGTCCGGTACTCTTTTCAGAAAATTTTATTATTCAATAAAGTTTCTAGATTGTCTTAAACCTAAAATGCAACTATTAGAATGTAATTATCTGCTTGCATATACTGGGTGTCACCAAAACTATGAACAACTCTTAAGAGTAAAGTACCTTTCTTCTAAAAACAATGCAAAAATGTTATTTGAAAAATAACATAAAATTTTCTGAAAAATTGATAATAAACATTTTTCAACTTAATGCCAGACACTGTATGTAGGTATCTCTATTATATTAAAATAACATTTATCGGAAAATTTACTTCGACAAAAACAGAAATTTACAACTTGGTGACATGATTTAAAAAACATTATTTAGCAAAGCCTTTTTTTGAATAGGTATATTATATGTAATTTAATGGAAATAATGGTACCGTACCTGACATTAACACTTTGAAAGAAATAATGGAATACATATGCAATAATAATGGACAATAATAAATTGTTGCTTAAAATAGGATTGGATATCGATGTTAGTGGCAGTGGGGTGTTAAGATCCTAGATATAAATTTATGCACAAAAGAAATTGCTCCTTAACCAATAGTTCAAAATTTAAAATGGAGGTTTTCAAGGTGAAGATGCACAACATTTTCAAAATATTGAAATATATTGATTGCTCTGCTCTGAATTAACTTTCGGATAAGCTTTCTTTGGTTAGAAAAGCGTTTTCAGGTTGCTTAAACAAATAATGTTGCTATATACCGTGTCCGGTGCAAAAAGTGGAAAAGATATTAGCGGGCATTAAATACGAAATTATAATTTCTTTCGTCGCAGATAATTACATTCTAATATTTGCATTTTAGGTTTAAGACGAAAGAAGAATTAAATCAGAAGCATTTATGAAGAATACAATTTTCTGAACAGGTAATATTAATAAATTTGTCCCGTTAGTGACAAAAAAGTGCCTTTATAATGTCAAAGCGCTTTTTTGATGAGATCACATACAATGAAGTTATGACTATAATTAAAAAAATACATTCTTTGTTTTTTCAAAATAGCTTGAGAAACGTTTGGAATTCAACTGTTTTCTGAACAGATTATGAAAGAGCACATAAAAATATGCACTACTTTGTCCATTTAACCGACTTTCTATCTTAAATTATTGTGACGTTCTGGAGTATACCAGGGGTCATGTAAAACATCTGCCCGGGCAGAATGACAGCTACATTGCTTAAATTTCCATCGACCACACTCTTAAACATTTAAAATTACTAACATCGATTAACATAAGAGCAGTAGTTTAAAATAGGGCCCTACATGAGGGTTCCCATTAAATTCTATGACATATAAGAAGATTGACAAATGAAATCTCTGTGAATTGTGTACATTACATAAAAACTTATCTGTAAGCAAGAAGGCCTGTTTCCTGACGGAAAATATCCCTCGCGCCAAGTTAGCTTCAAGTCTAATGTTTAAATGCCAGTAACTTGAAAAATACTGATTGCACTGCTCTGCAATACCTTTTGGATAAAGTTCATTTGGTTAGATAAGCGTCCGGCGAAAGTTGGTTACTAACGGATTTTTTTTATATCAACTTTTCAATAAATTATATTTTTCATCAAAGCTTTTGGATTGTCTTAAACCGAAATGCAAATATTATAATGTAATTATCTGCTTGCATGTACCCAGTGTTACTATAATTTCATATTTAATCCCTTCTAATATTTTGAAATAATTCTTAAAAAATATTTTGGCATAGCTTTGAAGATACAGGTAAGGAAGATACACTTCTGTCATTTTCAGCTTTTTGGCAACACGCGGTATATGCAATGGAAGAGGATAATTTTGTATTTAAAGACTTAGTAAAATGTGTTGTTAATAAACGACAGTTTTTGTGTTATTTCCATGTTCTGTACCTAAACTCATCTTCTTATATGTGATTAGTTTGATAAATTCAAATTACGTCATTGTAATTTATGTTACATCCTGTATATTATGATAAAAATTAGACAAAGCGTTAAAAATCCAATATTGACTCAAACAAATGATATCAAATATAAAAAAAAAAAACATTGTTCACCAGGGTTTGAACCGGGACCCTCGCTCTCAAAAAATC
This sequence comes from Aphodius sticticus, assembly GCA_963966075.1. Taxonomy (NCBI): domain Eukaryota; kingdom Metazoa; phylum Arthropoda; class Insecta; order Coleoptera; family Scarabaeidae; genus Aphodius; species Aphodius sticticus. The sequence continues at coordinate 48,619,375 of OZ014506.1, read as the reverse complement.
CAAACACCCGCATCTTCACCACTGAACCACGACACTGCTTGCAAAATAATTCGTAAGTTACGTATATAAATTAATTCCTCCTAACCTATAATGTTCCTAACGTGTAAAATCGAGAAAATTATCTGTCCGCATGGTTTTTTCAAATGAAGATTGCTTAGCTTTGCTTAGTAGTCGTTGTTTCGACGCGAACTGCGCTAACTATAGCACCTTTCACACCTACCTGCGTCGCATTGCCTAACCACATTGTATCATGACGTTTCCCGGCAAACTTGTACCCCGCACATTTAACTCGCTTTACTTCAAATATTGCAATTTTCCTCCATTTTCTCGATCAAAATATCCAGGAACAGGTCCGATTGTGACAATACATTCACCCGTAAACGTCAATTAACCTATTAAATGCACTATATGTGAACGCAAACATGGAACTGTAAGTTTTGACAAATAAATTTGACGTTTCTCGGAGCGCGAGACTCCGTCACTGACTCTGACGTCACACGCCGCCATATTTGCTCGGGGGATCTGCACGACTCCATTCGGGGGCGTTTTTGGGGCACACGCGCTTGGATGACCGTTTCCAAAATACATTCATGTGATTCGAAAAAGAACGACGCTCATTTTGGTGGTTCTCGCTTCGCCGTACGTTTCGCCAGTTCAGAGGAGATACGCCAATAAGTTTAGGCGGGCTACGCCGTTTCGCAATTATAAAGTATGACTAGTTGACGTTTGGACCGAATAGATAGGTAGACCAGCGAAGTCGGTAGACCGCCTAATTCGGTAGACCGCCTAATTCGGTTGACCGCCTAATTCGGTAGACCGTATAATTCGGTAGACCGCATAATTCGGTAGACCGTATAATTCGGTAGACCGCATAATTCGGTAGTCCAGCGAAGCCAATAGACCGCAAACATGAGCAGAAGAACGAAGTCGATGGGCCGCTGAAATCGATAGACTGCTCAAAACTGTAGAATTCAGTTGATTGTACAAAATATATGAATTATTTATTTGACAATTAAGTTATTATCAAAACCACAATCCGTATCAGAGCGCGCCACAGGCCGCTATTCCATATGACTCCCCATCAGGTATTTGCCTTACACGTGCATTGTTTAGTGATTACTAAATTCACTCCTCGGTTTCAAAATCAGTCCTCGGTCCGGTTGTATGTTCTGACAGATTGCATATGATCATTATATTATTGTCAATTGTATCATAGCTGTTAATCTCTATTTTGTAAAATCTCAGTACTTATCAAAGTCAAAAGCCTTTAATTTTAACAGGTTTGTTGAGAAGACGAAAACTTCTACCAACCTTACATCACAGTTAGTATAAAGCCAATGGCTTAAAATTGGATTGGATACCGATGTCAGTGGCAGTGGGGTGTTACGATCCTAGATATAAAGTTGATGCACAAAAGAAATTGCTCCTTAGCCAATAGATCAAAATTTAAAATGGAGGCTTTGAAGGCAAAATTGCACAAAATTTTTAATAATTTAGATCTCTTGACGTCACCATGTTGAGAATTGAAATAGAAAAACGTGTTTATTAGGGTGGTCGAAAAAAACAGACTTTTCGCTAGAGGGCAACGATTCCCCGCAATCTGTTCCTTTTCCAGAAAAAAAAAATTCCCCCCAAATTTGAGAAAAATCGGTTAACGATAACACGTGCCCCCGAGTACCTCAAATTTCCCATTTAAAATACATTGCAAAAAGGCATCTTTTTTCCTTATTTTTTCACGTTTCGGATTTAGAAAAAAAGTTGCGGGAGATTATCAGAAATTGTTCAGAACTCCCCTAGGAGAACAAATCCACCACCACTATTTTTTTGTTCACCACCCCGTACCCTCCCCATAGTACCCTAAATATGAGACAAAAGTTTCCCCAACTTTACAATTTTACAATGTTACGTGTTTTATTATTGCTTTTGGCAGAAGTGATTATTATTGGATTATTGACATATTTTTTTGTCATTTATTAACTAATTTGAAATGGTTTAAACCATTAGCATTTGTTTAAACAAAAATATACGATGATACGAACATGTTTTTGCAGAAGGTATTAAATTATAGTTTTTTTTTTCATTTATTAACTAATTAGCAATTGTTTAAACAAATACCATTTGTTTAAACAAATATATATACAATGTAGCGAACATATTTTCTATTTTTTAAAGGAAGGTATTATTAGGAGCATTTTTGGTCATTTATTAACTAATTTGCAATTGTTTAAACAAATACCATTTGTTTGAACCATTTGTTAACTAATTTTCAATTGTAACCTATAATAATAATTAGTGTTGCAACCACAATACTTGTTTGACCGATATCGTAAACCATCCAATATTACAAAAAAGAACAGAAATCCTATAATAATTTTTGTCAAGAAATACGCACTAACATTGTATATTATTGTTTAAACAAATGAGGAATTGAAAAAAAAGTATATATCGATGGCCTAGCTGTAGTACCTAACCTATGGTGTAGTGCGATGTATAACCTATGCTTTAACCATGATGATACATGGTATTGCAGCTAGGCCATCGATATACAATATTGAACTCACAATAACATTTGCTCTCTACAAAGGGGGACGGACAGGCTGTATATGTCGTATTATTGTGTAAGACAAAATTAATTTATTGTTGTTTGGGGACTTTCGACTGTGATATGTGTTCGGGAGGAGAGAATAGAAACGGTTATCAGTCTTTGAGAGTGTAATTCTTGGAACTTTCACATTTGCCTACGTTTCGCCATTGTAATCTTCGGCTTCTTCAGGACTGGTGTGTGATCAAGATAAGTCACGTAAGGTAATGCAGGTGGTGACCTTTGCGGGGGTCCAAACAATTAAGTTCATATCGATGGCCTAGCTGCAGTACCATGTGTAACCTATGCTTTAACCATGATGATACGTGGTAGGGGAGCTAGGCCATGGTAATAAAATTTTTCTCTCACAATATTTGCTCGAAAAAAAATAATTTTGTCAGCAAAAAAGTGGGGGACAGCCTGTATATGTCATATTATTGTGTAAGACAAAATTAATTAATATATTTTTTGCTGTAATTATTTGAATTAGCTTTTGTTTCAATATAGACTATTATTATTTTTAGTTAATAAGTGTAAAAGAAAATTTTGACAACCATTTGTAAATTTGTTTAAACATATTTTGCAAGTATCAGTAAAATTTAATTTTTCCTTTGCATGATGCAGTACCCTCACAAATGAAATGCAATGATTGTCTTTTCCTTTTTCGAAAACTGCACTTTATAAAAAAATAAGTAAGCTGTAATTATTAAGCCTTTGTTTATTAAAATTAAAGTATTTATTATAATTGTAAAGCAAAAAACCATAATAAGTAGTAGTAATAATATTAATACAGTAGTAGTAGTAGTAGTAATACATACTTTACCTTCAAGAATTTCAAATTTCCAACTTAAAAAAAGCTCTACTAAATTTTATGTACATATTGTACATACCGTGTCCGGCACTAACTTTTCAGAAAATTTCATTCTTAAAAGTTTCTAAATTGTCTTAAACCTAAAATGCAAATATTACAATGTAATTATCTGCTTCCATATACTGGGTGTTACCAAAACTATCACCAACTCTTAAGAGTAAAGTACCTTTCTTTTAAAAGCTATGCAAAATGTTATTTGAAAAAATTGTATACCGTGTCCGGTGAAAAAAAGTGTTTAGAAATGTTAGCGTCGTTGCATGAACACCCGGTATATGGAACTTCAAAGGTGATTATAACTTCTTATTTACTGCCTCCTAATATTTTGAAATACTCTTTCAAATAATATTTTGGCGTAGCTTTTAGTATAAACGTACTTTAGCTAATGCCATTTGTATCTTTTTGGTAAAATAAAAACGGCCTATAATACCTATAATATTTCTAACTACTTTTTTTTTTCAAATATCATAACTTTGCATAACTTTGAACATAAACCTTTATTCCCAAGAGTTTGTTATAGTTTTGGTAATACCCGGTACTTGCAAGCAGAGAATTAGATTCTAATATTTGCATTTTAGGTTTAAGACAAAAGAAGAATTAAATCAGAACCTTTTACGAAGAACATAATTTTCTGAAAAGGTACTATTAATAGTTATGTCTCATTAGTGTTGTCAAACTTTCTACCGGACACGGTATAATATCTATATGCTGCCTATATAATTTTTAATTAGTGATAAATAATAATTGTTGTTAATTTCAAGATCGATTTATACTGTTATTCTAAATTAGTAAACCGCTTTTTTTATTATTTCCATTTTCTATACCTAAATTCATTTTCTTGTATGTGATTCGTATGATAAATTCGTAATACGTCGTTGTAATTTATATTATCTCTTGAATATTATGATAAAAAAATAAACAAAGCATTAAAAACATGTACCTTAAACAAATCTTAAACATCTAAAAAAAATTAAAAAAAAAAAACTCATCTGGATTTGAACCGCACTGGAAAAATCAAAACGTCAACGCCTTACACCTTTCGGCCACGGCACCACTTAACGAATCCTTAGAAATTCACGTATATAACGTGTATACGTCTACTAACCTCTGATTAAAATCTAGAAAATTGTCTGTCTGTGTCGTTTTTTCTAATGAAAATTCCGTAGCACCTGATTTGCTTGCGTTGAATCGATGCAAACTTCACTAAACATGGCAACTTGGACAGCTATTACCTGTTTTGCGTCGCATCGCGTAAAATCATTGGAGTTTGACGATCTCGGCACACATATGTAGCAATGTTGTCGCGCTTACCTGAAACATGGCAATTTTCCTCCGTTTTCTCAGTTTTCCGGTCATACTTATCCCGATTGCGTCGATACATTCACCCGTAAACGTCAGTTAACCCATGAAATGTAGTGCGAACGCAAACATGCAATTGTCAGTTTTGACAAATTAATCTGACGTTTCTCGGAGCGCAAGACTCTCAGAGACTCTGACGTCACACGCCGCCATATTTGCTCGGTGGATCTGCACTACCCCATTCGGGGGCGATTTTGGGGCACACGCCGGTCGATGACCGTTTCCAAAATACATTCATGTGATTCGAAAAAGAACGACGCTCATTTTGGTGGTTCTCGCTTCGCCGTACGTTTCGCGAGTTCAGAGGAGATACGCCAATAAGTTTAGGCGGGCTACGCCGTTTCGCAATTATAAAGTATGACTAGTTGACGTTTGGACCGAATAGATAGGTAGACCAGCGAAGTCGGTAGACCGCCTAATTCGGTAGACCGCATAATTCGGTAGACCGCATAATTCGGTAGACCGTATAATTCGGTAGACCGCATAATTCGGTAGTCCAGCGAAGCCAATAGACCGCAAACATGAGCAGAAGGACGAAGTCGATGGGCCGCTGAAATCGATAGACTGCTCATAACTGTAGAATTCAGTTGATTGTACAAAATATATGAATTATTTATTTGACAATTAAGTTGTTATCAAAACCACAATCCGTATCAGAGCGCGCCACAGGCCGCTATTCCATATGACTCCCCATCAGGTATTTGCCTTACAGGTGCATTGTTTAGTGATTACTAAATTCACTCCTCGGTTTCAAAATCAGTCCTCGGTCCGGTTGTATGTTCTGACAGATTGCATATGATCATTATATTATTGTCAATTGTATCATAGCTGTCAATCTCTATTTTGTAAAATCTCAGTACTTATCAAAGTCAAAAGCCTTTAATTTTAACAGGTTTGTTGAGAAGACGAAAACTTCTACCAACGTTACATCACAGTTAGTATAAAGCCAATGGCTTAAAATTGGATTGGATATCGAAGTCAGTGGCAGTGGGGTGTTACGATCCTAGATATAAAGTTGATGCACAAAAGAAATTGCTCCTTAGCCAATAGATCAAAATTTAAAATGGAGGCTTTGAAGGCAAAATTGCACAAAATTTTTAATAATTTAGACCTCTTGACGTCACCATGTTGAGAATAGAAATAGAAAAACGTGTTTATTAGGGTGGTCCAAAAAAACAGACTTTTCGCTAGAGGGCAACGATTCCCCGCAATCTGTTCCTTTTCCAGAAAAAAAAATTCCCCCCAAATTTGAGAAAAATCGGTTAACGATAACACGTGCCCCCGAGTACCTCAAATTTCCCATTTAAAATACATTGCAAAAAGGCATCTTTTTTCCTTATTTTTTCACGTTTCGGATTTAGAAAAAAAGTTGCGGGAGATTATCAGTAATTGTTCAGAACTCCCCTAGGAACAAATCCACCACCACTATTATTTTGTTCACCACCCCGTACCCTCCCCATAGTACTCTAAATATGAGACAAAAGTTTCCCCAAATTTACAATTTTACAATGTTACGTAGGTACTTTATTATTGTTTTTGGCAGAAGTGATTATTATTGGATTATAGACATATTTTTTGTCATTTATTAACTAATTTGAAATTGTTTAAACCATTAGCATTTGTTTAAACAAAAATATACGATGATACGAACATATTTTTCCATTTTTTGCAGAAGGTATTAAATTATTGTTTTTTTTTGTCATTTATTAACTAATTAGCAATTGTTTAAACAAATACCATTTGTTTAAATAAATATATATACAATGTTGCGGACATATTTTCTATTTTTTTAAAGTTATTATTAGGAGCATTTTTGGCCATTTATTAACTAATTTGCAATTGTTTAAACAAATACCATTTGTTTGAACCATTTGTTAACTACTTTTCAATTATAACCTATAATAATAATTAGTGTTGCAACCACAATACTTGTTTGACTGATATCGTAAACCCTCCAATATCACAAAAAAGACCAGAAATCCTATAATAATTTTTGTCAATAAATAGGTACGCACTAACATTGTATATTATTGTTTAAACAAATTTATTTGTTCAAACAATTGCACAAATAGTATTTGTTTAAACAATTACAAATTAGGTAATAAATGTCATAACACTGCCAATAATCTAATAATAATTTATGCAACAAATTTAGAAAATTATGTCCATTACAATATATTTATATATATATATATATATATATATATAATATGTATATGTATATATATATTTTTAAACAAATGGTACTTGTTTAAAGAATTGTAAATTCGTTAATCAATGACAAAAAAAAGCCAATAATTTAATACTTAATAGTTTCTACAATAAATATAACAAATATGTTCGTAACAATGTATAAATTTGTACAAAACAAAGTGTGTTTAAACAATTACGAATTAGTTAATAAATGAAAAAAAATCCAATAATCTAATAATTTCTGCAAAATTAGAAAAATATGTGCGTAACATATATTTTTGTTTAAACAAATGGTAATTGTTTAAACAATTGCTAATTTGTTAATACATGACCAAAAAGCAATAATTTAATAATTTTTGCAACAAATGGAAAAATGAGTTCGTAACATCGTATATTTTTGTTTAAACAAATGGTAATTGTTTAAACAATTTTTTAGTTTTTAAGTTAGTTAATAAATGACAAAAAACATGTCAGTAATCCAATAATAGTCATTTTTGTCAGAAAAATAATAATTCACGTAACAATTTGAAAAATTGTGAATTTGGGAAAAATTTTGCCTCATTTTTAGGGTACTGCAGGAGAGGGTGGTGGTGAAAAGAAAAATAGTGGTTGTGGATTTGATCTTTGGGAAGTTCTGAACAATTTCTTTTTTTCTAAATCTGAAACGTGAAAAAAAAAATGAAGAAAATATGCATTTTTCCAATGTATTTTAAATTGGAAGTTTGAGGTGTTCGGTGGCACGTGTTAACGTTAACCGATTTTTCTCAAATTTTGGGGAATCTCTTTTTCCGAAAATGAGCCGATTGGGGGGGGGCGGGTCGTTGCCCTCCAGCAAAAAAAAAAAGATTTTGCAAGGTATAAATTTGGACCACCCTAGTGTTTCTGCATTGAACCGTAATATATAACCCACATTTTTCGAAGACGTGATATTACCGGTAATTTTTCAAAAAAAAAGCAATGGCTTTACACCCCTTCAGCAGCCGAAATTATTATAACGTTCTGGAGTTACCAGAGGTCATTGTAGAACATCTTGACCGAGCAGAATGACGGCCACATCGGTTAAATTTCCATCGATCATACTCTAAATTTTAAAATACAAAAGAAAATCAAATGAAACACTACTTTGATTGGTTGAAATTACTGAAAGCTCCGAACAGACCAGATTTTAAAATTTTTGCCACCACTGAAAGTAGTTTTTCAGAAATCGGGAACTTTTAACATTTTTAACAGTTATTATAACGTTCGTAGTTTAAAATATGCCCATATATGGGATTTTCTTTAGATTGTGTATGACCGCAAAGAAGATTGACAAATGAAATCTCTGTTCATTGTCTACATTACGTAAAAGCTTGTCTGTAAGCAAGAAGGCTTGTTTCTAGATGCTGAAAAAATCCCCCGCGCCTGGTTAGCTTCAATTCTAATGTTTAAATGCCAATAACTTGAAAAATATTGATTGCTCTGCTCTGAATTAACTTTTGGATAAGCTTTCTTTGGTTAGAAAAGCGTTTTCAGGTTGCTTAAACAAATAATGTTGCTATATACCGTGTCCGGTGCAAAAAGTGTTTAGAAATATTAGCGGGCATTAAATACGAAATTATCATTTCTTTCGTTGCAGATAATTACATTCTAATATTTGCATTTTAGGTTTAAGACGAAAGAAGAATTAAATCAGAAGCATTTATGAAGAGTACAATTTTCTGAAAAGGTTATATTAATAATTTTGTCCCGTTAGTGTTGTCAAACTTTCTACCGGACACGGTAAAATATCTATATGCTGCCCATATAATTTTTAATTAGTGATAAATAATAATTGTCGTTAATTTCAAGATCGATTTATACTGTTATTCTAAATTAGTAAGCAGCTTTTTTTATATAAATTCGTGTTACGTCGTTGTAATTTATATTATCTCCTGTATATTATGATAAAAAAATAAACAAAGCATTAAAAACATAATATGTACCTTAAACAAATCATATGAAGCGTTAAAAAAATTAAAAAAAAACTCCCATCTGGATTTGAACCGCAGTTATCCACTGGAAAAATTGAAACGTCAACGCCTTACACCTCTCGGCCACGGCACCACTTAGCAAAACGTTTTGAATTTCACGTATATGACCTGTCTCCTAACCTCTAATGATTAAAATCTAGAAAATTGTCTGTCCGCGTCGCTTTTTCTAATGAAAATTGCATGGCACCTGATTTGCTTGCGTTGAATCGATGCAAACTTCACTAAACATGGCAACTTGAACACCTATTACCTGCGTTACGTCGCATCGCGAACACCATGGGAATTTGACGATCTCGGCACACATATGGAGCAATGTTATCGCGCTTACATGAAACATGGCAATTTTCCTCCGTTTTCGCAGTTTTCCGGTCATAATTATGCCGATTGCGGCGTCAGTTAACCTATACATACACAGTACATACACATTACACATGTAAACGCAAACATGCAATTGTCAGTTTTGACAAATTAATCTGACGTTTCTCGGAGCGCGAGACTCTCAGAGACTCTGACGTCACACGCCGCCATATTTGCTCGGGGGATCTGCACTACCCCATTCGGGGGCGTTTTTGGGGCACACGCGCTTGGATGACAGTTTCCAAAATACATTCATGTGATTCGAAAAAGAACGACGCTCATTTTGGTGGTTCTCGCTTCGCCGTACGTTTCGCCAGTTCGGAGGAGATACGCCAATAAGTTTGGGCGGGCTTCGCCGTTTCGCAATTATAAAGTATGACTAGTTGACGTTTGGACCGCATAGATAGGTAGACCGCTTAAGTCGGTGGACCGCCTAAGTCGGTAGACCGCCTAAGTCGGTAGACCGCCTAAGTCGGTAGACCGCCTAAGTCGGTAGACCGCCTAAGTCGGTAGACCGCCTAAGTCGGTAGACCGCATAAGTCGGTAGACCGCCTAAGTCGGTAGACCGCCTAAGTCGGTAGACCGCATAATTCGGTAGACCGTATAATTCGGTAGACCGCATAATTCGGTAGTCCAGCGAAGTCCATAGACTGCAAACATGAGCAGAAGAACGAAGTCGATGGGCCGCTGAAATCGATAGACTGCTCAAAACTAAAGAATTCATTTGATTATACAAAATATATGAATTATTTATTTGACAATTAAGTTTTTATTATTAAAACCACAATCCGTATCAGAGCGCGCCACAGGCCGCTATTCCATATCACTCCCCATCAGGTACATAACCCCTCGACCTCTCCCCTTACACCCCCGCGTAAGAATGGTCAAAATCGGTGCGATGTAATCATGCATCAATAACAAATGGTAAAAATTTGAATGCTTTCGAACAATATCAAAATTCTCTGAAACGGTTTATTTTAAAAACTCCTAAAATTATTTTTTATATTTTTACTTATTACTAAATTACTACAGTAGTTTTTTATTCACTTTTTATTGTCGTAATGGGTATTGAAATAGTTACTTACAGGAAAAGTCAAAATGTTGAAAAATTTTGTTTTTATTGTGTACAGATGATATATAGGGATGAAATATATAAGGGTTGGGAAGCAAAAAAAATTAAAAAAAGGTAACCACAATCCGTACGCGCGCTAACCAACTACCAACCCCGCTTCCTGTGGTAGGTTCTCTTGTTTTTCATGTTTTTTTTTAATTTGTTGTATTTTTTGTTCATTTTTTTTACTTCCCAGATGTTTATCTTATATTATTTCATCTCTATACATTATCTAAACACAAAAGGTAACAACAATTTTATCGATTAAACCTTTCCTACCAGCTACACTTTACGCCTTCTGGTTTTTTTTTATTTTGCATTGTTTGGTATCTATTTTATATTTTATTTTTCTCTTTGTTTTGTAATACTACTTCAAACGGGTGTAATTTCTTAAGGATGTGAAAAACAATTAAGTTCATATCGATGGCCTAGCTGTAGTACCATGTGTAACCTATGCTTTAACCATGACGATACGTGGTAGGGGAGCTAGGCCATGGTTATAAAATATTTCTCTCACAATGATATTTGCTCGCAAAACAATAATTTTGTCAGGAAAAAGTGGGGGACAGGCTGTATATGTCATATTATTGTGTAAGACAAAATTAATTCAATATTTTTTGCTGTAATTATTTGAATTATCTTTTGTTTCAATATAGTCTATGATTATTTTTATGTAATATGTGTAAAAAAAAATTTTGAGAGAACCATTTGTAAATTTGTATAAACATATTTTGCAAGTATCAGTAGAATTTAATTTTTCTTTTGTATGATGCAGTACCCTCACAAATGAAATGCAATGATTATTTCTTCTTTTTTCGAAAACTGCACTTTATAAAAAAAATAAGTAAGCTGTAATTATTAAGCCTTTCTTTATTAATATTAAAGTATTTATTATAATTGTAAAGCACAAAAACCATAATAAGTAGTAGTAGTAATAATACATAAGCACTTTACCTTCAAGAATTTCAAATTCCAAACTTAAGAAAAGCTCTACTAAATTTTATGTACATACATACTGTGTCCGGTACTAACTTTTCAGAAAATTTTATTATTCAATAAAGTTTCTAGATTGTCTTAAACCTAAAATGCAACTATTAGAATGTAATTATCTGCTTGCATATACTGGGTGTCACCAAAACTATGAACAACTCTTAAGAGTAAAGTACCTTTCTTCTAAAAACAATGCAAAAATGTTATTTGAAAAATAACATAAAATTTTCTGAAAAATTGATAATAAACATTTTTCAACTTAATGCCAGACACTGTATGTAGGTATCTCTATTATATTAAAATAACATTTATCGGAAAATTTACTTCGACAAAAACTGAGAAATTTACAACTTGGTGACATGATTTAAAAAACATTATTTAGCAAAGCCTTTTTTTGAATAGGTATATTATATGTAATTTAATGAAAATAATGGTACCGTACCTGACGTTAACACTTTGAAAGAAATAATGGAATACATATGCAATAATAATGGACAATAATAAATTGTTGCTTAAAATAGGATTGGATATCGATGTTAGTGGCAGTGGGGTGTTAAGATCCTAGATATAAATTTATGCACAAAAGAAATTGCTCCTTAACCAATAGATCAAAATTTAAAATGGAGGTTTTCAAGGTGAAGATGCACAACATTTTCAAAAATTTAGATCTCTTGACTCGTCACCAAGTTGATAATTGAAATAGAAAACCGTGTTTATGCATTGAACCGTAATATATAACCCACATTTGTCGAAGAAGACGTGATATTACCGATAATTAAAAAAAAAACAATGGCTTTACACCCCTCCAGCAGCCGAAATTATTATAACGTTCTGGAGTTACCAGGGGTCATTGTAGAACTTGTTTACCGAGCAGAATGACGGCCACATCGGTTAAATTTCCATCGATCATATTTAAAACACAAAAAAAAATCAAATGAAACACTACTTTGATTGGTTGAAATTACTGAAAGCTCCGAGCAGATCAGATTTTAACATTTTTGCCACCACTGAAAGTAATTTTTCAGAAATCGGGAACATTTAACATTTTTAACAGTTATTATAACGTTTGTAGTTTAAAATATGCCCATATATGGGATTTTCTTGAAATTGTATATGGCCGCAAAGAAGATTGACAAATGAAATCTCTGTTCATTGTCTACATTACGTAAAAGCTTGTCTGGAAGGCTTGTTTCTAGATGCTCGAAAAAATCCCCCGCGTCTGGTTAGCTTCAATTCTAATGTAACTTGAAATATATTGATTGCTCTGCTCTGAATTAACTTTCGGATAAGCTTTCTTTTGTTAGAAAAGCGTTTTCAGGTTGCTTAAACAAATAATGTTGCTATATACCGTGCCCGATGCAAAAAGTGGAAAAGATATTAGCGGGCATTAAATACGAAATTATAATTTCTTTCGTCGCAGATAATTATATTCTAATATTTGCATTTTAGGTTTAAGACGAAAGAAGAATTAAATCAGAAGCATTTATGAAGAATACAATTTTCTGAACAGGTAATATTAATAATTTTGACCCGTTAGTGACAAAAAAGTGCCTTTATAATGTCAAAGCGCTTTTTTGATGAGATCACATACAATGAAGTTATGACTATAATTAAAAAAATACATTCTTTGTTTTTTCAAAATAGCTTGAGAAACGTTTGGAATTCAACTGTTTTCTGAACAGATTATGAAAGAGCACATAAATATGCACTACTTTGTCCATTTAACCGACTTTCTATCTTAAATTATTGTGACGTTCTGGAGTATACCAGGGGTCATGTAAAACATCTGCCCGGGCAGAATGACAGCTACATTGCTTAAATTTCCATCGACCACACTCTTAAACATTTAAAATTACTAACATCGATTAACATAAGAGCAGTAGTTTAAAATAGGGCCCTACATGAGGGTTCCCATTAAATTCTATGACATATAAGAAGATTGACAAATGAAATCTCTGTGAATTGTGTACATTACGTAAAAACTTATCTGTAAGCAAGAAGGCCTGTTTCCTGACGGAAAATATCCCTCGCGCCAAGTTAGCTTCAAGTCTAATGTTTAAATGCCAGTAACTTGAAGAATACTGATTGCACTGCTCTGCAATACCTTTTGGATAAAGTTCATTTGGTTAGATAAGCGTCCGGCGAAAGTTGGTTACTAACGGATTTTTTTTATATCAACTTTTCAATAAATTATATTTTTCATCAAAGCTTTTGGATTGTCTTAAACCGAAATGCAAATATTATAATGTAATTATCTGCTTGCATGTACCCAGTGTTACTATAATTTCATATTTAATCCCTTCTAATATTTTGAAATAATTCTTAAAAAATATTTTGGCATAGCTTTGAAGATAGAGGTAAGGAAGATACACTTCTGTCATTTTCAGCTTTTTGGCAACACGCGGTATATCCAATGGAAGAGGATAATTTTGTATTTAAAGACTTAGTAAAATGTGTTGTTAATAAACGACAGTTTTTGTGTTATTTCCATGTTCTGTACCTAAATTCATCTTCTTATATGTGATTAGTTTGATAAATTCAAATTACGTCATTGTAATTTATGTTACATCCTGTATATTATGATAAAAATTAGACAAAGCGTTAAAAATCCAATATTGACCTCAAACAAATGATATCAAATATAAAAAAAAAAACATTGTGTTCACCGGGGTTTGAACCGGGACCCTCGCTCTCAAAAAATCCAAACACCCGCATCTTCACCACTGAACCACGACACTGCTTGCAAAATAATTCGTAAGTTACGTATATAAATTAATTCCTCCTAACCTATAATGTTCCTAACGTGTAAAATCGAGAAAATTATCTGTCCGCATGGTTTTTTCAAATGAAGATTGCTTAGCTTTGCTTAGTAGTCGTTGTTTCGACGCGAACTGCGCTAACTATAGCACCTTTCACACCTACCTGCGTCGCATTGCCTAACCACATTGTATCATGACGTTTCCCGGCAAACTTGTACCCCGCACATTTAACTCGCTTTACTTCAAATATTGCAATTTTCCTCCATTTTCTCGATCAAAATATCCAGGAACAGGTCCGATTGTGACAATACATTCACCCGTAAACGTCAATTAACCTATTAAATGCACTATATGTGAACGCAAACATGGAACTGTAAGTTTTGACAAATAAATTTGACGTTTCTCGGAGCGCGAGACTCCGTCACTGACTCTGACGTCACACGCCGCCATATTTGCTCGGGGGATCTGCACGACTCCGTTCGGGGGCGTTTTTGGGGCACACGCGCTTGGATGACCGTTTCCAAAATACATTCATGTGATTCGAAAAAGAACGACGCTCATTTTGGTGGTTCTCGCTTCGCCGTACGTTTCGCCAGTTCAGAGGAGATACGCCAATAAGTTTGGGCGGGCTACGCAGTTTCGCAATTATAAAGTATGATGACTAGTTGACGTTTGGACCGAATAGATAGGTAGACCGCCTAATTCGGTAGACCGCGTAATTCGGTAGACCGTATAATTCGGTAGACCGCATAATTCGGTAGTCCAGCGAAGCCAATAGACCGCAAACATGAGCAGAAGAACAAAGTCGATGGGCCGCTGAAATCGATAGACTGCTCAAAACTGAAGAATTCAGTTGATTAGACAAAATATGTGAATTATACAGGACGCTATTCCATATGACTCCCCATCAGGTATTTGCCTTGCAGGTGCATTGTTTAGTGATTACTAAATGCACTCCTCGGTTTCAAAATCACTCCTCGGTCCGGTTGTATGTTCTGACAGATTGCATATGATCATTATATTATTGTCAATTGTATCATAGCTTTCAATCTCTATTTTGTAAAATCGCAGTACTTATCAAAGTCAAAAGCCTTTAATTTTAACAGGTTTGTTGAGAAGTCGAAAATTTCTACCAACGTTACATCACAGTTAGTATAAAGCTCATGGCTTAAAATTGGATTGGATATCGATGTCAGTGGCAGTGGGGTGTTAAGATCCTAGATATAAAGTTGATGCACAAAAGAAATTGCTCCTTAGCCAATAGATCAAAATTTAAAATGGAGGTTTTCAAGGCAAATATGCACAACATTTTTAAAAATTTAGATCTCTTGACTTGTCACCAAGTTGAGAATTGAAATAGAAAAACGTGTTTATTAGGGTGGTCCAAAAAAACAGACTTTTCGCTAGAGGGCAACTATCTCCCGCAATCTGTTCCTTTTCCAGAAAAAAAAAATTCCCCCCAAATTTGAGGAAAATCGGTTAACGGTAACACGTTCCGGTTTCGGATTTAGAAAAAAAGTTGCGGGAGATTATCAGTAATTGTTCAGAACTCCCCTAGGAACAAATCCACCACCACTATTATTTTGTTCACCACCCCGTACCCCCCTGGTAACCATTAGCATTTGTTTAAACAAAAATATACGATGATACGAACATATTTTTCCATTTTTTTGCAGAAGGTATTAAATTATTGTTTTTTTTTGTCATTTATTAACTAATTAGCAATTGTTTAAACAAATACCATTTGTTTAAACAAATATATATACAATGTTGCGGACATATTTTCAATTTTTTTAAGTTATTATTAGGAGCATTTTTGGTCATTTATTAACTAATTTGCAATTGTTTAAACAAATACCATTTGTTTAAACAAATATATATACAATGTCGCGGACATATTTTCAATTTTTTAAAGTTATTATTAGGAGCATTTTTGGTCATTTATTAACTAATTTGCAATTGTTTAAACAAATACCATTTGTTTGAACCATTTGTTAACTAATTTTCAATTATAATCTATAATAATAATTAGTGTTGCAACCACAATACCTGTTTGACCGATATCGTAAACCCTCCAATATCACAAGAAAGACCAGAAATCTATAATAATTTTTGTCAATAAATAGGTACGCACTAACATTGTATATTATTGTTTAAACAAATTTATTTGTTCAAACAATTGCACAAATAGTATTTGTTTAAACAATTACAAATTAGGTAATAAATGTCATAACACTGCCAATAATCTAATAATAATTTATGCAACAAATTTAGGAAATTATGTCCATTACAAAATATATATAATATATATGTATATATATTTTTAAACAAATGGTACTTGTTTAAAGAATTGTAAATTCGTTAATCAATGACAAAAAAAATGCCAATAATTTAATACTTAATAGTTTCTACAATAAATATAACAAATATATTTAATATATTTAATAATATATTTTTTTTCGTAACAATGCATAAATTTGTACAACACAAAGTGTGTTTAAAGAATTACGAATTAGTTAATAAATGAAAAAAAATCCAATAATCTAATAATTTCTGCAAAATTAGAAAAATATGTGCGTAACATATATTTTTGTTTAAACAAATGGTAATTGTTTAAGCATTTGCTAATTTGTTAATACGTGACCAAAAAGCAATAATTTAATAATTTTTGCAACAAATGGAAAAATGAGTTCGTAACATCGTATATTTTTGTTTAAACAATTTTTTAGTTTTTAAGTTAGTTAATAAGTGACAAAAAACATGTCAGTAATCCAATAATAGTCATTTCTGTCAGAAAAATAATAATTCACGTAACAATTTGAAAAATTGTGAATTTGGGAAAAATTTTGCCTCATTTTTAGGGTACTGCAGGAGAGGATGGGAGTGGTGAAAAGAAAAAATAGTGGTTGTGGATTTGATCTTTGGGAAGTTCTGAATAGTTTCTGATAATCTCCCGCAATTTTTTTTTCTAAATCCGAAACGTGGAAAAAAAAAATGAAGAAAATATGCACTTTTTCCAATGTATTTTAAATGGGAAGTTTGAGGTGTTCGGTGGCACGTGTTAACGTTAACCGATTTTTCTCAAATTTTGGGGAATCTTTCTTTTCCGAAAATGAGCCGATTGGGGGGGGGGGGGGCGTCGTTGCCCTCCAGCAAAAGAAAAAGATTTTGCAAGGTATAAATTTGGACCACCCTAGTGTTTATGCATTGAACCGTAATATATAACCCACATTTTTCGAAGACGTGATATTACCGGTAACTTAAAAAAAAAAAAACAATGGCTTTACACCCCTCCAGCTGCCGAAATTAATATAACGTTCTGGAGTTACCAGGGGTCATTGTAGAACATCTCGACCGAGCAGAATGACGGCCACATCGGTTAAATTTCCATCGATCATACTCTAAATATTTAAAATACAAAAGAAAATCAAATGAAACACTACTTTGATTGGTTGAAATTACTGAAAGCTCCGAACAGATCAGATTTTAAAATTTTTGCCACCACTGAAAGTAGTTTTTCAGAAATCGGGAACTTTTAACATTTTTAACAGTTATTATAACGTTCGTAGTTTAAAATATGCCCATATATGGGATTTTCTTTAGATTGTATATGACCGCAAAGAAGATTGACAAATGAAATCTCTGTTCATTACATTACGTAAAAGCTTGTCTGTAAGCAAGAAGGCTTGTTTCTAGATGCTGGAAAAAAATTCCCCGCGCCTGGTTAGCTTCAATTCTAATGTTTAAATGCCAATAACTTGAACAATATTGATTGCTCTGCTCTGAATTAACTTTTGGATAAGCTTTCTTTGGTTAGAAAAGCGTTTTCAGGTTGCTTAAACAAATAATGTTGCTATATACCGTGTCCGGTGCAAAAAGTGTTTAGAAATATTAGCGGGCATTAAATACGAAATTATAATTTCTTTCGTCGCAGATAATTACATTCTAATATTTGCATTTTAGGTTTAAGACGAAAGAAGAATTAAATCAGAAGCATTTATGAAGAATACAATTTTCTGAAAAGGTTATATTAATAATTTTGTCCCGTTAGTGTTGTAAAACTTTCTACCGGACACGGTAAAATATTATTATATTAATTAATTAATTATATGCTGCCCATATAATTTTTAGTTAGTGATAAATAATAATTGTCGTTAATTTCAAGATTGATTTATACTGTTATTCTAAATTAGTAAGCAGCTTTTTTTATATAAATTCGTGTTACGTCGTTGTAATTTATATTATCTCCTGTATATTATGATAAAAAATAAACAAAGCATTAAAAACATAATATGTACCTTAAACAAATCATATGAAGCGTTAAAAAAAATTAAAAAAAAAAACTCATTTGGATTTGAACCGCAGTTATCCACTGGAAAAATTAAAACGTCAACGCCTTACACCTCTCGGCCACGGCACCACTTGGCAAAATGTTTTGAATTTCACGTATATGACCTGTCTCCTAACCTCTAATGATTAAAATCTAGAAAATTGTCCGTGTCTTTCTAATGAAAATTGCATGGCACCTGATTTGCTTGCGTTGAATCGATGCAAACTTCACTAAACATGGCAACTTGAACACCTATTACCTGCGTTACGTCGCATCGCGAACACCATGGGAATTTGACGATCTCGGCACACATATGGAGCAATGTTATCGCGCTTACATGAAACATGGCAATTTTCCTCCGTTTTCGCAGTTTTCCGGTCATAATTATGCCGATTGCGGCGTCAGTTAACCTATACATACACAGTACATACACATTACACATGTAAACGCAAACATGCAATTGTCAGTTTTGACAAATTAATCTGACGTTTCTCGCAGCGCGAGACTCTCAGAGACTGTGACGTCACACGCCGCCATATTTGCTCGGGGGATCTGCACTACCCCATTCGGGGGCGTTTTTGGGGCACACGCGCTTGGATGACCGTTGCCAAAATACATTCATGTGATTCGAAAAAGAACGACGCTCATTTTGGTGGCTCTCGCTTCGCCGTACGTTTCGCCAGTTCAGAGGAGATACGCCAATAAGTTTAGGCGGGCTACGCCGTTTCGCAATTATAAAGTATGACTAGTTGACGTTTGGACCGAATAGATAGGTAGACCAGCGAAGTCGGTAGACCGCCGATGTCGGTAGACCGCCGATGTCGGTAGACCGCCGATGTCGGTAGACCGCCGAAGTCGGTAGACCGCCCAAGTCGGTAGACCGCCCAAGTCGGTAGACCGCCCAAGTCGGTAGACCGCCCAAGTCGGTAGACCGCCCAAGTCGGTAGACCGCCCAAGTCGGTAGACCGCCCAAGTCGGTAGACCGCCGAAGTCGGTAGACCGCCTAATTCGGTAGACCGCATAATTCTGTAGACCGTATAATTCGGTAGATCGCATAATTCGGTAGTCCAGCGAAGTCATAGACCGCAAACGTGAGGAGAAGAACGAAGTCGATGGGCCGCTGAAATCGATAGACTGCTCAAAACTGAAGAATTCAGTCGATTGTACAAAATATATGAATTGTTTATTTGACAATTAAGTTTTTATTATTAAAGCCACAATCCGTATCAGAGCGCGCCACAGGCCGCTATTCCATATCACTCCCCACCAGGTACATACCCCCTCGACCTCTCCCCTTACACCCCCGCGTAAGAATGGTCAAAATCGGTGCGATGTAATCATGCATCAATAACAAATGGTAAAACCTTGAATGCTTTCGAACAATATCAAAATTCTCTTAAGCGGTTTATTTTAAAAACTCCTAAAATTATTTTTTATATTTTTACTAAATTATTTGTATATTAACTTTGTATTAACTTTGTATAATGTCGTAATGGGTATTGAAGTTATAGTTATACTTACTTATAGGAAAAGTCAAAATGTTGAAACATTTTGTTTTTATTGTGTACAGATGATATGTAGGGATGAAATATATAAGAAAAACACCTAATGGGTTGGGAAGTAAAAAAAAATGATTTTGCATTGTTTGGTATCTATTTTATAAAACGGCTGTAATTTCTTAAGGAATTGAAAAAAAAGTATATATCGATGCCCTAGCTGTAGTAGCATGTGTAACCTACAGTGATATTAAATACCCGGGTATCTATTATCAAGGTTATATATCTGAGTATTTACCCAAACTGGGTTTTCATAGGGGTACTTATAAACATAACATTGTTATTCAAAATAGCAGTAAAATGAAATATTTAATTACTAAATTAAGGTTTTCTTTTTATCACAAAATCAAAAGGTATCTCTTATCTCAAAATAAAGGTTATTATTATAAAAATAAAAACATTGTTAAAACAAAGAATAAAAATATTAGTCTCATCTGACGATATATCAAGAGCACACATTTCCTTGTCATCATCGTCCATTCAATCAAGTGAATCTTCTATATTTTGTGATTCTGTTATCGAAGAAGATTTAGCAGAAACTTATGATTATATGTTAAGTAGACATAGCGGCTTTCGTCGTTGTTAATCAATTTCTTATTTTGCTATGAATCCAACTAAATGTACTGAATGTTCTTATATAACTCAAATATTTTACGTTATTTGTAATCAAGAGTACACATGTACAGAGTGTCCCACTTTTGCCATTTTGTTCCCGCACAACTTTTTTCCTGATAGTAAACGCCACACTAAGCAAAAAGTTCCATATGGACTATTTGTTTTCTTTATTCCTTAAAAAAATACAACCGTTTGAAATAATTGTAAAATAATTGCAAAACTGTATATTAAATGACTTAACTTCCTTAGGAATTGATAAATCCAAAAAGTCGGCATGAAACTTTCAGAATGACAATTACTTGTAGAGAAACAATTGTCTAAAAAGTTTCATATGTATTTTGTTTTCGTTAATTTGTTTATATAGCTTATTTATAACATTTTGAATTTTTTACTTAAATTTATTTACTTTTAATTTTGTTATGGGTATTGATTGTGCTCTCTCTGTTTTAGCATTGTTTGATATGTAGTTTATTGTTTCTTTTTCTTTATTTAGTTAATATTTCAAGCGGCTGTAACTTGGCGTAGAAAAAACAATTAGGTCCATATGAAAAGTCATACTCAGAATTACATTTACTATCTAAAAACAATTCTTGCAGAAAAAAAAGTGTTATACCCTGTATAAATATCTCTGAAATGTTGTTAAATGGTGTTTTTGGGGATAAAAAGGATAAAT
Organism: Aphodius sticticus; assembly: GCA_963966075.1. Taxonomy (NCBI): domain Eukaryota; kingdom Metazoa; phylum Arthropoda; class Insecta; order Coleoptera; family Scarabaeidae; genus Aphodius; species Aphodius sticticus. Next base: position 48,597,974 of record OZ014506.1, on the reverse strand, counting down.
ACCCAAAATCTAGGTATTTACTCTAAGTAGGGGTAACTACCAGGGTAAATACCCATTTTATAAGTTCCCACCCACTGGGTATTTACCCGGCCCACATCACTGGTAACCTGTAGTACCATGTATGCTTTACCCATGATGATACATGGTATTGCAGCTAGGCCATCGATATACAATATTTCATTCACAATGATATTTGCTCTCTACAAAATAATTTTGTCAGGAAACAGTGGGGAACAGGCTGTATATGTCATATTATTGTGTAAGACAAAATTAATTTATTGTTGTTGGGGGACTTTCGACTGTGATATGTGTTCGGAAGGAGAGAATAAAAACGTTTATCAGTTTTTGAGAGTGTAATTCTTGGAACTTTCACATTTTCCTACGTTTCGCCGTTGTAATCTTCGGCTTCTTCAGGGCTGGTGTGTGATCAAGATAAGTCAAGTAAGGTAATGCAGGTGGTGACCATTGCGGGGGTCCATTGATGCGTAACATACAACGGCGAAACGTAGGCAAATGTGCGAGTTCCCAGAATTACACTCTCAAAGACTGATAAACGTTTTTATTCTCTCTTTCCAAATTAATTTATTTTTTTGCTGTAATTATTTGAATTTTCTTTTGTTTCAATAAACTATTATTATTATTAATATGTGTAAAAGAAAATTTTGAGAACCTTCTGTAAATTTGTTTAAACATATTTTGCAAGTATCAGTAAAATTTTATTTTTCTTTTGCATGATGCAGTACCCTCACAAATGAAACAAAATGACACAAACTTTTCTAGATTGTCTAAAACCTAAAATACAAAAATATTTAAATGTAATTATCTGCTTGCATATACTGGGTGTTACCAAAACTATGACCAACTCTTAAGAGTAAAGTACCTTTCTTTTAAAAGCTATGCAAAATGTTATTTGAAAAAATTGTTTGGAAATATTAGGGTATTAAATAACAAAATTATAATCTCCTTTGTCGTTGCATGATCACCCGGAACGTCAAAGGTGACTATAATTTCATATTTAATGCTTATTTTTACATGTTTTTACGAATTATTTTTTTTGCATAGCTTTGAAGATGATGGTACATACTTGACTCATGTCATTTTCATTTCTTTGGCAACATGCGGTGTATGCAACGAAGGTTATTATAATTTCGTATTGTAGGACCTCTAATACAAATACTCTTTTCAAATAACATTTTTGCATGGTTTTGAAACAAAGGTACTTTACTCTTAAGAATTTTTCATAGTTCTGTTAACTCCCCGCAGATAATACATTCTAATATTGCATTTTAGGTTTAAGACAATACAGAAACTTTTAACTGAAATAAAATTTTCTGAAAAATTGGTAATAAACATTTTTCTCATTTTTCAACTTAGTGCCAGACACTGTATGTATCTCTATTATATTAAAATAACATTTATCGGAAAATTTACTTCGACAAAAACTGAGAAATTTACAACTTTATGACATGATTTAAAAAACATTATTTAGCAAAGCCTTTATTTGAGTAGGTATATTATATGTAATTTAATGAAAATAATGCTACTGTACCTGACATTAACACTTTGAAAGAAATAATGGAATACATATGCAATAATAATGGACAATAATTGTTGCTTAAACTTGGATTGGATATCGATGTTAGTGGCAGTGGGGTGTTAAGAGCCTAGATATAAAATTTATGCCCAAAAGAAATTGCTCCTTAGCCAATACATCAAAATTTAAAATGCAGGTTTTCAAGGCGAACATGCACAACATTTTTAAAAATTTAGATCTCTTGACTTGTCACCAAGTTGATAATTGAAATAGAAAAACGTGTTTATGCATTGAACCGTAATATATAACCCACATTTTTCGAAGAAGACGTGATATTACCGATAATTTTTCAAAGAAAAACAATGGCTTTACACCCCTCCAGCAGCCGAAATTATTATAACGTTCTGGAGTTATCAGGGGTCATTGTAGAACATCGGTTAAATTTCCATCGAATATACTCTAAATATTTAAATTACAAAAAAAAATCAAATGAAACACTACTTTGATTGGTTGAAATTACTGAAAGCTCCGAGCAGATCAGATTTTAACATATTTGCCACCACTGTAGTCACCAAAGTAGTTTTTAAGAAATCGGGAACATTTAACATTTTTAACAGTTATTATAACGTTCGTAGTTTAAAATATGCCCATATATGGGATTTTCTTTAAATTGTATATGACCGCAAAGAAGATTGACAAATGAAATCTCAGTTCATTGTCTACATTACGTAAATGCCTGTCTGTAAGCAAGAAAGCCTGTTTCTAGACGCTGGAAAAAAATCCCCCGCGCCTGGTTAGCTTCAAGTCTAATATTTAAATGACAGTAACTTGAAAAGCATTAATTGATCTGCTCTCAATTAGCTTTTGGATAAGCTTTCTTTGGTTAGAAAAGCGTTTTCAGTTTCTTTAAACAAATAATGTTATTATATACCGTGTCCGGTGAAAAAAGTGTTTAGAATGTTAGCGGGCATTAAATACGAAATTATAATTTCTTTCGTCGTTGCATGAACACCCGGTATATGGAACGTCAGAGGTGATTATAATTTAAATTTTTTTCAAATATCATATTTGCATCGCTTTGAACATAAACCTTTACTCCCAAGAGTTTATTATAGATTTGGTAATACCCGGTACACGCAAGCAGATAATTAGATTCTAATATTTGCATTTTAGGTTTAAGGCAAAAGAAGAATTAAATCAGAAGCTTTTATGAAGAACATAATTTTCTGAAAAGGTAATATTAATAATTTTGTCCCATTAGTGTTGTCAAACTTTCTACCGGACACGGTATAATATCTATATGCTGCCTATATAATTTTTAAGTAGTGATAAATAATAATTGTTGTTAATTTCAAGATCAATTTATACTTTTATTCTAAATTAGTAAACAGTTTTTTTTAGTATTTCCATTTTCAATACCTAAATTCATTTTCTTGTATGTGATTCGTATGATAAATTCGTATTACGTCGTTGTAATTTATATTATCTCCTGTATATTAAGATAAATAATAGACAAAGCATTAAAAACATAATATGTACGTTAAACAAATCATATGAAGCATTAAAAAAAATTAAAAAAAAACTCTCGTCTCATCTGGATTTGAAGCGCAGCTATTCCACTGGAAAAATCAAAACGTCATCGCCTTACACCTCTCGGCCGTGGCACCACTTTATAAAATGTTATAAATTCACGTATATAAACGACGTCTACTAACCTCTAATGATTAAAATCGAGAAAATTGTCTGTCCGTGTCGTTTTTTCTAATGAAAATTGCATAGCACCTGATTTGCTTGCGTTGAATCGATGCAAACTTCACTTAACATGGCAACTTGAATACCGATTGATTACCTGCGTTCTGTCGCATCGCGTAACATTGGAATTTGACGATCTCGGCACACATATGTAGCAATGTTATCGCGCTTACATGAATCATGGCCATTTTCCTCCGTTTTCTCAGTTTTCCGGTCATAATTATCCCGTAATTATCCCGATTGCGGCGTCAGTTAACCTATAAACGCACTACATAGGACATACACATTACACATGTGAACGCAAAGTTGCAACTATCAGTTTTGACAAATAAATCTGACGTTTCTCGGAGAGCGAGACTCTGACGTCACACGCCGCCATATTTGCTCGGTGGATCTGCACTACCCCATTCGGGGGCGATTTTGGGGCACACGCCGGTCGATGACCGTTTCCAAAATACATTCATGTGATTCGAAAAAGAACGACGCTCATTTTGGTGGTTCTCGCTTCGCCGTACGTTTCGCCAGTTCAGAGGAGATACGCCAATAAGTTTAGGCGGGCTACGCCGTTTCGCAATTATAAAGTATGACTAGTTGACGTTTGGACCGAATAGATAGGTAGACCGCCGATGTCGGTAGACCGCCGATGTCGGTAGACCGCCGATGTCGGTAGACCGCCGAAGTCGGTAGATCGCCCAAGTCGGTAGATCGCCCAAGTCGGTAGACCGCCCAAGTCGGTAGACCGCCCAAGTCGGTAGACCGCCCAAGTCGGTAGACCGCCGAAGTCGGTAGACCGCCTAATTCGGTAGACCGCATAATTCTGTAGACCGTATAATTCGGTAGATCGCATAATTCGGTAGTCCAGCGAAGTCAATAGACCGCAAACGTGAGGAGAAGAACGAAGTCGATGGGCCGCTGAAATCGATAGACTGCTCAAAACTGAAGAATTCAGTCGATTGTACAAAATATATGAATTGTTTATTTGACAATTAAGTTTTTATTATTAAAGCCACAATCCGTATCAGAGCGCGCCACAGGCCGCTATTCCATATCACTCCCCACCAGGTACATACCCCCTCGACCTCTCCCCTTACACCCCCGCGTAAGAATGGTCAAAATCGGTGCGATGTAATCATGCATCAATAACAAATGGTAAAACCTTGAATGCTTTCGAACAATATCAAAATTCTCTTAAGCGGTTTATTTTAAAAACTCCTAAAATTATTTTTTATATTTTTACTAAATTATTTGTATATTAACTTTGTATTAACTTTGTATAATGTCGTAATGGGTATTGAAGTTATAGTTATACTTACTTATAGGAAAAGTCAAAATGTTGAAACATTTTGTTTTTATTGTGTACAGATGATATGTAGGGATGAAATATATAAGAAAAACACCTAATGGGTTGGGAAGTAAAAAAAAATGATTTTGCATTGTTTGGTATCTATTTTATAAAACGGCTGTAATTTCTTAAGCAATTGAAAAAAAAGTATATATCGATGCCCTAGCTGTAGTAGCATGTGTAACCTACAGTGATATTAAATACCCGGGTATCTATTATCAAGGTTATATATCTGGGTATTTACCCAAACTGGGTTTTCATAGGGGTACTTATAAACATAACATTGTTATTCAAAATAGCAGTAAAATGAAATATTTAATTACTAAATTAAGGTTTTCTTTTTATCACAAAATCAAAAGGTATCTCTTATCTCAAAATAAAGGTTATTATTATAAAAATAAAAACATTGTTAAAACAAAGAATAAAAATATTAGTCTCATCTGACGATATATCAAGAGCACACATTTCCTTGTCATCATCGTCCATTCAATCAAGTGAATCTTCTATATTTTGTGATTCTGTTATCGAAGAAGATTTAGCAGAAACTTATGATTATATGTTAAGTAGACATAGCGGCTTTCGTCGTTGTTAATCAATTTCTTATTTTGCTATGAATCCAACTAAATGTACTGAATGTTCTTATATAACTCAAATATTTTACGTTATTTGTAATCAAGAGTACACATGTACAGAGTGTCCCACTTTTGCCATTTTGTTCCCGCACAACTTTTTTCCTGATAGTAAACCCCACACTAAGCAAAAAGTTCCATATGGACTATTTGTTTTCTTTATTCCTTAAAAAAATACAACCGTTTGAAATAATTGTAAAATAATTGCAAAACTGTATATTAAATGACTTAACTTCCTTAGGAATTGATAAATCCAAAAAGTCGGCATGAAACTTTCAGAATGACAATTACTTGTAGAGAAACAATTGTCTAAAAAGTTTCATATGTATTTTGTTTTCGTTAATTTGTTTATATAGCTTATTTATAACATTTTGAATTTTTTACTTAAATTTATTTACTTTTAATTTTGTTATGGGTATTGATTGTGCTCTCTCTGTTTTAGCATTGTTTGATATGTAGTTTATTGTTTCTTTTTCTTTATTTAGTTAATATTTCAAGCGGCTGTAACTTGGCGTAGAAAAAACAATTAGGTCCATATGAAAAGTCATACTCAGAATTACATTTACTATCTAAAAACAATTCTTGCAGAAAAAAAAGTGTTATACCCTGTATAAATATCTCTGAAATGTTGTTAAATGGTGTTTTTGGGCATAAAAAGGATAAATACCCAAAATCTAGGTATTTACTCTAAGTAGGGGTAACTACCAGGGTAAATACCCATTTTATAAGTTCCCACCCACTGGGTATTTACCCGGCCCACATCACTGGTAACCTGTAGTACCATGTATGCTTTACCCATGATGATACATGGTATTGCAGCTAGGCCATCGATATACAATATTTCATTCACAATGATATTTGCTCTCTACAAAATAATTTTGTCAGGAAACAGTGGGGAACAGGCTGTATATGTCATATTATTGTGTAAGACAAAATTAATTTATTGTTGTTGGGGGACTTTCGACTGTGATATGTGTTCGGAAGGAGAGAATAAAAACGTTTATCAGTTTTTGAGAGTGTAATTCTTGGAACTTTCACATTTTCCTACGTTTCGCCGTTGTAATCTTCGGCTTCTTCAGGGCTGGTGTGTGATCAAGATAAGTCAAGTAAGGTAATGCAGGTGGTGACCATTGCGGGGGTCCATTGATGCGTAACATACAACGGCGAAACGTAGGCAAATGTGCGAGTTCCCAGAATTACACTCTCAAAGACTGATAAACGTTTTTATTCTCTCTTTCCAAATTAATTTATTTTTTTCCTGTAATTATTTGAATTTTCTTTTGTTTCAATAAACTATTATTATTATTAATATGTGTAAAAGAAAATTTTGAGAACCTTCTGTAAATTTGTTTAAACATATTTTGCAAGTATCAGTAAAATTTTATTTTTCTTTTGCATGATGCAGTACCCTCACAAATGAAACAAAATGACACAAACTTTTCTAGATTGTCTAAAACCTAAAATACAAAAATATTTAAATGTAATTATCTGCTTGCATATACTGGGTGTTACCAAAACTATGACCAACTCTTAAGAGTAAAGTACCTTTCTTTTAAAAGCTATGCAAAATGTTATTTGAAAAAATTGTTTGGAAATATTAGGGTATTAAATAACAAAATTATAATCTCCTTTGTCGTTGCATGATCACCCGGAACGTCAAAGGTGACTATAATTTCATATTTAATGCTTATTTTTACATGTTTTTACGAATTATTTTTTTTGCATAGCTTTGAAGATGATGGTACATACTTGACTCATGTCATTTTCATTTCTTTGGCAACATGCGGTGTATGCAACGAAGGTTATTATAATTTCGTATTGTAGGACCTCTAATACAAATACTCTTTTCAAATAACATTTTTGCATGGTTTTGAAACAAAGGTACTTTACTCTTAAGAATTTTTCATAGTTCTGTTAACTCCCCGCAGATAATACATTCTAATATTGCATTTTAGGTTTAAGACAATACAGAAACTTTTAACTGAAATAAAATTTTCTGAAAAATTGGTAATAAACATTTTTCTCATTTTTCAACTTAGTGCCAGACACTGTATGTATCTCTATTATATTAAAATAACATTTATCGGAAAATTTACTTCGACAAAAACTGAGAAATTTACAACTTTATGACATGATTTAAAAAACATTATTTAGCAAAGCCTTTATTTGAGTAGGTATATTATATGTAATTTAATGAAAATAATGCTACTGTACCTGACATTAACACTTTGAAAGAAATAATGGAATACATATGCAATAATAATGGACAATAATTGTTGCTTAAACTTGGATTGGATATCGATGTTAGTGGCAGTGGGGTGTTAAGAGCCTAGATATAAAATTTATGCCCAAAAGAAATTGCTCCTTAGCCAATACATCAAAATTTAAAATGCAGGTTTTCAAGGCGAACATGCACAACATTTTTAAAAGTTTAGATCTCTTGACTTGTCACCAAGTTGATAATTGAAATAGAAAAACGTGTTTATGCATTGAACCGTAATATATAACCCACATTTTTCGAAGAAGACGTGATATTACCGATAATTTTTCAAAGAAAAACAATGGCTTTACACCCCTCCAGCAGCCGAAATTATTATAACGTTCTGGAGTTATCAAGGGTCATTGTAGAACATCGGTTAAATTTCCATCGAATATACTCTAAATATTTAAATTACAAAAAAAAATCAAATGAAACACTACTTTGATTGGTTGAAATTACTGAAAGCTCCGAGCAGATCAGATTTTAACATATTTGCCACCACTGTAGTCACCAAAGTAGTTTTTAAGAAATCGGGAACATTTAACATTTTTAACAGTTATTATAACGTTCGTAGTTTAAAATATGCCCATATATGGGATTTTCTTTAAATTGTATATGACCGCAAAGAAGATTGACAAATGAAATCTCAGTTCATTGTCTACATTACGTAAATGCCTGTCTGTAAGCAAGAAAGCCTGTTTCTAGACGCTGGAAAAAAATCCCCCGCGCCTGGTTAGCTTCAAGTCTAATATTTAAATGACAGTAACTTGAAAAGCATTAATTGATCTGCTCTCAATTAGCTGTTGGATAAGCTTTCTTTGGTTAGAAAAGCGTTTTCAGTTTCTTTAAACAAATAATGTTATTATATACCGTGTCCGGTGAAAAAAGTGTTTAGAATGTTAGCGGGCATTAAATACGAAATTATAATTTCTTTCGTCGTTGCATGAACACCCGGTATATGGAACGTCAGAGGTGATTATAATTTCAATTTTTTTCAAATATCATATTTGCATCGCTTTGAACATAAACCTTTATTATAGATTTGGTAATACCCGGTACACGCAAGCAGATAATTAGATTCTAATATTTGCATTTTAGGTTTAAGGCAAAAGAAGAATTAAATCAGAAGCTTTTATGAAGAACATAATTTTCTGAAAAGGTAATATTAATAATTTTGTCCCATTAGTGTTGTCAAACTTTCTACCGGACACGGTATAATATCTATATGCTGCCTATATAATTTTTAAGTAGTGATAAATAATAATTGTTGTTAATTTCAAGATCAATTTATACTTTTATTCTAAATTAGTAAACAGTTTTTTTTAGTATTTCCATTTTCAATACCTAAATTCATTTTCTTGTATGTGATTCGTATGATAAATTCGTATTACGTCGTTGTAATTTATATTATCTCCTGTATATTAAGATAAATAATAGACAAAGCATTAAAAACATAATATGTACGTTAAACAAATCATATGAAGCATTAAAAAAAATTAAAAAAAAACTCTCGTCTCATCTGGATTTGAAGCGCAGCTATTCCACTGGAAAAATCAAAACGTCATCGCCTTACACCTCTCGGCCGTGGCACCACTTTATAAAATGTTATAAATTCACGTATATAAACGACGTCTACTAACCTCTAATGATTAAAATCGAGAAAATTGTCTGTCCGTGTCGTTTTTTCTAATGAAAATTGCATAGCACCTGATTTGCTTGCGTTGAATCGATGCAAACTTCACTAAACATGGCAACTTGAATACCGATTGATTACCTGCGTTCTGTCGCATCGCGTAACATTGGAATTTGACGATCTCGGCACACATATGTAGCAATGTTATCGCGCTTACATGAATCATGGCCATTTTCCTCCGTTTTCTCAGTTTTCCGGTCATAATTATCCCGTAATTATCCCGATTGCGGCGTCAGTTAACCTATAAACGCACTACATAGGACATACACATTACACATGTGAACGCAAAGTTGCAACTATCAGTTTTGACAAATAAATCTGACGTTTCTCGGAGAGCGAGACTCTGACGTCACACGCCGCCATATTTGCTCGGTGGATCTGCACTACCCCATTCGGGGGCGATTTTGGGGCACACGCCGGTCGATGACCGTTTCCAAAATACATTCATGTGATTCGAAAAAGAACGACGCTCATTTTGGTGGTTCTCGCTTCGCCGTACGTTTCGCCAGTTCAGAGGAGATACGCCAATAAGTTTAGGCGGGCTACGCCGTTTCGCAATTATAAAGTATGACTAGTTGACGTTTGGACCGAATAGATAGGTAGACCAGCGAAGTCGGTAGACCGCCGATGTCGGTAGACCGCCGAAGTCGGTCTAATTCTGTAGACCGTATTATTCGGTAGATCGCATAATTCGGTAGTCCAGCGAAGTCAATAGACCGCAAACATGAGCAGAAGAACGAAGTCGATGGGCCGCTGAAATCGATAGACTGCTCAAAACTGAAGAATTCAGTCGATTGTACAAAATATATGAATTATTTATTTGACAATTAAGTTTTTATTATTAAAGCCACAATCCGTATCAGAGCGCGCCACAGGCCGCTATTCCATATCACTCCCCACCAGGTACATACCCCCTCGACCTCTCCCCTTAGACCCCCGCGTAAGAATGGTCAAAATCGGTGCGATGTAATCATGCATCAAGAACAAATAGTAAAACCTTGAATGCTTTCGAACAATATCAAAATTCTCTTAAGCGGTTTATTTTAAAAACTCCTAAAATTTTTTTTTATAGTTTTACTAAATTATTTGTATTTTAACTTTTTATTGTCGTAATGGGTATTGAAGTTATAGTTATACTTACTTATAGGAAAAGTCAAAATGTTGAAACATTTTGTTTTTATTGTGTACAGATGATATGTAGGGATGAAATATATAAGAAAAACACCTAATTGGTTGGGAAGTAAAAAAAATGATTTTGCATTGTTTGGTATCTATTTTATAAAACGGCTGTAATTTCTTAAGGAATTGAAAAAGAAGTATATATCGATGGCCTAGCTGTAGTAGCATGTGTAACCTACAGTGATGTTAAATACCCGGGTATTTATTATCAAGGGTATATATCTGGGTATTTACCCAAACTGGGTTTTTATAGGAGTAGTTATAAACATAATATTGTTATTCAAAATAGCAGTAAAATGAAATATTTAATTACTAAATTAAGGTTTTCTTTTTATCACAAAATCAAAAGGTATCTCTTATCTCAAAATAAAGGTTATTCTTATAAAAATAAAAACATTGTTAAAACAAAGAATAAAAATATTAGTCTCATCTGACGATATATCAAGAGCACACATTTCCTTGTCATCATCGTCCATTCAATCGATTGAATCTTCTGTATTTTGTGATTCTGTTATCGAAGAAGATTTAGCAGAAACTTATGATTACCTATATGTTAAGTTGACATAGCGGCTTTCGTCGTTGTTAATCAATTTCTTATTTTGCTATGAATCCAACTAAATGTACTGAATGTTCTTATATAACTCAAATATTTTACGTTATTTGTAATCAAGAGTACACATCTACAGTGTCCCACTTTTGCCATTTTGTTCCCGCACAACTTTTTTTCTGATAGTAAACACTGATAGTAAAAAAATACAACCGTTTGAAATAATTGTAAAATAATTGCAAAACTGTATATTAAATGACTTAACTTCCTTAGGAATTGATAAACCCAAAAAGTCGGCATGAAACTTTCAGAATGACAATTACTTGTAGAGAAACAATTGTCTAAAAAGTTTCATATGTATTTTGTTTTCGTTAATTTGTTTATATAGCTTATTTTTAACATTTTTAATTTTTTACTTAAATTTATTTACTTTTAATTTTGTTATGGGTATTGATTGTGCTCTCTCTGTTTTAGCATTGTTTGATATGTAGTTTATTGTTTCTTTTTCTTTATTTAGTTAATATTTCAAGCGGCTGTAACTTGGCGTTGAAAAAACAATTAGGTCCATATGAAAAGTCATACTCAGAATGACATTTACTATCTAAAAACAATTCTTGCAGAAAAAAAAGTGTTATACCCTGTATAAATATCTCTGAAATGTTGTTAAATGGTGTTTTTGGGATAAAAAAGATAAATACCCAAAATTTAAGTATTTACCCTAAGTACCAGGGTAAATACCCATTTTATAAGTTCCCACCCACTGGGTATTTACCCGGCCCACATCACTGGTAACCTAAGCTGTAGTACCATGTATGCTTTACCCATGATGATACATGGTATTGCAGCTAGGCCATCGATATACAATATTTCATTCACAATGATATTTGCTCTCTACAAAATAATTTTGTCAGGAAACAGTGGGGGACAGGCTGTATATGTCATATTATTGTGTAAGACAAAATTAATTTATTGTTGTTGAGGGACTTTCGACTGTGATATGTGTTCGGAAGGAGAGAATAAAAACGTTTATCAGTTTTTGAGAGTGTAATTCTTGGAACTTTCACATTTTCCTACGTTTCGCCGTTGTAATCTTCGGCTTCTTCAGGGCTGGTGTGTGATCAAGATAAGTCACGTAAGGTAATGCAGGTGGTGGCCATTGCGGGGGTCCATTGATGCGTAACATACAACGGCGAAACGTAGGCAAATGTGCGAGTTCCCAGAATTACACTCTCAAAGACTGATAAACGTTTTTATTCTCTTAATTTATTTTTTTGCTGTAATTATTTGAATTTTCTTTTGTTTCAATAAACTATTATTATTATTAATATGTGTAAAAGAAAATTTTGAGAACCTTTTGTAAATTTGTTTAAACATATTTTGCAAGTATCAGTAAAATTTATTTTTCTTTTGCATGATGCAGTACCCTCACAAATGAAATAAAATGACACAAACTTTTCTAGATTGTCTAAAACATAAAATACAAAAATATTTAAATGTAATTATCTGCTTGCATATACTGGGTGTTACCAAAACTATGACCAACTCTTAAGAGTAAAGCACCTTTCTTTTAAAAGCTATGCAAAATGTTATTTGAAAAAATTGTTTGGAAATATTAGGGTATTAAATAACAAAATTATAATCTCCTTTGTCGTTGCATGATCCCCCGGAACGTCAAAGCTGACTATAATTTCATATTTAATGCTTATTTTTACATGTTTTTACGAATTATATTTTTGCATAGCTTTGAAGATGATGGTACATACTTGACTCTTATGTCATTTTCATTTCTTTGGCAACATGCGGTGTATGCAACGAAGGTTATTATAATTTCGTATTGTAGGACCTCTAATACAAATACTCTTTTCAAATAACATTTTTGCATGTTTTTGAAACAAAGGTACGTTACTCTTAAGAATTTTTCATAGTTCTGGTAACACCCCGCAGATAATACATTCTAATATTGCATTTTAGGTTTAAGACAATACAGAAACTTTTAACTGAAATAAAATTTTCTGAAAAATTGATAATAAACATTTTTCTCATTTTTCAACTTAGTGCCAGACACTGTATGTATCTCTATTATATTAAAATAACATTTATCGGAAAATTTACTTCGACAAAAACTGAGAAATTTACAACTTTATGACATGATTTAAAAAACATTATTTAGCAAAGCCTTTATTTGAGTAGGTATATTATATGTAATTTAATGAAAATAATGCTACTGTACCTGACATTAACACTTTGAAAGAAATAATGGAATACATATGCAATAATAATGGACAATAATTGTTGCTTAAACTTGGATTGGATATCGATGTTAGTGGCAGTGGGGTGTTAAGAGCCTAGATATAAAATTTATGCAAAAAAGAAATTACTCCTTAGCCAATAGATCAAAATTTAAAATGCAGGTTTTCAAGGCGAACATGCACAACATTTTTAAAAATTTAGATCTCTTGACTTGTTACCAAGTTGATAATTGAAATAGAAAAACGTGTTTATGCATTGAACCGTAATATATAACCCACATTTTTCGAAGAAAACGTGATATTACCGATAATTTTTCAAAAAAAACAATGGTTTTACACCCCTCCAGCAGCCGAAATTATTATAACGTTCTGGAGTTATCAGGGGTCATTGTAGAACATTTTGACCGAGTAGAATGACGACCACATCGGTTAAATTTCCATCGAATATACTCAATACTCAAAAAATCAAATGAAACACTACTTTGATGGGTTGAAATTACTGAAAGCTCCGAGCAGATCAGATTTTAACATATTTTCCACCACTGTAAGTAGTTTTTAAGAAATCGGGAACATTTAACATTTTTAACAGTTATTATAACGTTCGTAGTTTAAAATATGCCCATATATGGGATTTTCTTTAAATTGTATATGACCGCAAAGAAGATTGACAAATGAAATCTCTGTTCATTGTCTACATTACGTAAATGCTTGTCTGTAAGCAAGAAAGCCTGTTTCTAGACGCTGGAAAAAAATCCCCCGCGCCTGGCTTCAAGTCTAATATTTAAATGACAGTAACTTGAAAAGCATTAATTGATCTGCTCTGAATTAGCTTTTGGATAAGCTTTCTTTGGTTAGAAAAGCGTTTTCAGTTTCTTTAAACAAATAATGTTATTATATACCGTGTCCGGTGAAAAAAGTGTTTAGAATGTTAGCGGGCATTAAATACGAAATTATAATTTCTTTCGTCGTTGCATGAACACCCGGTATATGGAACGTCAGAAGTGATTATAATTTCAATTTTTTTAAAATATCATATTTGCATCGCTTTGAACATAAACCTTTACTCCCAAGAGTTTATTATAGATTTGGTAATACCCGGTACACGCAGGCTGATAATTAGATTCTAATATTTGCATTTTAGGTTTCAGACAAAAGAAGAATTAAATCAGAAGCTTTTATGAAGAACATAATTTTCTGAAAAGGTAATATTAATAATTTTGTCCCATTAGTGTTGTCAAACTTTCTACCGGACACGGTATAATATCTATATGCTGCCTATATAATTTTTAAGTACTGATAAATAATAATTGTTGTTAATTTCAAGATCAAAAGATCAAACTGTTATTCTAAATTAGTAAACAGCTTTTTTTTAGTATTTCCATTTTCAATACCTAAATTCATTTTCTTGTATGTGATTCGTATGATAAATTCGTATTACGTCGTTGTAATTTATATTATCTCCTGTATATTAAGATAAAAAATAAACAAAGCATTAAAAACATAATTTGTACCTTAAACAAATCATATGAAGCATTAAAAAAATTAAAAAAAAAACTCTCATCTGGATTTGAAGCGCAGCTATTCCACTCGAAAATCAAAACGTCATCGCCTTGCACCTCTCGGCCGTGGCACCACTTTATGAAACGTTATAAATTCACGTATATAAACGACGTCTACTAACCTCTAATGATTAAAATCGAGAAAATTATCTGTCCGTGTCGTTTTTTCTAATGAAAATTGCATAGCACCTGATTTGCTTGCGTTGAATCGATGCAAACTTCACTAAACATGGCAACTTGAATACCGATTGATTACCTGCGTTCCGTCGCATCGCGTTACATTGAAATTTGACGATCTCGGCACACATATGTAGCAATGTTATCGCGCTTACATGAAACATGGCCATTTTCCTCCGTTTTCTCAGTTTTCCGGGCATAATTATCCCGATTGCGGCGTCAGTTAACCTATACATACACAGTACATATACATTACACATGTGAACGCAAAGTTAGTTGCCACTGTAAGTTTTGACAAATAAATCTGACGTTTCTCGGAGCGCGAGACTCTCAGAGACTCTGACGTCACACGCCGCCATATTTGCTTGGGCGATCTGCACTACCCCATTCGGGGGCGTTTTTGGGGCACACGCGCTTGGATGACCGTTTCCAAAATACATTCATGTGATTCGAAAAAGAACGACGCTCATTTTGGTGGTTCTCGCTTCGCCGTACGTTTCGCCAATTCAGAGGAGATACGCCAATAAGTTTGGGCGGGCTACGCCGTTTCGCAATTATAAAGTATGACTAGTTGACGTTTGGACCGCATAGATAGGTAGACCGCTTAAGTCGGTGGACCGCCTAAGTCGGTGGACCGCCTAAGTCGGTGGACCGCCTAAGTCGGTAGACCGCCTAAGTCGGTAGACCGCCTAAGTCGGTAGACCGCCTAAGTCGGTAGACCGCCTAAGTCGGTAGACCGCCTAAGTCGGTAGACCGCCTAAGTCGGTAGACCGCATAATTCGGTAGACCGTATAATTCGGTAGACCGCATAATTCGGTAGTCCAGCGAAGTCCATAGACTGCAAACATGAGCAGAAGAACGAAGTCGATGGGCCGCTGAAATCGATAGACTGCTCAAAACTAAAGAATTCATTTGATTATACAAAATATATGAATTATTTATTTGACAATTAAGTTTTTATTATTAAAACCACAATCCGCATCAGAGCGCGCCACAGGCCGCTATTCCATATCACTCCCCATCAGGTACATAACCCCTCGACCTCTCCCCTTACACCCCCGCGTAAGAATGGTCAAAATCGGTGCGATGTAATCATGCATCAATAACAAATGGTAAAAATTTGAATGCTTTCGAACAATATCAAAATTCTCTGAAACGGTTTATTTTAAAAACTCCTAAAATTATTTTTTATATTTTTACTTATTACTAAATTACTACAGTAGTTTTATATTCACTTTTTATTGTCGTAATGGGTATTGAAATAGTTGCTTACAGGAAAAGTCAAAATGTTGAAAAATTTTGCTTTTATTGTGTACAGATGATATATAGGGATGAAATATATAAGGGTTGGGAAGCAAAAAAAATTAAAAAAAGGTAACCACAATCCGTACGCGCGCTAACCAACTACCAACCCCGCTTCCTGTGGTAGGTTTTCTCTTGTTTTTCATGTTTTTTTTTAATTTGTTGTATTTTTTGTTCATTTTTTTACTTCCCAGATGTTTATCTTATATTATTTCATCTCTATATATTATCTAAACACAAAAGGTAACAACAATTTTATCGATTAAACCTTTCCTACCAGCTACACTTTACGCCTTCTGGTTTTTTTTTATTTTGCATTGTTTGGTATCTATTTTATATTTTATTTTTCTCTTTGTTTTGTAATACTACTTCAAACGGGTATAATTTCTTAAGGATGTGAAAAACAATTAAGTTCATATCGATGGCCTAGCTGTAGTACCATGTGTAACCTATGCTTTAACCATGACGATACGCGGTAGGGGAGCTAGGCCATGGTTATAAAATATTTCTCTCACAATGATATTTGCTCGCAAAAAAATAATTTTGTCAGGAAAAAGTGGGGGACAGGCTGTATATGTCATATTATTGTGTAAGACAAAATTAATTCATATATTTTTTGCTGTAATTATTTGAATTATCTTTTGTTTCAATATAGTCTATGATTATTTTTAGGTAATACGTGTAAAAAAAAATTTTGAGAGAACCATTTGTAAATTTGTATAAACATATTTTGCAAATGTCAGTAGAATTTAATTTTTCTTTTGCATGATGCAGTACCCTCACAAATGAAATGCAATGATTATTTTTTCTTTTTTCGAAAACTGCACTTTATAAAAAAATAAGTAAGCTGTAATTATTAAGCCTTTCTTTATTAATATTAAATATTATAATTGTAAAGCACAAAAACCATAATAAGTAGTAGTAATAATATCAATACAGTAGTAGTAGTAATAATACATAAGCGCTTTACCTTCAAGAATTTAAAATTCCAAACTTAAGAAAAGCTCTACTAAATTTTATGTACATACATACTGTGTCCGGTACTAACTTTTCAGAAAATTTTATTATTCAATAAAGTTTCTAGATTGTCTTAAACCTAAAATGCAACTATTAGAATGTAATTATCTGCTTGCATATACTGGGTCTCACCAAAACTATGAACAACTCTTAAGAGTAAAGTACCTTTCTCCTAAAAACAATGCAAAAATGTTATTTGAAAAATAACATAAAATTTTCTGAAAAATTGATAATAAACATTTTTCAACTTAATGCCAGACACTGTATGTAGGTATCTCTATTATATTAAAATAACATTTATCGGAAAATTTACTTCGACAAAAACTGAGAAATTTACAACTTGGTGACATGATTTAAAAAACATTATTTAGCAAAGCCTTTTTTTGAATAGGTATATTATATGTAATTTAATGAAAATAATGGTACCGTACCAGACATTAACACTTTGAAAGAAATAATGGAATACATATGCAATAATAATGGACAATAATAAATTGTTGCTTAAAATAGGATTGGATATCGATGTTAGTGGCAGTGGGGTGTTAAGATCCTAGATATAAATTTATGCACAAAAGAAATTGCTCCTTAACCAATAGTTCAAAATTTAAAATGAAGGTTTTCAAGGTGAAGATGCACAACATTTTCAAAAATTTAGATCTCTTGACTCGTCACCAAGTTGATAATTGAAATAGAAAACCGTGTTTATGCATTGAACCGTAATATATAACCCACATTTGTCGAAGAAGACGTGATATTACCGATAATTAAAAAAAAA
Organism: Aphodius sticticus; assembly: GCA_963966075.1. Lineage (NCBI taxonomy): Eukaryota > Metazoa > Arthropoda > Insecta > Coleoptera > Scarabaeidae > Aphodius > Aphodius sticticus. Next base: position 48,579,959 of record OZ014506.1, on the reverse strand, counting down.
ACAATGGCTTTACACCCCTCCAGCAGCCGAAATTATTATAACGTTCTGGAGTTACCAGGGGTCATTGTAGAACTTGTTTACCGAGCAGAATGACGGCCACATCGGTTAAATTTCCATCGATCATATTTAAAACACAAAAAAAATCAAATGAAACACTACTTTGATTGGTTGAAATTACTGAAAGCTCCGAGCAGATCAGATTTTAACATTTTTGCCACCACTGAAAGTAATTTTTCAGAAATCGGGAACATTTAACATTTTTAACAGTTATTATAACGTTTGTAGTTTAAAATATGCCCATATATGGGATTTTCTTTAAATTGTATATGGCCGCAAAGAAGATTGACAAATGAAATCTCTGTTCATTGTCTACAATACGTAAAAGCTTGTCTGGAAGGCTTGTTTCTAGATGCTCGAAAAAATCCCCCGCGTCTGGTTAGCTTCAATTCTAATGTAACTTGAAATATATTGATTGCTCTGCTCTGAATTAACTTTCGGATAAGCTTTCTTTGGTTAGAAAAGCGTTTTCAGGTTGCTTAAACAAATAATGTTGCTATATACCGTGTCCGGTGCAAAAAGTGGAAAAGATATTAGCGGGCATTAAATACGAAATTATAATTTCTTTCGTCGCAGATAATTACATTCTAATATTTGCATTTTAGGTTTAAGACGAAAGAAGAATTAAATCAGAAGCATTTATGAAGAATACAATTTTCTGAACAGGTAATATTAATAATTTTGTCCCGTTAGTGACAAAAAAGTGCCTTTATAATGTCAAAGCGCTTTTTTGATGAGATCACATACGATGAAGTTATGACTATAATTAAAAAAATACATTCTTTGTTTTTTCAAAATAGCTTGAGAAACGTTTGGAATTCAACTGTTTTCTGAACAGATTATGAAAGAGCACATAAATATGCACTACTTTGTCCATTTAACCGACTTTCTATCTTAAATTATTGTGACGTTCTGGAGTATACCAGGGGTCATGTAAAACATCTGCCCGGGCAGAATGACAGCTACATTGCTTAAATTTCCATCGACCACACTCTTAAACATTTAAAATTACTAACATCGATTAACATAAGAGCAGTAGTTTAAAATAGGGCCCTACATGAGGGTTCCCATTAAATTCTATGACATATAAGAAGATTGACAAATGAAATCTCTGTGAATTGTGTACATTACGTAAAAACTTATCTGTAAGCAAGAAGGCCTGTTTCCTGACGGAAAATATCCCTCGCGCCAAGTTAGCTTCAAGTCTAATGTTTAAATGCCAGTAACTTGAAAAATACTGATTGCACTGCTCTGCAATACCTTTTGGATAAAGTTCATTTGGTTAGATAAGCGTCCGGCGAAAGTTGGTTACTAACGGATTTTTTTTATATCAACTTTTCAATAAATTATATTTTTCATCAAAGCTTTTGGATTGTCTTAAACCGAAATGCAAATATTATAATGTAATTATCTGCTTGCATGTACCCAGTGTTACTATAATTTCATATTTAATCCCTTCTAATATTTTGAAATAATTCTTAAAAAATATTTTGGCATAGCTTTGAAGATACAGGTAAGGAAGATACACTTCTGTCATTTTCAGCTTTTTGGCAACACGCGGTATATGCAATGGAAGAGGATAATTTTGTATTTAAAGACTTAGTAAAATGTGTTGTTAATAAACGACAGTTTTTGTGTTATTTCCATGTTCTGTACCTAAATTCATCTTCTTATATGTGATTAGTTTGATAAATTCAAATTACGTCATTGTAATTTATGTTACATCCTGTATATTATGATAAAAATTAGACAAAGCGTTAAAAATCCAATATTGACCTCAAACAAATGATATCAAATATAAAAAAAAAAACATTGTTCACCGGGGTTTGAACCGGGACCCTCGCTCTCAAAAAATCCAAACACCCGCATCTTCACCACTGAACCACGACACTGCTTGCAAAATAATTCGTAAGTTACGTATATAAATTAATTCCTCCTAACCTATAATGTTCCTAACGTGTAAAATCGAGAAAATTATCTGTCCGCATGATTTTTTCAAATGAAGATTGCTTAGCTTTGCTTAGTAGTCGTTGTTTCGACGCGAACTGCGCTAACTATAGCACCTTTCACACCTACCTGCGTCGCATTGCCTAACCACATTGTATCATGACGTTTCCCGGCAAACTTGTACCCCGCACATTTAACTCGCTTTACTTCAAATATTGCAATTTTCCTCCATTTTCTCGATCAAAATATCCAGGAACAGGTCCGATTGTGACAATACATTCACCCGTAAACGTCAATTAACCTATTAAATGCACTATATGTGAACGCAAACATGGAACTGTAAGTTTTGACAAATAAATTTGACGTTTCTCGGAGCGCGAGACTCCGTCACTGACTCTGACGTCACACGCCGCCATATTTGCTCGGGGGATCTGCACGACTCCATTCGGGGGCGTTTTTGGGGCACACGCGCTTGGATGACCGTTTTCAAAATACATTCATGTGATTCGAAAAAGAACGACGCTCATTTTGGTGGTTCTCGCTTCGCCGTACGTTTCGCCAGTTCAGAGGAGATACGCCAATAAGTTTAGGCGGGCTTCGCCGTTTCGCAATTATAAAGTATGACTAGTTGACGTTTGGACCGAATAGATAGGTAGACCAGCGAAGTCGGTAGACCGCCGATGTCGGTAGACCGCCGATGTCGGTAGACCGCCGATGTCGGTAGACCGCCGAAGTCGGTAGACCGCCCAAGTCGGTAGACCGCCCAAGTCGGTAGACCGCCCAAGTCGGTAGACCGCCCAAGTCGGTAGACCGCCCAAGTCGGTAGACCGCCCAAGTCGGTAGACCGCCCAAGTCGGTAGACCGCCGAAGTCGGTAGACCGCCTAATTCGGTAGACCGCATAATTCTGTAGACCGTATAATTCGGTAGATCGCATAATTCGGTAGTCCAGCGAAGTCATAGACCGCAAACGTGAGGAGAAGAACGAAGTCGATGGGCCGCTGAAATCGATAGACTGCTCAAAACTGAAGAATTCAGTCGATTGTACAAAATATATGAATTGTTTATTTGACAATTAAGTTTTTATTATTAAAGCCACAATCCGTATCAGAGCGCGCCACAGGCCGCTATTCCATATCACTCCCCACCAGGTACATACCCCCTCGACCTCTCCCCTTACACCCCCGCGTAAGAATGGTCAAAATCGGTGCGATGTAATCATGCATCAATAACAAATGGTAAAACCTTGAATGCTTTCGAACAATATCAAAATTCTCTTAAGCGGTTTATTTTAAAAACTCCTAAAATTATTTTTTATATTTTTACTAAATTATTTGTATATTAACTTTGTATTAACTTTGTATAATGTCGTAATGGGTATTGAAGTTATAGTTATACTTACTTATAGGAAAAGTCAAAATGTTGAAACATTTTGTTTTTATTGTGTACAGATGATATGTAGGGATGAAATATATAAGAAAAACACCTAATGGGTTGGGAAGTAAAAAAAAATGATTTTGCATTGTTTGGTATCTATTTTATAAAACGGCTGTAATTTCTTAAGGAATTGAAAAAAAAGTATATATCGATGCCCTAGCTGTAGTAGCATGTGTAACCTACAGTGATATTAAATACCCGGGTATCTATTATCAAGGTTATATATCTGAGTATTTACCCAAACTGGGTTTTCATAGGGGTACTTATAAACATAACATTGTTATTCAAAATAGCAGTAAAATGAAATATTTAATTACTAAATTAAGGTTTTCTTTTTATCACAAAATCAAAAGGTATCTCTTATCTCAAAATAAAGGTTATTATTATAAAAATAAAAACATTGTTAAAACAAAGAATAAAAATATTAGTCTCATCTGACGATATATCAAGAGCACACATTTCCTTGTCATCATCGTCCATTCAATCAAGTGAATCTTCTATATTTTGTGATTCTGTTATCGAAGAAGATTTAGCAGAAACTTATGATTATATGTTAAGTAGACATAGCGGCTTTCGTCGTTGTTAATCAATTTCTTATTTTGCTATGAATCCAACTAAATGTACTGAATGTTCTTATATAACTCAAATATTTTACGTTATTTGTAATCAAGAGTACACATGTACAGAGTGTCCCACTTTTGCCATTTTGTTCCCGCACAACTTTTTTCCTGATAGTAAACCCCACACTAAGCAAAAAGTTCCATATGGACTATTTGTTTTCTTTATTCCTTAAAAAAATACAACCGTTTGAAATAATTGTAAAATAATTGCAAAACTGTATATTAAATGACTTAACTTCCTTAGGAATTGATAAATCCAAAAAGTCGGCATGAAACTTTCAGAATGACAATTACTTGTAGAGAAACAATTGTCTAAAAAGTTTCATATGTATTTTGTTTTCGTTAATTTGTTTATATAGCTTATTTATAACATTTTGAATTTTTTACTTAAATTTATTTACTTTTAATTTTGTTATGGGTATTGATTGTGCTCTCTCTGTTTTAGCATTGTTTGATATGTAGTTTATTGTTTCTTTTTCTTTATTTAGTTAATATTTCAAGCGGCTGTAACTTGGCGTAGAAAAAACAATTAGGTCCATATGAAAAGTCATACTCAGAATTACATTTACTATCTAAAAACAATTCTTGCAGAAAAAAAAGTGTTATACCCTGTATAAATATCTCTGAAATGTTGTTAAATGGTGTTTTTGGGGATAAAAAGGATAAATACCCAAAATCTAGGTATTTACTCTAAGTAGGGGTAACTACCAGGGTAAATACCCATTTTATAAGTTCCCACCCACTGGGTATTTACCCGGCCCACATCACTGGTAACCTGTAGTACCATGTATGCTTTACCCATGATGATACATGGTATTGCAGCTAGGCCATCGATATACAATATTTCATTCACAATGATATTTGCTCTCTACAAAATAATTTTGTCAGGAAACAGTGGGGAACAGGCTGTATATGTCATATTATTGTGTAAGACAAAATTAATTTATTGTTGTTGGGGGACTTTCGACTGTGATATGTGTTCGGAAGGAGAGAATAAAAACGTTTATCAGTTTTTGAGAGTGTAATTCTTGGAACTTTCACATTTTCCTACGTTTCGCCGTTGTAATCTTCGGCTTCTTCAGGGCTGGTGTGTGATCAAGATAAGTCAAGTAAGGTAATGCAGGTGGTGACCATTGCGGGGGTCCATTGATGCGTAACATACAACGGCGAAACGTAGGCAAATGTGCGAGTTCCCAGAATTACACTCTCAAAGACTGATAAACGTTTTTATTCTCTCTTTCCAAATTAATTTATTTTTTTGCTGTAATTATTTGAATTTTCTTTTGTTTCAATAAACTATTATTATTATTAATATGTGTAAAAGAAAATTTTGAGAACCTTCTGTAAATTTGTTTAAACATATTTTGCAAGTATCAGTAAAATTTTATTTTTCTTTTGCATGATGCAGTACCCTCACAAATGAAACAAAATGACACAAACTTTTCTAGATTGTCTAAAACCTAAAATACAAAAATATTTAAATGTAATTATCTGCTTGCATATACTGGGTGTTACCAAAACTATGACCAACTCTTAAGAGTAAAGTACCTTTCTTTTAAAAGCTATGCAAAATGTTATTTGAAAAAATTGTTTGGAAATATTAGGGTATTAAATAACAAAATTATAATCTCCTTTGTCGTTGCATGATCACCCGGAACGTCAAAGGTGACTATAATTTCATATTTAATGCTTATTTTTACATGTTTTTACGAATTATTTTTTTTGCATAGCTTTGAAGATGATGGTACATACTTGACTCATGTCATTTTCATTTCTTTGGCAACATGCGGTGTATGCAACGAAGGTTATTATAATTTCGTATTGTAGGACCTCTAATACAAATACTCTTTTCAAATAACATTTTTGCATGGTTTTGAAACAAAGGTACTTTACTCTTAAGAATTTTTCATAGTTCTGTTAACTCCCCGCAGATAATACATTCTAATATTGCATTTTAGGTTTAAGACAATACAGAAACTTTTAACTGAAATAAAATTTTCTGAAAAATTGGTAATAAACATTTTTCTCATTTTTCAACTTAGTGCCAGACACTGTATGTATCTCTATTATATTAAAATAACATTTATCGGAAAATTTACTTCGACAAAAACTGAGAAATTTACAACTTTATGACATGATTTAAAAAACATTATTTAGCAAAGCCTTTATTTGAGTAGGTATATTATATGTAATTTAATGAAAATAATGCTACTGTACCTGACATTAACACTTTGAAAGAAATAATGGAATACATATGCAATAATAATGGACAATAATTGTTGCTTAAACTTGGATTGGATATCGATGTTAGTGGCAGTGGGGTGTTAAGAGCCTAGATATAAAATTTATGCCCAAAAGAAATTGCTCCTTAGCCAATACATCAAAATTTAAAATGCAGGTTTTCAAGGCGAACATGCACAACATTTTTAAAAATTTAGATCTCTTGACTTGTCACCAAGTTGATAATTGAAATAGAAAAACGTGTTTATGCATTGAACCGTAATATATAACCCACATTTTTCGAAGAAGACGTGATATTACCGATAATTTTTCAAAGAAAAACAATGGCTTTACACCCCTCCAGCAGCCGAAATTATTATAACGTTCTGGAGTTATCAGGGGTCATTGTAGAACATCGGTTAAATTTCCATCGAATATACTCTAAATATTTAAATTACAAAAAAAAATCAAATGAAACACTACTTTGATTGGTTGAAATTACTGAAAGCTCCGAGCAGATCAGATTTTAACATATTTGCCACCACTGTAGTCACCAAAGTAGTTTTTAAGAAATCGGGAACATTTAACATTTTTAACAGTTATTATAACGTTCGTAGTTTAAAATATGCCCATATATGGGATTTTCTTTAAATTGTATATGACCGCAAAGAAGATTGACAAATGAAATCTCAGTTCATTGTCTACATTACGTAAAAGCTTGTCTGTAAGCAAGAAGGCTTGTTTCTAGATGCTGAAAAAATCCCCCGCGCCTGGTTAGCTTCAATTCTAATGTTTAAATGCCAATAACTTGAAAAATATTGATTGCTCTGCTCTGAATTAACTTTTGGATAAGCTTTCTTTGGTTAGAAAAGCGTTTTCAAGTTGCTTAAACAAATAATGTTGCTATATACCGTGTCCGGTGCAAAAAGTGTTTAGAAATATTAGCGGGCATTAAATACGAAATTATCATTTCTTTCGTCGCAGATAATTACATTCTAATATTTGCATTTTAGGTTTAAGACGAAAGAAGAATTAAATCAGAAGCATTTATGAAGAGTACAATTTTCTGAAAAGGTTATATTAATAATTTTGTCCCGTTAGTGTTGTCAAACTTTCTACCGGACACGGTAAAATATCTATATGCTGCCCATATAATTTTTAATTAGTGATAAATAATAATTGTCGTTAATTTCAAGATCGATTTATACTGTTATTCTAAATTAGTAAGCAGCTTTTTTTATATAAATTCGTGTTACGTCGTTGTAATTTATATTATCTCCTGTATATTATGATAAAAAAATAAACAAAGCATTAAAAACATAATATGTACCTTAAACAAATCATATGAAGCGTTAAAAAAATTTAAAAAAACTCCCATCTGGATTTGAACCGCAGTTATCCACTGGAAAAATTGAAACGTCAACGCCTTACACCTCTCGGCCACGGCACCACTTGGCAAAATGTTTTGAATTTCACGTATATGACCTGTCTCCTAACCTCTAATGATTAAAATCTAGAAAATTGTCTGTCCGTGTCGCTTTTTCTAATGAAAATTGCATGGCACCTGATTTGCTTGCGTTGAATCGATGCAAACTTCACTAAACATGGCAACTTGAACACCTATTACCTGCGTTACGTCGCATCGCGAACACCATGGGAATTTGACGATCTCGGCACACATATGGAGCAATGTTATCGCGCTTACATGAAACATGGCAATTTTCCTCCGTTTTCGCAGTTTTCCGGTCATAATTATGCCGATTGCGACGTCAGTTAACCTATACATACACAGTACATACACATTACACATGTAAACGCAAACATGCAATTGTCAGTTTTGACAAATTAATCTGACGTTTCTCGGAGCGCGAGACTCTCAGAGACTCTGACGTCACACGCCGCCATATTTGCTCGGGGGATCTGCACTACCCCATTCGGGGGCGTTTTTGGGGCACACGCGCTTGGATGACCGTTTCCAAAATACATTCATGTGATTCGAAAAAGAACGGCGCTCATTTTGGTGGTTCTCGCTTCGCCGTACGTTTCGCCAGTTCAGAGGAGATACGCCAATAAGTTTGGGCGGGCTTCGCCGTTTCGCAATTATAAAGTATGACTAGTTGACGTTTGGACCGAATAGATAGGTAGACCAGCGAAGTCGGTAGACCGCCGATGTCGGTAGACCGCCGATGTCGGTAGACCGCCGATGTCGGTAGACCGCCGAAGTCGGTAGATCGCCCAAGTCGGTAGACCGCCCAAGTCGGTAGACCGCCCAAGTCGGTAGACCGCCCAAGTCGGTAGACCGCCCAAGTCGGTAGACCGCCTAATTCGGTAGACCGCATAATTCTGTAGACCGTATAATTCGGTAGATCGCATAATTCGGTAGTCCAGCGAAGTCAATAGACCGCAAACATGAGCAGAAGAACGAAGTCGATGGGCCGCTGAAATCGATAGACTGCTCAAAACTGAAGAATTCAGTCGATTGTACAAAATATATGAATTGTTTATTTGACAATTAAGTTTTTATTATTAAAGCCACAATCCGTATCAGAGCGCGCCACAGGCCGCTATTCCATATCACTCCCCACCAGGTACATACCCCCTCGACCTCTCCCCTTACACCCCCGCGTAAGAATGGTCAAAATCGGTGCGATGTAATCATGCATCAATAACAAATGGTAAAACCTTGAATGCTTTCGAACAATATCAAAATTCTCTTAAGCGGTTTATTTTAAAAACTCCTAAAATTATTTTTTATATTTTTACTAAATTATTTGTATATTAACTTTGTATTAACTTTGTATAATGTCGTAATGGGTATTGAAGTTATAGTTATACTTACTTATAGGAAAAGTCAAAATGTTGAAACATTTTGTTTTTATTGTGTACAGATGATATGTAGGGATGAAATATATAAGAAAAACACCTAATGGGTTGGGAAGTAAAAAAAAATGATTTTGCATTGTTTGGTATCTATTTTATAAAACGGCTGTAATTTCTTAAGGAATTGAAAAAAAAGTATATATCGATGGCCTAGCTGTAGTAGCATGTGTAACCTACAGTGATATTAAATACCCGGGTATCTATTATCAAGGTTATATATCTGGGTATTTACCCAAACTGGGTTTTCATAGGGGTACTTATAAACATAACATTGTTATTCAAAATAGCAGTAAAATGAAATATTTAATTACTAAATTAAGGTTTTCTTTTTATCACAAAATCAAAAGGTATCTCTTATCTCAAAATAAAGGTTATTATTATAAAAATAAAAACATTGTTAAAACAAAGAATAAAAATATTAGTCTCATCTGACGATATATCAAGAGCACACATTTCCTTGTCATCATCGTCCATTCAATCAAGTGAATCTTCTATATTTTGTGATTCTGTTATCGAAGAAGATTTAGCACAAACTTATGATTATATGTTAAGTTGACATAGCGGCTTTCGTCGTTGTTAATCAATTTCTTATTTTGCTATGAATCCAACTAAATGTACTGAATGTTCTTATATAACTCAAATATTTTACGTTATTTGTAATCAAGAGTACACATGTACAGAGTGTCCCACTTTTGCCATTTTGTTCCCGCACAACTTTTTTCCTGATAGTAAACCCCACACTAAGCAAAAAGTTCCATATGGACTATTTGTTTTCTTTATTCCTTAAAAAAATACAACCGTTTGAAATAATTGTAAAATAATTGCAAAACTGTATATTAAATGACTTAACTTCCTTAGGAATTGATAAACCCAAAAAGTCGGCATGAAACTTTCAGAATGACAATTACTTGTAGAGAAACAATTGTCTAAAAAGTTTCATATGTATTTTGTTTTCGTTAATTTGTTTATATAGCTTATTTATAACATTTTGAATTTTTTACTTAAATTTATTTACTTTTAATTTTGTTATGGGTATTGATTGTGCTCTCTCTGTTTTAACATTGTTTGATATGTAGTTTATTGTTTCTTTTTCTTTATTTAGTTAATATTTCAAGCGGCTGTAACTTGGCGTAGAAAAAACAATTAGGTCCATATGAAAAGTCATACTCAGAATTACATTTACTATCTAAAAACAATTCTTGCAGAAAAAAAAGTGTTATACCCTGTATAAATATCTCTGAAATGTTGTTAAATGGTGTTTTTGGGGATAAAAAGGATAAATACCCAAAATCTAGGTATTTACTCTAAGTAGGGGTAACTACCAGGGTAAATACCCATTTTATAAGTTCCCACCCACTGGGTATTTACCCGGCCCACATCACTGGTAACCTGTAGTACCATGTATGCTTTACCCATGATGATACATGGTATTGCAGCTAGGCCATCGATATACAATATTTCATTCACAATGATATTTGCTCTCTACAAAATAATTTTGTCAGGAAACAGTGGGGAACAGGCTGTATATGTCATATTATTGTGTAAGACAAAATTAATTTATTGTTGTTGGGGGACTTTCGACTGTGATATGTGTTCGGAAGGAGAGAATAAAAACGTTTATCAGTTTTTGAGAGTGTAATTCTTGGAACTTTCACATTTTCCTACGTTTCGCCGTTGTAATCTTCGGCTTCTTCAGGGCTGGTGTGTGATCAAGATAAGTCAAGTAAGGTAATGCAGGTGGTGACCATTGCGGGGGTCCATTGATGCGTAACATACAACGGCGAAACGTAGGCAAATGTGCGAGTTCCCAGAATTACACTCTCAAAGACTGATAAACGTTTTTATTCTCTCTTTCCAAATTAATTTATTTTTTTGCTGTAATTATTTGAATTTTCTTTTGTTTCAATAAACTATTATTATTATTAATATGTGTAAAAGAAAATTTTGAGAACCTTCTGTAAATTTGTTTAAACATATTTTGCAAGTATCAGTAAAATTTTATTTTTCTTTTGCATGATGCAGTACCCTCACAAATGAAACAAAATGACACAAACTTTTCTAGATTGTCTAAAACCTAAAACACAAAAATATTTAAATGTAATTATCTGCTTGCATATACTGGGTGTTACCAAAACTATGACCAACTCTTAAGAGTAAAGTACCTTTCTTTTAAAAGCTATGCAAAATGTTATTTGAAAAAATTGTTTGGAAATATTAGGGTATTAAATAACAAAATTATAATCTCCTTTGTCGTTGCATGATCACCCGGAACGTCAAAGGTGACTATAATTTCATATTTAATGCTTATTTTTACATGTTTTTACGAATTATTTTTTTGCATAGCTTTGAAGATGATGGTACATACTTGACTCATGTCATTTTCATTTCTTTGGCAACATGCGGTGTATGCAACGAAGGTTATTATAATTTCGTATTGTAGGACCTCTAATACAAATACTCTTTTCAAATAACATTTTTGCATGGTTTTGAAACAAAGGTACTGTACTCTTAAGAATTTTTCATAGTTCTGTTAACTCCCCGCAGATAATACATTCTAATATTGCATTTTAGGTTTAAGACAATACAGAAACTTTTAACTGAAATAAAATTTTCTGAAAAATTGGTAATAAACATTTTTCTCATTTTTCAACTTAGTGCCAGACACTGTATGTATCTCTATTATATTAAAATAACATTTATCGGAAAATTTACTTCGACAAAAACTGAGAAATTTACAACTTTATGACATGATTTAAAAAACATTATTTAGCAAAGCCTTTATTTGAGTAGGTATATTATATGTAATTTAATGAAAATAATGCTACTGTACCTGACATTAACACTTTGAAAGAAATAATGGAATACATATGCAATAATAATGGACAATAATTGTTGCTTAAACTTGGATTGGATATCGATGTTAGTGGCAGTGGGGTGTTAAGAGCCTAGATATAAAATTTATGCCCAAAAGAAATTGCTCCTTAGCCAATACATCAAAATTTAAAATGCAGGTTTTCAAGGCGAACATGCACAACATTTTTAAAAATTTAGATCTCTTGACTTGTCACCAAGTTGATAATTGAAATAGAAAAACGTGTTTATGCATTGAACCGTAATATATAACCCACATTTTTCGAAGAAGACGTGATATTACCGATAATTTTTCAAAGAAAAACAATGGCTTTACACCCCTCCAGCAGCCGAAATTATTATAACGTTCTGGAGTTATCAGGGGTCATTGTAGAACATCGGTTAAATTTCCATCGAATATACTCTAAATATTTAAATTACAAAAAAAAATCAAATGAAACACTACTTTGATTGGTTGAAATTACTGAAAGCTCCGAGCAGATCAGATTTTAACATATTTGCCACCACTGTAGTCACCAAAGTAGTTTTTAAGAAATCGGGAACATTTAACATTTTTAACAGTTATTATAACGTTCGTAGTTTAAAATATGCCCATATATGGGATTTTCTTTAAATTGTATATGACCGCAAAGAAGATTGACAAATGAAATCTCAGTTCATTGTCTACATTACGTAAATGCCTGTCTGTAAGCAAGAAAGCCTGTTTCTAGACGCTGGAAAAAAATCCCCCGCGCCTGGTTAGCTTCAAGTCTAATATTTAAATGACAGTAACTTGAAAAGCATTAATTGATCTGCTCTCAATTAGCTTTTGGATAAGCTTTCTTTGGTTAGAAAAGCGTTTTCAGTTTCTTTAAACAAATAATGTTATTATATACCGTGTCCGGTGAAAAAAGTGTTTAGAATGTTAGCGGGCATTAAATACGAAATTATAATTTCTTTCGTCGTTGCATGAACACCCGGTATATGGAACGTCAGAGGTGATTATAATTTCAATTTTTTTCAAATATCATATTTGCATCGCTTTGAACATAAACCTTTACTCCCAAGAGTTTATTATAGATTTGGTAATACCCGGTACACGCAAGCAGATAATTAGATTCTAATATTTGCATTTTAGGTTTAAGGCAAAAGAAGAATTAAATCAGAAGCTTTTATGAAGAACATAATTTTCTGAAAAGGTAATATTAATAATTTTGTCCCATTAGTGTTGTCAAACTTTCTACCGGACACGGTATAATATCTATATGCTGCCTATATAATTTTTAAGTAGTGATAAATAATAATTGTTGTTAATTTCAAGATCAATTTATACTTTTATTCTAAATTAGTAAACAGTTTTTTTTAGTATTTCCATTTTCAATACCTAAATTCATTTTCTTGTATGTGATTCGTATGATAAATTCGTATTACGTCGTTGTAATTTATATTATCTCCTGTATATTAAGATAAATAATAGACAAAGCATTAAAAACATAATATGTACGTTAAACAAATCATATGAAGCATTAAAAAAAATTAAAAAAAAACTCTCGTCTCATCTGGATTTGAAGCGCAGCTATTCCACTGGAAAAATCAAAACGTCATCGCCTTACACCTCTCGGCCGTGGCACCACTTTATAAAATGTATAAATTCACGTATATAAACGACGTCTACTAACCTCTAATGATTAAAATCGAGAAAATTGTCTGTCCGTGTCGTTTTTTCTAATGAAAATTGCATAGCACCTGATTTGCTTGCGTTGAATCGATGCAAACTTCACTAAACATGGCAACTTGAATACCGATTGATTACCTGCGTTCTGTCGCATCGCGTAACATTGGAATTTGACGATCTCGGCACACATATGTAGCAATGTTATCGCGCTTACATGAATCATGGCCATTTTCCTCCGTTTTCTCAGTTTTCCGGTCATAATTATCCCGTAATTATCCCGATTGCGGCGTCAGTTAACCTATAAACGCACTACATAGGACATACACATTACACATGTGAACGCAAAGTTGCAACTATCAGTTTTGACAAATAAATCTGACGTTTCTCGGAGAGCGAGACTCTGACGTCACACGCCGCCATATTTGCTCGGTGGATCTGCACTACCCCATTCGGGGGCGATTTTGGGGCACACGCCGGTCGATGACCGTTTCCAAAATACATTCATGTGATTCGAAAAAGAACGGCGCTCATTTTGGTGGTTCTCGCTTCGCCGTACGTTTTGCCAGTTCAGAGGAGATACGCCAATAAGTTTGGGCGGGCTTCGCCGTTTCGCAATTATAAAGTATGACTAGTTGACGTTTGGACCGAATAGATAGGTAGACCGCCTAATTCGGTAGACCGCGTAATTCGGTAGACCGTATAATTCGGTAGACCGCATAATTCGGTAGTCCAGCGAAGCCAATAGACCGCAAACATGAGCAGAAGAACAAAGTCGATGGGCCGCTGAAATCGATAGACTGCTCAAAACTGAAGAATTCAGTTGATTAGACAAAATATGTGAATTATACAGGACGCTATTCCATATGACTCCCCATCAGGTATTTGCCTTGCAGGTGCATTGTTTAGTGATTACTAAATGCACTCCTCGGTTTCAAAATCACTCCTCGGTCCGGTTGTATGTTCTGACAGATTGCATATGATCATTATATTATTGTCAATTGTATCATAGCTTTCAATCTCTATTTTGTAAAATCGCAGTACTTATCAAAGTCAAAAGCCTTTAATTTTAACAGGTTTGTTGAGAAGTCGAAAACTTCTACCAACGTTACATCACAGTTAGTATAAAGCTCATGGCTTAAAATTGGATTGGATATCGATGTCAGTGGCAGTGGGGTGTTAAGATCCTAGATATAAAGTTGATGCACAAAAGAAATTGCTCCTTAGCCAATAGATCAAAATTTAAAATGGAGGTTTTCAAGGCAAATATGCACAACATTTTTAAAAATTTAGATCTCTTGACTTGTCACCAAGTTGAGAATTGAAATAGAAAAACGTGTTTATTAGGGTGGTCCAAAAAACAGACTTTTCGCTAGAGGGCAACGATCTCCCGCAATCTGTTCCTTTTCCAGAAAATAAAAATTCCCCCCAAATTTGAGGAAAATCGGTTAACGGTAACACGTGCTCCCGAGCACCTCAAATGTCCCATTTAAAATACATTGCAAAAATGCATCTTTTTTCCTTATTTTTTTCCGGTTTCGGATTTAGAAAAAAAGTTGCGGGAGATTATCAGTAATTGTTCAGAACTCCCATAGGAACAAATCCACCACCACTATTATTTTGTTCACCACCCCGTACCCTCCCCATAGTACTCTAAATATGAGACAAAAGTTTCCCCAAATTTACAATTTTACAATGTTACGTAGGTACTTTATTATTGTTTTTGGCAGAAGTGATTATTATTGGATTATAGACATATTTTTTGTCATTTATTAACTAATTTGAAATTGTTTAAACCATTAGCATTTGTTTAAACAAAAATATACGATGATACGAACATATTTTTCCATTTTTTGCAGAAGGTATTAAATTATTGTTTTTTTTGTCATTTATTAACTAATTAGCAATTGTTTAAACAACTACCATTTGTTTAAATAAATATATATACAATGTTGCGGACATATTTTCTATTTTTTTAAAGTTATTATTAGGAGCATTTTTGGCCATTTATACACTAATTTGCAATTGTTTAAACAAATACCATTTGTTTGAACCATTTGTTAACTAATTTTCAATTATAACCTATAATAATAATTAGTGTTGCAACCACAATACTTGTTTGACTGATATCGTAAACCCTCCAATATCACAAAAAAGACCAGAAATCCTATAATAATTTTTGTCAATAAATAGGTACGCACTAACATTGTATATTATTGTTTAAACAAATTTATTTGTTCAAACAATTGCACAAATGGTATTGGTTTAAACAATTACAAATTAGGTAATAAATGTCAATAATCTAATAATAATTTATGCAACAAATTTAGAAAATTATGTCCATTACAATATATATATATATATATATATAATATGTATATGAATATATATTTTTAAACAAATGGTACTTGTTTAAAGAATTGTAAATTCGTTAATCAATGACAAAAAAAATGCCAATAATTTAATACTTAATAGTTTCTACAATAAATATAACAAATATGTTCGTAACAATGTATAAATTTGTACAAAACAAAGTGTGTTTAAACAATTACGAATTAGTTAATAAATGAAAAAAAATCCAATAATCTAATAATTTCTGCAAAATTAGAAAAATATGTGCGTAACATATATTTTTGTTTAAACAAATGGTAATTGTTTAAAGAATTGCTAATTTGTTAATACATGACCAAAAAGCAATAATTTAATAATTTTTGCAACAAATGGAAAAATGAGTTCGTAACATCGTATATTTTTGTTTAAACAAATGGTAATTGTTTAAACAATTTTTTAGTTTTTAAGTTAGTTAATAAATGACAAAAAACATGTCAGTAATCCAATAATAGTCATTTTTGTCAGAAAAATAATAATTCACGTAACAATTTGAAAAATTGTGAATTTGGGAAAAATGTTGCCTCATTTTTAGGGTACTGCAGGAGAGGGTGGTGGTGGTGAAAAGAAAAATAGTGGTTGTGGATTTGATCTTTGGGAAGTTCTGAACAATTTCTTTTTTTCTAAATCTGAAACGTGAAAAAAAAATGAAGAAAATATGCATTTTTCCAATGTATTTTAAATTGGAAGTTTGAGGTGTTCGGTCGCACGTGTTAACGTTAACCGATTTTTCTCAAATTTTGGGGAATCTCTTTTTCCGAAAATGAGCCGATTGGGGGGGGGGGGGGGGGGAGGGCGGGTCGTTGCCCTCCAGCAAAAAAAAAGATTTTGCAAGGTATAAATTTGGACCACCCTAGTGTTTCTGCATTGAACCGTAATATATAACCCACATTTTTCGAAGACGTGATATTACCGGTAATTTTTCAAAAAAAAGCAATGGCTTTACACCCCTTCAGCAGCCGAAATTATTATAACGTTCTGGAGTTACCAGAGGTCATTGTAGAACATCTTGACCGAGCAGAATGACGGCCACATCGGTTAAATTTCCATCGATCATACTCTAAATTTTAAAATACAAAAGAAAATCAAATGAAACACTACTTTGATTGGTTGAAATTACTGAAAGCTCCGAACAGACCAGATTTTAAAATTTTTGCCACCACTGAAAGTAGTTTTTCAGAAATCGGGAACTTTTAACATTTTTAACAGTTATTATAACGTTCGTAGTTTAAAATATGCCCATATATGGGATTTTCTTTAGATTGTGTATGACCGCAAAGAAGATTGACAAATGAAATCTCTGTTCATTGTCTACATTACGTAAAAGCTTGTCTGTAAGCAAGAAGGCTTGTTTCTAGATGCTGAAAAATCCCCCGCGCCTGGTTAGCTTCAATTCTAATGTTTAAATGCCAATAACTTGAAAAATATTGATTGCTCTGCTCTGAATTAACTTTTGGATAAGCTTTCTTTGGTTAGAAAAGCTTTTTCAGGTTGCTTAAACAAATAATGTTGCTATATACCGTGTCCGGTGCAAAAAGTGTTTAGAAATATTAGCGGGCATTAAATACGAAATTATCATTTCTTTCGTCGCAGATAATTACATTCTAATATTTGCATTTTAGGTTTAAGACGAAAGAAGAATTAAATCAGAAGCATTTATGAAGAGTACAATTTTCTGAAAAGGTTATATTAATAATTTTGTCCCGTTAGTGTTGTCAAACTTTCTACCGGACACGGTAAAATATCTATATGCTGCCCATATAATTTTTAATTAGTGATAAATAATAATTGTCGTTAATTTCAAGATCGATTTATACTGTTATTCTAAATTAGTAAGCAGCTTTTTTTATATAAATTCGCGTTACGTCGTTGTAATTTATATTATCTCCTGTATATTATGATAAAAAAATAAACAAAGCATTAAAAACATAATATGTACCTTAAACAAATCATATGAAGCGTTAAAAAAATTAAAAAAAAACTCCCATCTGGATTTGAACCGCAGTTATCCACTGGAAAAATTGAAACGTCAACGTCTTACACCTCTCGGCCACGGCACCACTTGGCAAAATGTTTTGAATTTCACGTATATGACCTGTCTCCTAACCTCTAATGATTAAAATCTAGAAAATTGTCTGTCCGCGTCGCTTTTTCTAATGAAAATTGCATGGCACCTGATTTGCTTGCGTTGAATCGATGCAAACTTCACTAAACATGGCAACTTGAACACCTATTACCTGCGTTACGTCGCATCGCGAACACCATGGGAATTTGACGATCTCGGCACACATATGGAGCAATGTTATCGCGCTTACATGAAACATGGCAATTTTCCTCCGTTTTCGCAGTTTTCCGGTCATAATTATGCCGATTGCGGCGTCAGTTAACCTATACATACACAGTACATACACATTACACATGTAAACGCAAACATGCAATTGTCAGTTTTGACAAATTAATCTGACGTTTCTCGGAGCGCGAGACTCTCAGAGACTCTGACGTCACACGCCGCCATATTTGCTCGGGGGATCTGCACTACCCCATTCGGGGGCGTTTTTGGGGCACACGCGCTTGGATGACCGTTGCCAAAATACATTCATGTGATTCGAAAAAGAACGACGCTCATTTTGGTGGCTCTCGCTTCGCCGTACGTTTCGCCAGTTCAGAGGAGATACGCCAATAAGTTTAGGCGGGCTACGCCGTTTCGCAATTATATCTAATGATTAAAATCTAGAAAATTGTCTGTCCGCGTCGCTTTTTCTAATGAAAATTGCATGGCACCTGATTTGCTTGCGTTGAATCGATGCAAACTTCACTAAACATGGCAACTTGAACACCTATTACCTGCGTTACGTCGCATCGCGAACACCATGGGAATTTGACGATCTCGGCACACATATGGAGCAATGTTATCGCGCTTACATGAAACATGGCAATTTTCCTCCGTTTTCGCAGTTTTCCGGTCATAATTATGCCGATTGCGGCGTCAGTTAACCTATACATACACAGTACATACACATTACACATGTAAACGCAAACATGCAATTGTCAGTTTTGACAAATTAATCTGACGTTTCTCGGAGCGCGAGACTCTCAGAGACTCTGACGTCACACGCCGCCATATTTGCTCGGGGGATCTGCACTACCCCATTCGGGGGCGTTTTTGGGGCACACGCGCTTGGATGACCGTTGCCAAAATACATTCATGTGATTCGAAAAAGAACGACGCTCATTTTGGTGGCTCTCGCTTCGCCGTACGTTTCGCCAGTTCAGAGGAGATACGCCAATAAGTTTAGGCGGGCTACGCCGTTTCGCAATTATAAAGTATGACTAGTTGACGTTTGGACCGAATAGATAGGTAGACCAGCGAAGTCGGTAGACCGCCTAATTCGGTAGACCGCCTAATTCGGTTGACCGCCTAATTCGGTAGACCGTATAATTCGGTAGACCGCATAATTCGGTAGACCGTATAATTCGGTAGACCGCATAATTCGGTAGTCCAGCGAAGCCAATAGACCGCAAACATGAGCAGAAGAACGAAGTCGATGGGCCGCTGAAATCGATAGACTGCTCAAAACTGTAGAATTCAGTTGATTGTACAAAATATATGAATTATTTATTTGACAATTAAGTTATTATCAAAACCACAATCCGTATCAGAGCGCGCCACAGGCCGCTATTCCATATGACTCCCCATCAGGTATTTGCCTTACAGGTGCATTGTTTAGTGATTACTAAATTCACTCCTCGGTTTCAAAATCAGTCCTCGGTCCGGTTGTATGTTCTGACAGATTGCATATGATCATTATATTATTGTCAATTGTATCATAGCTGTTAATCTCTATTTTGTAAAATCTCAGTACTTATCAAAGTCAAAAGCCTTTAATTTTAACAGGTTTGTTGAGAAGACGAAAACTTCTACCAACGTTACATCACAGTTAGTATAAAGCCAATGGCTTAAAATTGGATTGGATACCGATGTCAGTGGCAGTGGGGTGTTACGATCCTAGATATAAAGTTGATGCACAAAAGAAATTGCTCCTTAGCCAATAGATCAAAATTTAAAATGGAGGCTTTGAAGGCAAAATTGCACAAAATTTTTAATAATTTAGATCTCTTGACGTCACCATGTTGAGAATTGAAATAGAAAAACGTGTTTATTAGGGTGGTCGAAAAAAACAGACTTTTCGCTAGAGGGCAACGATTCCCCGCAATCTGTTCCTTTTCCAGAAAAAAAAAATTCCCCCCAAATTTGAGAAAAATCGGTTAACGATAACACGTGCCCCCGAGTACCTCAAATTTCCCATTTAAAATACATTGCAAAAAGGCATCTTTTTTCCTTATTTTTTCACGTTTCGGATTTAGAAAAAAAGTTGCGGGAGATTATCAGAAATTGTTCAGAACTCCCCTAGGAGAACAAATCCACCACCACTATTTTTTTGTTCACCACCCCGTACCCTCCCCATAGTACCCTAAATATGAGACAAAAGTTTCCCCAACTTTACAATTTTACAATGTTACGTGTTTTATTATTGCTTTTGGCAGAAGTGATTATTATTGGATTATTGACATATTTTTTTGTCATTTATTAACTAATTTGAAATGGTTTAAACCATTAGCATTTGTTTAAACAAAAATATACGATGATACGAACATGTTTTTGCAGAAGGTATTAAATTATAGTTTTTTTTTTTTCATTTATTAACTAATTAGCAATTGTTTAAACAAATACCATTTGTTTAAACAAATATATATACAATGTAGCGAACATATTTTCTATTTTTTAAAGGAAGGTATTATTAGGAGCATTTTTGGTCATTTATTAACTAATTTGCAATTGTTTAAACAAATACCATTTGTTTGAACCATTTGTTAACTAATTTTCAATTGTAACCTATAATAATAATTAGTGTTGCAACCACAATACTTGTTTGACCGATATCGTAAACCCTCCAATATTACAAAAAAGAACAGAAATCCTATAATAATTTTTGTCAAGAAATACGCACTAACATTGTATATTATTGTTTAAACAAATGAGGAATTGAAAAAAAAGTATATATCGATGGCCTAGCTGTAGTACCTAACCTATGGTGTAGTGCGATGTATAACCTATG
The DNA here is from genome assembly GCA_963966075.1 of Aphodius sticticus. NCBI lineage: Eukaryota > Metazoa > Arthropoda > Insecta > Coleoptera > Scarabaeidae > Aphodius > Aphodius sticticus. The sequence continues at coordinate 48,558,773 of OZ014506.1, read as the reverse complement.
CTTTAACCATGATGATACATGGTATTGCAGCTAGGCCATCGATATACAATATTTAACTCACAATAACATTTGCTCTCTACAAAGGGGGACAGGCTGTGAATGTCATATTATTGTGTAAGACAAAATTAATTTATTGTTGTTGGAGGACTTTCGACTGTGATATGTGTTCGGGAGGAGAGAATAGAAACGGTTATCAGTCTTTGAGAGTGTAATTCTTGGAACTTTCACATTTGCCTACGTTTCGCCATTGTAATCTTCGGCTTCTTCAGGACTGGTGTGTGATCAAGATAAGTCACGTAAGGTAATGCAGGTGGTGACCTTTGCGGGGGTCCAAACAATTAAGTTCATATCGATGGCCTAGCTGCAGTACCATGTGTAACCTATGCTTTAACCATGATGATACGTGGTAGGGGAGCTAGGCCATGGTAATAAAATTTTTCTCTCACAATATTTGCTCGAAAAAAAATAATTTTGTCAGCAAAAAAGTGGGGGACAGCCTGTATATGTCATATTATTGTGTAAGACAAAATTAATTAATATATTTTGTGCTGTAGTTATTTGAATTAGCTTTTGTTTCAATATAGACTATTATTATTTTTAGTTAATAAGTGTAAAAGAAAATTTTGACAACCATTTGTAAATTTGTTTAAACATATTTTGCAAGTATCAGTAAAATTTAATTTTTCCTTTGCATGATGCAGTACCCTCACAAATGAAATGCAATGATTGTCCTTTTTCGAAAACTGCACTTTATAAAAAAATAAGTAAGCTGTAATTATTAAGCCTTTGTTTATTAAAATTAAAGTATTTATTATAATTGTAAAGCAAAAAACCATAATAAGTAGTAGTAATAATATTAATACAGTAGTAGTAGTAGTAGTAATACATACTTTACCTTCAAGAATTTCAAATTTCCAACTTAAAAAAAGCTCTACTAAATTTTATGTACATATTGTACATACCGTGTCCGGCACTAACTTTTCAGAAAATTTCATTCATAAAAGTTTCTAAATTGTCTTAAACCTAAAATGCAAATATTACAATGTAATTATCTGCTTCCATATACTGGGTGTTACCAAAACTATGACCAACTCTTAAGAGTAAAGTACCTTTCTTTTAAAAGCTATGCAAAATGTTATTTGAAAAAATTGTATACCGTCTCCGGTGAAAAAAAGTGTTTAGAAATGTTAGCGTCGTTGCATGAACACCCGGTATATGGAACTTCAAAGGTGATTATAATTTCTTATTTACTGCCTCCTAATATTTTGAAATACTCTTTCAAATAATATTTTGGCGTAGCTTTTAAGATAAACGTACTTTAGCTAATGTCATTTGTATCTTTTTGGTAAAATAAAAACAGCCTATAATACCTATAATATTTCTAACTACTTTTTTTTCAAATATCATAACTTTGCATAACTTTGAACATAAACCTTTACCCCCAAGAGTTTGTTATAGTTTTGGTAATACCCGGTACTTGCAAGCAGATAATTAGATTCTAATATTTGCATTTTAGGTTTAAGACAAAAGAAGAATTAAATCAGAAGCTTTTACGAAGAACATATTTTTCTGAAAAGGTAATATTAATAGTTTTATCTCATTAGTGTTGTCAAACTTTCTACCGGACACGGTATAATATCTATATGCTGCCTATATAATTTTTAATTAGTGATAAATAATAATTGTTGTTAATTTCAAGATCGATTTATACTGTTATTCTTAATTAGTAAACCGCTTTTTTTTATTATTTCCATTTTCTATACCTAAATTCATTTTCTTGTATGTGATTCGTATGATAAATTCGTAATACGTCGTTGTAATTTATATTATCTCTTGTATATTATGATAAAAAAATAAACAAAGCATTAAAAACATCTACCTTAAACAAATCATAAACATCTAAAAAAATTAAAAAAAAAACTCTCATCTGGATTTGAACCGCAATGGAAAAATCAAAACGTCAACGCCTTACACCTCTCGGCCACGGCACCACTTAACGAATTCTTAGAAATTCACGTATATAACGTGTATACGTCTACTAACCTCTGATTAAAATCTAGAAAATTGTTTGTCTGTGTCGCTTTTTCTAATGAAAATTCCGTAGCACCTGATTTGCTTGCGTTGAATCGATGCAAACTTCACTAAACATGGCAACTTGGACAGCTATTACCTGTTTTGCGTCGCATCGCGTATCATTGGAGTTTGACGATCTCGGCACACATATGTAGCAATGGTGTCGCGCTTACCTGAAACATGGCAATTTTCCTCCGTTTTCTCAGTTTTCCGGTCATAATTATCCCGATTGCGTCGATACATTCACCCGTAAACGTCAGTTAACCCATGAAATGTAGTGCGAACGCAAACATGCAATTGTCAGTTTTGACAAATAAATCTGACGTTTCTCGCAGCGCGAGACTCTCAGAGACTCTGACGTCACACGCCGCCATATTTGCTCGGGGGATCTGCACTACCCCATTCGGGGGCGATTTTGGGGCACACGCCGGTCGATGACCGTTTCCAAAATACATTCATGTGATTCGAAAAAGAACGACGCTCATTTTGGTGGTTCTCGCTTCGCCGTACGTTTCGCCAGTTCAGAGGAGATACGCCAATAAGTTTAGGCGGGCTACGCCGTTTCGCAATTATAAAGTATGACAAGATTATATATAGTCTGACAGTACGAATAAAGATAATTAATAAAATAGCTGTTTACTGATAACAAATCAGAAGTGTGTAGAGAACTTTACGTGCCTAGACGGGATCATACCTGTAATGCCGAAAACATCGAAAAGTACAAAAAAAAAGACGACGCCCGAGTACAAGTTCAGAGTCTAGCAGCAGCGACACAGGTTCCAGTTCCGACGGAAGCCGAAAAACCCGACAACTGAAACGGAAGGTGAAGAACTTAGAGAGAAAACTGGAGTCCAAGTCCAATTGCTATCAAGGTAAGATTGACAGTGTGCCAGTCTTTAATGGACGCATTGAACACCTAAGCGTGGAGCAATGGTTGCGTAGAATAGACGCTACTGGGGATGTATTTGACTGGAACGAGACTGCAAGAATCTTTTGCATGACTAACAAATTGAAGGGAAATGCGAAGTCGTGGTATGATAGCCAGGAGGAGTTAAGATGTTCGTGTTTCCACCTCAACAAGGCGTTTTTGGAAAATTGAAGGACCTAGTGAATACTGAGAGAGGCAAACACGACAACTTGGTGGACTTCTACTATCGCAAGATGTCGTTGGGGCTTAGCTGCAAGCTACAGGAGCACGTGATTGTAGACATCGTGGCGAACACCATCAATGATCCTTTTTTAAAATCAGGGATAAGGGCTGCAGGATGCGTGAGTACAAAACAATTATTAAAATTGTTAGTCGCAAATGCCGAATTCAGCGACAGTCGTAATGTACCCGAACACTCACGCAAAGAAAAATCGTACTTTGTGAAGCCTAACTTACCAAATGAAAAAAATCATCAAAATGTTATATATGTGGGCGCGAGTGCACCAAATTTGTCACGAATGTCACCTGTAATTATTGTCACCTGAAGGGTCACAAAGAAGATGTTTGCTACAAAAAAAAAGAAACGACTCGAAACAAACAAATACGGAAGGTAGTGGGCAATAACAACGACAATACAAACGAAAAATACTTTAAGAAAGCTAAAATAAATGCTCGTCACACTAAATTTTGCGAAGTGCCAGTTCCTAAAGAATTCAGTGGAAATTTGTGATGGTCTATTGCCCCCCTGTCCGTCAAAGGTGGAAGTTGTGAAGAGCTTTCCGCACCCGAAAGATGTCCATCATACCAGACAATTTGTTGGGTTGACCTCGTACTTCAGAAAATACATTAACAACTTTGCGCTTAAGGCAAGGCCCTTAACAAATCTACTGAAGAAAAAGAGTCCCTGGCGTTGGACTGATGTCGAAGAAAATTCGTTTAAACAGCTTAAGACAGAGTTAACGACGGCCTCGCCAACATTGGGAATATACAATCCAAAGTCAGAAATCCAACTGCATGCAGATGCCAGCAAACACGGTTTCGGTTGCGTTCTACTTCAAAAGCAGCAAGATGGAAATTGGAAACCCATTGCATATATGAGCCGACAACAACTGAGGCAGAAGCCAGATATCATAGTCACGAACTGGAAGCGTTAGCTGTTCTTGAAGGCATAAAAAGGTTCAGATGTCTGTATGGATGTCATTTCACCATAGTAACTGACTGTAATGCCTTACGGTTGACTTGGACGAAAGGAGATTTAACACCACGCATTGGTAGGTGGTGGTTAGCTATCCAAGATTTCGACTTTACAGTAGAGCACCGCCCAGGAAATAAAATGAGTCATGTGGATGCCCTTAGTCGTAACCCAGTTAGGAATCTCATCATTAACACCAGCGATTGGGTTTACGGTATACAATCACAAGACGCCGATTTACAACTAATAAAACGACAGATTCGCGATGGAGATGCTGAAAGTGGCTTTGTTTTTTGTGACGATAAAGTTTGCAAAATAACAGGTGACACGCCAAAAAATTGTCATTCCTCGAGATGTAAGGTGGCGGATCGTAAAAATGTTTCACGACGATAATGGACATCCTGGGTGGGAGCGCACTTTAGATGCCATTAGAACAACCTACTGGTTCAACGAAACGAGAAGATTTACTAAAAAGTTTGTTGGAAACTGCATAGCGTGCATGGTTTCAAAACGACCCACTGGCAAAAGACAAGTCGCTTTGCATCCAATAGAAAAAGTGGCTGAACCGTTCCATACATTGCATGCGGACCATATTGGACCTTTTTGTAAAACATCAAATGGTAATACACAAATACTAACAATAATTGATGGGTTCACAAAATTCGTTTGGATAGAACCGGTGCCAAACACTCGTAGCAAGTATGTGTGTGACAAATCGGAAGCTCTCATAAAACTGGTCCATGCTCCGGTTAGAATAATCACCGATCGTGGTAAGGCCTTTGATTGCAAAGAATTCAGAACATTCTGCGAAAAGTATAAAATAAAACACGTTAAAAATGCAATCGCATCGCCCAGAAGTAATGGACAAGTCGAACGATCTAACAAAACCATATTAGAATCTTTAACTGCCAGCGTGGCTGGAGATCATGACGAGTGGGACGAATTTATTGTTCAAGTGCAGCGATGCATAAATACTTGGCAAAACGTCACAACGGGTATAGCTCCCAGCAAACTTCTGTACGGGTTTAGACCTAAATTATATAATGAAATTCGATTAAGTGTCACAAAGCGAAAATATATTCAAAGCTTGCGAAATATAGCAAAACTTCGTTGTGATGGTAAAGGTAATAAAATGAAGGCAAGATTCGAAAGAACGAAGGTGGAACCTCAAATGCTCAAGGTTGGTGATGCTGTGTTGGTAGAAAGAACGCTTCTCGTCAGAGGGCTCACCAGTGGCAAATTAGTGCCGAAGTACATCGGACCAGTCCTGGTGACAGCAGCACTTGGGAACGACCGCTATCGAGTAACGTCGTTCGCGAAGGATCGACGGCGATTCAAAGGTGTGGTGGCCAGTGACCGCTTAAAATTGTTTCGTCCACAAAAACTGTAGACGTGCGTTTGTTAAGAAATTTAATTTAACGTGATAACGACGTTGATAACTTCATGGTTTGTTTGTAAAGAGAAACACTCTTCTAATAAAAGTTGTAGTTACATTTGTGACGTATGACTAGTTATGGAGTTCAGACTTATTAACAGTCACACGTTATCCATATCGACTCTTGGTCTAGTGTACCAAACGAGCAGTCTAGTGTACTGCTGGGGCATCGATCCACTGCATCGTTTGGCCAATCTAATCGAATTCTGGTTTAGTGTACCAAAAGAGCAGTCTAGTGTACTGCGATGCTAACGATTCAATACATCGTGTGGCACAACAAATCGATATGTGGTCTAGTGTACCAAATGAGCAGTCTAGTGCACTGCAGGGGCATCGATTTACTACATCGTTTGCCCATCAAATCGAATTGTGGTCTAGTGTACCAAAAGAGCGGTCTCGTGTATTGCTCTGTCAGCGATTCATTATATCGTATGACACACCAAATCGATTTCTGGTCTTGTGTACCAAAGGACAGTCTTGTGTACTGCCAAGCCAGCGACTTAGCATGTCGAACGATAGGTCAAGTGTACCAAATGGACGATCGACACTCGCCAAAAAAAGGGAAGTCCATTGTTTCCCAATATGACTCTCGTATACTGTTCTTGTCGATTTTTCAGCTACTAGTCATCCATCCCTGACGTTCCCAAGTGGTCCTGTGTGCCAACGAGTAGTCTAGCAGTCTGCCCAGTCAAAGACTCTGCATGTCGCGCCTATCGTCGGTCCTGTGGCATGAAGTACCACTAGATTCAGCTAGAACAGGCGAACAGTCCTAGGAAGTTTGGACGGTCGAGTGGTGCCAGTGAGGACGCTTCTTCGTCAGGAAGGCCGAATGTTAGGATAAGTGAACTTTAACGGCGCCATCCAGTATAATGGCGGCCGCTATAGCGACGGCCCCTAGCAATGGGGAACAATATCCATAACTCTAGGGTGGTTGACGGAATATAATAAACAAGATTATATATAGTCTGACAGTACGAATAAAGATAATTAATAAAATAGCTGTTTACTGATAACAATATATATATATATATATATATATATATATAACTTCTCGCTCTACGTATCCATGAATTACCATAATTTACTAGGCCTTGGTCACGAAGATCATCTAGATTAGTTCGTTGGTGTATACCATGGTCTTCATAACGCCCCATAAATAGAAATCCAGGGGATTAAGGCCGGGTGACCGAGGAGGCCATGGAACAGGTCCACCTCGACCAATCCACTTATTTTAAAACACATTATCTAAATGCTGGCGAACTAAACGATTAAAATGCGACGGTGCGCCATCTTGAAGAAACCACATTTGTCGACGTACATTCAAAGGAACTTCCTCCAATAGTTCCATCAAATGATTTTGCAAAAAAGAGACATAATCATTTCCAGTCAATCGATTTGGCAACACAAATGGGCCAATAAGTTGTCCGTTGACCAGTCCGGCCCAAACGTTTATCGAAAATCTGTGCTGGAAATGATTACGATGAACAGCAGGTGGATATGAGGATTATGACAGTTATTTATGCCGTTACGTGTAAACGTTGCTTCATCAGTAGCCAATACAATGGACGAAAAGTCTGGAATTTCAGATGTTTTTGTAGAAACCATCGGCAAAATTGTAAACGTAAAGGATGATCTTCAGGTTGCAAAGCTTGTACTTTTTATAGGTGGTAAGGGATACAATTGATCCTAGCGCAGTGTTCGCCAAACAATTCGATTTTAGACATCTACTTGGCGAGATATTTGTCAACTACTAGTAGAAGAATCTTCTTCAAGATTTAAGATTTGTTCTTCGGAATCCAAAATTCGTCGGGGTCGGCCAGGTCCACCATCCCGACCTTGACGTGTTTGCAGTACACCAGTTTCTCGTGCACGGCTTACTAGAGCGGTCAATTTTTGTGGAATAGGTGTTGATCTGTTAGGAACCGCACAGCATACAATCAACTGGCAGCAGCAGAATTCTGGCGTACTTCCCCATAAATTAACAACATATCAACGTATTCACTATTGGTGCGAAGGACCATTTTTTACTTTCCGTATTAGAATTTATTCGGGAGAATTTATGTCAAACCAACCGAGTAGTAACAACTGATGAAACAGCTTGACAGATGGGAAAAGTTAGTGACATCAGCCTACTTAGTAAAAAATTCAATGATAACTTTTAATCGTTTGAATTTAGATTTATTTTGTATAAGTGGTTGATCAATTGTTTTAGCTTTAATAACTGTTTTCAAGGTGTTTAATCACCCCCTAAAAAATGAAAAAAAAAATTAACAGTAATAGCTGTCTTATTATGCAACTTTTCTTAAGACATTTTTACGTTAATGGCTTTCCTTTAGGATGTTTTATCACCCCTTGAAAATAAAATCACAAGACCGTAAACACCCTGTATATATATATATATATATATATATATATATATATATATATATATATATATATATATATAAAACGGAAAGCTGGTTAATCGACGGTGAGATATAAAGGAGAAAGGTATTTGTCGGGCAATTCCGTCATACGAAGATCGAAGATCGAAGAAGCAACCGTAGACACGTGTTTCGGACTATTAGTCCTCATGAGTACGGTATAGCCAAGGAGCACCTGTAGGTCTCCATTAGAGTGTTTTTCTATTGAGTGTTCATCTTGCTCTTTGGCTATACCGTACTGATGAGGACTAATAGTCCGAAACACGTGTCTACGGTTGCTTCTTCGATCTTCGTATGACGGAATTGCCCGACAAATACCTTTCTCCTTTATCTCTCCAAGATCGTTAACTAAATTAAAAATAACTGCCTAATTCTATTTGAGTAATAGTTCAAAAACGTTGCCGTTTTCCCCTAAACAGGCTTCAATTCGCTTTATCATATTATTGTTGGTGGCTTCCCTAATAGAGTTAGCACTTAAATCATAGAAAGCTGCTCGAACTCCTATCTTTCATGTTGTCCTTATCCATTATTGGATCCGCATAAACTACGTCTTTAATAGCTCCCCAAATGAAAAAATCCATTGGCGTCAAGTCGGGGGAACGCGGTGGATATTTATATGGCCCATTAAGCGCAATCCATCGATCGTCGAACATCTCGTTAAGCAAGCGTCTTACTGCAACAGTTTTGTGCGCTGGAGCACCGTCCATTTGGAACCAAGCATCACGTGTTTTCTGAACAGGCAGAAGCCGCAATGCTTCCCCCACAACAATACGCAAAATACCTTGGTAACGCTCATTATTTAAGTTCTCTTCGTAAAAAAATATGGATAAAACTCTGTCGTTTTTTATAGCGCAAAATACGTTAAAACTCCAACTTTCTTGAAAAGTTTGTTCACGAACAACTCTAGGATTTTCCGGTGCCCAAAAATGACTATTATGCCTATTATACATGCCATTTTTGCAAAATTTTGCTTTGTCGGACCATATTATGTTTTTGGTTAAATCGTCATTTACCTGAGTGTTAGTTTAAAACCTTTCGCAAAATGCTACCCGAGATAACAAGTCTTCGTCTTTCAAATGCTGAACTTGGAACATGGAACATGGAATTTAAACGGATTCACTTATGTTTGTTTAAAATTCGGTGGATACTACTATGTGAAACTCGAAGTGCTTTTTCTCCATCGTTTACAGAGGTTTTAGGATATACTCTGTAATAAGCAAGGACCAAGGTTTCAATATGCTCATCGCCAATAATGGGTTTGGTCCTAATAACTTTTTGTTGAAAGGTTCCAAATTCAGAACAGTTCTTCAGAAGCCTTTCCAACGTATCCTTGCTTGGTTTTGGACGGGTTGGATATCTTTCTAAAAACGGCCGACATGTCCGCGCGATAATTCTATTGCACTCCCCATAAATTATTAATAAATTTAAATAATCATCATTAGAAAATTCTAAACGTGACATGTCAAAGAACAATTCGGTGTCAAAGTAATCTTTGTTTGTATCTCATTGATATCGTGTATGACCGAAGAAGCGCGAAGCGATCCGATTGTTGTTTTGACAATTTCATTTTTGCGATGTTTTCAATATCTATTATGATAAACTAAATATCGATTTCAGTAGGTACAAGTACATTTTTGGTATAGGATATTGTACACAAAGTGGATCTAAAATTTTCCATAGAATTGAGAAATGTATTCACATGTTAGGGTTGCCATCTGAAAAAAATCGACTTTTAGGACTTTTCTCGAATTCAACTTTGATCTTATAATTTGAACAACCTGTATAACTTTTAGACAAACTCTACCGATGTTTAGATAATATGTTACCTTCACAACAATTTTGCCGGGCAACTTTTTTCCAACGGTCACAGGGGATAATTTATAAATAATTGAATGTACACGAGCAGCTGTCATTTTTTAATGAAAAAAAAAATGAATATCTCAAAAATGATACATGTTAGGTATAGGGAATGTAACATAGAATTGATCTGAAATTTTATGAAGATTTCAAAAATGCGATAAAATATAGGGTGTTGCGATAAAATATAAAAGTTGACATCATTTCCGGTGTAACCGGAAGTAACCGAAAACTCAAAATATGTTAGTTGAGACGATCGTATCCAACAATATAAGTCCACAAATTTTCAATCTCTCATTTCATTTGGTTCTCCATATACTTCTAATGGCAGCTCGTCGTGGGAGACCCTGTATAAGGAGAAAGGTATTTGTCGGGCAATTCCGTCAACGAAGTGCGAAGAAGCAACCGTAGAAACAGTGTTTCGGACTATTATTCCTCATCAGTACGGTATAGCCAAGGAGCAAGATGGACACTCAATGGAAAAAACACTAAAACACTCAAATGGAGACCTAAAGGCACAACCATAGCCCATGGAAATAAGAAGGAAAACTGGTTAATCGACGGTGAGATATTCGAGGAGAAAGGTAATTTGTCGGGCAATTCCGTCATACGAAGAAGCAACCGTAGACACGTGTTTCGGACTATTAGTCCTCATCAGTACGGTATAGCCAAGGAGCAAGATGGGACACTCAATGGAAAAACACTCAAATGGAGACCATAAAGGCGGTGACCAATGTCGACAATTTGGTGCTTCAGTCCCAACATCTTCAGGATTCGAAGACAAGAAGTGCCGTCGCGCCGGACATGACTGGTACACCCCAAATTACCTTTCTCCTCGAATATCTCACCGCCGATTAACCAGTTTTCCCTTATACATATATATTTTTTTATATTTTCTATATTTATTTTTTGGTATATGGATTGCCTAAATTACACAAAACTGTCCAGTCAGATAAAATTGTATCCTGTCTTCAATCACCATTTTATAAATTAACCAAACAACTAGCCAATAATTTAACTATCATCGACTTTTTTTTGGCGCGCATAGTACGTATATAATATGCTGAAATAACCACTTTGCCAAGAACCAATGACATTCATATAAGTACCCGCGCGGTGTGGGAGCGCCTTGAAACACTTATCTATATACTCAAGGAACTCTGGCCTCGCACGAAAGTGAGAGTAGGTACTAAACTATTTAGCTTTGTTTAGGTAGTGTTGAAACAGCTCAAAATGAGTTCCAAGCACTTAACATTGGGTACGTACTTCATTATTTCACTTTAATAAATTAGGTTTTTGTAATTGTCACTGTTACATAACGTATAAACTTGCACTGTTGATTTCTGCGGTTGAGTTTGTATTTATGAATTTACGGCCAACTATTTTTGTCTCCCCAGCCATTTCTATTCTACGATATAGACAAATAAGTTATACTGCTTTAATGTGACTATACAGAGAGGTTGTTCAGCATTGAAAACTGGATAGAGAATACTCTATTCATTTCATTCTACAATAGCGGAGATCTGACCTTGACCTGGTTTCTAAAACTCTTACCAAGAGAAGTTAGCGACGAAACTTGGTAACCTAATAAAATTAAAAAAGCCTTAAGCACCACCTAATTCCCTGTTTTTCAAAAAGAAAAGGCCGACGACATAAAATGTAAATATCGTGGTAAACATAACCCACAGAGAAATAGCCTAATTAATTGAATTGTCGAGTTCGAAAACAGTAAAGTCCACAGTAAATCCTATGGACATGTACTGTTTTCCAACTCAGCGATTCAATTATAGTACGATTTCCTGCACGGTTCGCTAACAATTCATGGTTGTTAAAGTTATTATACCAATCAGCAAATACTTCATCAAAAAAGAAGTCGATGACATGAAATGTAAATATCGTGGTAAACATAACCCACAGAGTCATAATCTAATTAATTATAGTACGATTTACTGCACGGTTTGCTATTCAATTCATCCTTAAAGTTATTACACGAATCAGCAAATAGTTAATTAACTATTGGTGATATGAGGATTACGTGCATGAAGTTATATATTAATTATGTTCTGTATTTTATAGCTTATACGCATATCATAGAGTTCAATGTATGTCCATAAACACACTGGACGTGCATTTATAATATGTTACCTTACTCCACATAAACGTACAAACAATCCAATCGGTAAATATTTCCAATAGGAGTAACGTAGGAGTAAACTTGAACAATCGATTTCCTCGATTTTGTTTATACAAGTAGACGTAATAGTTATCATTGTATTTTCAGAGCTAATAATTATGGTTATAATCAGAGAGCGGAATGTAATCTACCTGCAATCGTCCATTTGTAAAAGCGGTGTTGTTTGTTTCTAGTATGGTTTCTAGTCAATGATATTACTAGATTCACAGTAGAGGTGAATATAAAAGTTTTTTTTTACAAACAGCTACAAACAAAAACTAGTCATCACGAACAAAGAACATAAATATAAACTGTTGATTATGTATATGTTACGGTTAAAGTGATAAATGTGGTTTGTATTAATAATTACCGGCTATTATTAATAATAACCGCATCATTTGGTCAATGTGATTAGAAATACTTAAATAATCACATGGACCGGCTATTATTAATAATTTCCTAACGGGCACGGTAAAAGTGATAAAAATGTTACTTTCTACAAAAGATCTTTTGTATACAGTCTTCAAAGAAGTTAGCTAAGTTACTTTGATTACTATGTAAGGTATTATATTTATTTACTCGCCGCAAATCATCAGTACGGCTGCCCAATGACCAAAATTAGGAATAATACAAAACATTGATAATAAAGAATGTTTTCTTTTGTCTCCCTTGCACTTTAGAAACTTTTGGATATAATTGGTAATGATATTTGGTATACACCCAAGGACGGCTCATTGACGAAAACATAAAAAAGAACATTTTATGCAGTGTTCAAAAAAGTTAACCATTTTATTATTAATAAAACCTATTTTTATATTTAATGCATGTGGGTAGTTTTTTTTGTAAATGTACAATTACAATTAATTAAGTAAATTCTCAAATCTCAATTATCTTGAAATTCTGCGCATTTAATAATATTTTTTTCAATATTGTATTTTCATGCAAATACATGCAAGAATAGGCGAGACTAGTTTACCTAGATGTTTTTCATAAATTGCACCATTTTTGCAAACATTTTTGTATGGTTCTGTTCCTAACACGGTATTTTTACTTTTGGTGTTTGACAATAAAGTACTATTTTATAAATAAAAGATTAAACATTGTAACAACTTGCCCCAATCTTCCCTACATTAGGTTGTCCATTACCTATACCTACCGTAAGCATATCCATCTGACGGATATAATCTGTTTTATAAGGCGGTTATTATAAAAGTGTTTATCACCAACAAAGAAGACTTTCAAATACATTATTTATTTAGATATATGAAAAAATATAACAATAACAAAAACAGAAAATAGGTCTCAAGTCCAGGAATCAGTTTAAAAATAAAATATATTCTTAATAAATAAAATTAACAGTAGGTAACTCAAAGAAAATCTGTATCACATTTGTGCGCTTACAAATCAAAAATAAACAATATTCATAGTAAATAATCAAATTAAAATAAAATACAGGTACAGTTCACATTTGTGAACAAATCAAAAGAAGACGACGTCCTATTGTTACAAGGTCTAGAAGGACTTTTGTTATCAAAATTAAATATAAAACATTTTTTAAAGTTTTGTATTAAAAAGATAATAAGTTATAAATAAAAATAATTTTTCTTGCCACGAATTGCAAAATACAGAAGCGCTATGTACATACGTATGCACTGGCAGAATAATACAAACCGAGTTTCTAATTTATTACTTTCTTAGCTTTTAAGAATTGCGCAAATAAGCATGACCCAAAGAGTTACACACTCGTGCATGCAATTAATTTGGCATTTATTTATCTCGTTTTGAAAATCTTCCTTATTTTAGTCATGAGTAGTAACTAAATAAGTCAGTCAGGACTAACGTCACTAAAGGCCCAACACTGAAAATCCAGTGAATAGATTCGTTGTGTGGCGATTATATAGATACTAACAGAATTCCAAATCTGAGGCTCTATTTGTTAACAATAGCCTTGGAACTCGTAACACATTTATTAAAAGTACATACAATCGCTTACAATGACATATCATTAGTTAATTATCAGTAATCTTATTATTATGGTAACTACGATGGTAACCAAACCGTCCAAGGCCACCTTTGACATCCTTCTGTCCAAGCAACCCTTGACGACTACGCTCGCACTCCTGACGTCCTGACTCGCTCTGCGGCGTTGTTCACAGTCGGCCATGCTAGTGAGATCCACGTCCTCGTGGATTTGCATCCGTTAAGGCTACCTGTCATTAAAAGAAACTTATACACAAAACCGATACACGGGCTCTTAACTATTAACATTCGTGCTGTGGATGAACACAGGAAAACGTATGCTGAACAACGTCTGTCCGCAATTATCATCGTTAGGGGTCCCCTTTCACTTTTTCGGATTCCACGTCGGAACCCAAACTTATTTCGACGTTAAAGGGCATCAACTTGAACTTCAACAACAAGAGATACTGCTATCTTGTAGTTGCTCTGTCGACTCATTCGGTTTCCACGTCGGAATCCGAACTTATTTCAACACTGAACTTATCAAAAGACATTTGCCCCTTGCGTTTCCTCTGCGATCTAGGAAAACCCTTTACGTCCTCAATTACGCATCCCAACTTATTTGGATGCCAAAGGCCTATAACCAATAATACAAAATCTACGATTTTCTTGTACTATTCTCACGTAATGATCATGATCAACAATCGCGACCACAACGAATGGGTTCAACTACTGTCGAACTTTTATCTGCATAATTCATAGAATATGCACGTAATAAAACCTTTTCGACAACTATGTATTTCTTTCATCGATGCGCGTCGCATCTGATGCGCGTCGCATCTGATGCGCGTCGCATCTAGCTTTTCATGCGTCCTACTTTTGGACATTACGTACGGGACTTCTCCCTATGGATTTTTTTCTTCATCAGTCCCCTGATGCGATTCTTTCATTCAAACCCCTCACTTATGGGTTCGATCTTATAATTTGTCTAACGTCATTTGCTTGCGTCTTACTTTCCAATACTTGCTTTACTTTCACCTACTTTGACGGACTTTACCTTGCAACGTGTTCTTACAGTGTGCAGTGTTGTTTCACATCTCCGTTGCTGTTAGTGTCAAAGTATTATCACCACAGTCTAAATCTTATTTAAGGAAGTCATGTCGGACTTTTCTTTCTGTTGAGCGTATGTATCGCAACTATCGCTACAACTATAACTCTGGACTCGTCCGTTGGTCCTGGCGAAGCAGTGCATTCGATACGTGTTTCTTTCATTGAACACTTCTCCGTACTACTTTTGGGATCACCCATTAGTCTCATTTTTTCGTTTTCCGAAACAGTAGATCTCGGAAAATGTCGTTTGGAACTCATGCTCATTGCAACTCGTACGTGCTCAAACAGAATTCCTTTACAAATTTCACATCCTGTATCACTTAGCATCCAATAGGTTTCTGTACATATGCATACGCTATTCTTTTTCTCAGTTGTTACTTATGTTAAAACCAAAATAAATTCTTGGATAAATAACCACCATTTGTCAATTCTAGACTGAAACGCAAAGTTGTCCCAATCAAGACTACCTTTGCTGTTCACGGCACACTTATCACTTATTGATGCATCGTCTGTTAATCAAAGTCGTATTTTGCTAACAATTTTCGAGGTGCGAATTTGTTCTCTTGGATATTGAGGACAGAATATTGATCATCGCCCTATCCAAGTGAAACATCCTTTCTAATCAGAGTTTAATGTCCACCAAATTGATGCGAAGCTCTTTACACAATTCCTAAAGTAACTCCCCATTCCAAACTACTATCAAACATGTTGGCATTTTCTGGAAGTGGTATCTTGTAGATGGCCTTAGTTTTGCTTTTCCGTGACTGAATACTTTGACAAGAAATCTCGTATTCCAGGGACTTAACCTTTTCCATAACGACACTGTGTTAATCGAAGGATCACTTCCGCCTGTTTCTGGTCTAAACACGACACAGATCTTATAGATCCACTTGGATGGAGATTACCTATATTAGCGATGGTACTTCTATATTTTATGTTAACTAAAGACAGCAGTTTGTCGTACTACTGTGGGAGCACGTCCAATCCACAGAGAAAAAAATAACATCAAGTAGTTGTATGACCATCGAGCGTTATAAAAACTGTCCTTCAAGCAGTTTCTTTTGATTTTTCATTTCTTCACTTTGATTATTCGAGTCAGTCGCCACTTCTTTCTACGCATGGTCACCATTCTAGCTTCCTTGGTCGTCTTCATTTCCTATGAAGCATTTCGGTACCTTTATCGTTTCAAGTTGTGATAGGCCATCCTTATCTGTTCGTGTCCAGTTTGCTGAATAAATGTCCAGTCCACTTGTTTTTCCATGTTGTCTTCCAACAGATTCATTAGTTGCGTTCGGATATTTTACACCGTTGACACTTTTGCACAAAGTGACACCGAGCCGTTTTATTATGCATTGCGGTGTAGCAGTGTTGACAATTTCGTGTTCGGACATAGTTAGAGGGAGGCAGTGCGGTGTACGCAAGCGGTGTACGTCAAACTCGTCAGTGTTTTTTGAGGTTAAGTCAGGTGATTTCGTATTAGAACCTAGCAAAGTTGTGACACAGGTGACAGATCGGACGCCGATCAGTCTGACGTTTGACGCGCAGCATGTGCCCAGGTGCGTTCGAAAATCCTGTGACTACACCTTACACCACCTTTACACCGTTGTCACGTGACTGCGCGCCGACACTGTCTACACCGAATCCAGAACCTAAGAAACGAACGCAGCTTTTATATGATGGATTCGTTTCCTATGTGTCCTTCTAACACCTGCTACCTTTCTGAAGTACCTGGTTTTAGCAGCTTGTAGTATTTTTACTTGCTTACAGTTGCTTACAGTTGAGCATCATATGATAAAACTGCGACTTATTGACCATTTTACACATCTTAACCTTAAGTATTGTATTTAGAATACTTTTAGACATCGAATTGAATCTACTTGTTGTTTTGTATCACCTTTTCTTGCGTTTATTTTTACCATTTCAATTATCTCAGGGCATTTAAATTCTATACCCTATCTGCTTGAATGTTGATGAATCTTGTTAGTTACAGGCGTCACAATGAGTTTCTACTAGTTGATATTTAACTTATGTTATAACGATATGCAAAAGAAGTTTACTATCATCCTTAAAACAGTCTATCTACTGAAGTTCCACAGCATTTCTAAACTTCTGCTTCGTAACTGACATCAGCCGTTATTTTACCATAAGTGAATGGACAAGAGCGTTTAATATCAGCAATTAAAACTATTGAATTTAACTGTTAAGTAAGTTCTATCTTTGAAGTAATGAGCATCTCTAGCTATAATGTGAACATCACTCACCTGGCTTGTGAGGATATGTTAAAGATTGCTGTTATACAGTACTCCAAATATTGCATGCAGGCAAGAACTGGTCGGAAACCTTGAACAAAAAAATCTCCTTTGGTTGCTGCGTCGAAGTCTCATAGAACCGACATTTTCCTTTGATAGTACGACTTGACATGAGCCATAGAAGAATAATTCTTGGGCGGATAATTAAAATTGGTATCCAACGCTTCATCCATTAGAAGCGTTATATTTTCTCTCGTCACCGTTGTTGCAGACCGTCGTGGTTTCCACCTTACCTACTCACATGGTTACGTCGAGTTATCGCTGTAAGCAGAGAAGAGAGTTTGTTACTATAACCAGATACAAATGAAGTAGAAGGTTTCTGCTTGAAGTTCTATCTATATCTTTGCCTCTTCAAGTAAAGCACCACAGAGGTTGGTTTTCCAAAGACGATACTGTTGAAATACTGCCGGTCCCGCTACTTCTAGTATTGTGTGTTGCCAATATATTTTACACAAAATTGGTCTTTTCGCCAAACCTGTTGTTTTGCATATAGTACACTGCCATTCGTTCATCCCAGTTGTTGCTATCCCGCGTCATACTGGACTACTCTGGTTTATACTACCTCCTGGATTAGCTAACATTTCCACTAGACGTTCTGGTCGTTGGATGCTCATACCCCTTCACAAAACTGCGTGCATATTGACGATAACGTTTACGTGACAATTACGGCTAACAGATACCTGCTCCCTGAGTTTGTCTTTTGCTCTTGTCGGTTGTGGATTATGCTCGTTGTGTTACCGAAGTCTTAGACGTTGGACGTTTAGAAGAATTCTCTTCCGACTGCACACATTTCTATTGTAATTTTCACAATGATTTAGTGTAATTTTACAGCCATTTTTCTCAGTGTACGAATGCCATCCGCCACGCTGTTCTACTATCGCGTTTGAGAACATTTCTTGGCGTTCGTGTAGGGACTTCGACGCTCATTAGCCTCTAACGTTTAGATGCTGTCTTATTGACGTTGACATTCTTCCAAGATGGCGTATGTGATATATCAAATTCGACTCTTATTATCAACACTTAGCTTCCATTTACTTCTTTGCGACATCTTCTGCTTGATTTGACATCTGACCAGCACAAATCATCCGACGTAATTGCTGGGGACATCCCATATTGGTAAACTCGGTGGCGAACTACGCGAAGACACGTAAGCCAATCCCACCGCTGGTCTGTTGACAATAGCCTTGGAACTCGTAACACATTTATTAAAAGTACATAGAATCGCTTACAATGACATATCATTAGTTAATTATCAGTAATCATATTATTATGGTAACTACGATGGTAACCAAACCGTCCAAGGCCACCTTTGACATCCTTCTGTCCAAGCAACCCTTGACGACCTACGCTCGCACTCCTGACGTCCTGACTCGCTCTGCGGCGTTGTTCACATATTATATTGTAGCATCACCTTAATGCAATATCGAATTGAAATATATCACATTAACCACATCATGCTGGAAATTATTAATAATAGCCGGTTCATGTGATAAATTCTTCACTTTAACCTCGCCACTTGGCTATTTCTAATAATAACCGGTAATTATTAATAATAACCTATTTATCACTATGACCGTAACATATACATATAATACATATTCAAAGTATAAACTAAAGAAATAAACAATAAAAACTAACAGCTGTTTTAACAATACATAAATAAGTAACACTGCTCTTACATATGGACGATTGCAGGTAAATTATATTCCGCTCTCTGATTATAACCAAAATTATTAGCTAAGAAAATAGGGCGATGAAATAGCAGCCCGTGCAGGTAATGGTACTATAATTAATTAGGTTATTTTTACATTTCAATTCATAGACTTCTTCTTTAAAAACAGGAAATTTGGTGGTGCTTATGGTGCTTTTAATTTTACTAGGTTACCAAGCTTCGCCACTAGCTTCTCTTGGTAAGAGTTTTAAAAAACTCTTTCAAGTCGGATCCGCTGCCCCAACGTGCTCTAAGCGCACACGTGAATTTAGCCGCGAAACTGTTGCGAAACACAATTTAAAATTCGCGGTGAAGTCTCCTTAAATTGAGTCAGCACGTCTGCGCATAGCGTACTAAAACATTTCAATCGGTGAGTCGAAGAACAGAGCAACCCCAAAATTTTAAACTAAGATAGCGATTTTGCATAAAATTTCTCGATAATTTCGAAAATATTAAAATTATAATTCTATCTATTACCAATATTGCTGTGGAAGCAGCGTGATCCGTGCAATGAGTGGTAGAACAGAATATGTCCAGGACATAGGTATTCTCACGGTTAAGAGGAATCACTAGAGGTAGTAGCGTACTACAAAACAACACTACATAAAACCAAACATTCTAATTCTGTGTTAATAATCACGTGTAATACATTAAATTATAGATAAAGGTGTATTACACCGGGCACGAATGCCACTTTTTTTCATTTGCGTTGTTGTTTTGTTTTTTACCCTTGCTAAAGAAGCCAATAATTGGTAATTTTTGTTATTTTTTTTTTCCAAATCAGAACCAAACATCAAAAAAGCAATATTACAACATTTTGTATTGAGCCTTCATGAACTTGTGTAAAAAAAAATGACAACAAATTATGAATGTAGTAATGATTTAACCGTTACTTTTTTGAGCATGTGAATGAGACGAGAATAACATATTTTATCGTCGTTGTATTTGTATTTAAAATATACAAGAAAAGCATTTCAGAACATGCGATAGTCACATACACAAAATTATTAGGAAACGGTTCGGCGCCAGTCGACACCGCACGGCCCCTTTGATCTTCGGCCACATAAAGGTAGCTGATTTTTTAATTTGCCCATATTTCTAGCGTCTGTTCTACGTCTGTTGTACAACAAGTAGAACTAAAGCCAACCATCCTACATAGATTGCGATTGCCCTGAATGCATTGCCAAGCGACAAGTGTTTGGTATTAATATTATTTTCTAAATCTAAATACCAATATATTTGAAATTCTATGACGAAAAATAAATGACTGATTAAAAATTAAATTACTTGTATTTCCTTAGTAATAATTTATTGAACTCCTATTAATTATTTAGTAGTTGTAACATTGTAAGTAGGTATTGCGGTTGTTGATTATTCTTCGTTCCGTGTGTCGTACGGGGACTGCACTATAAACCCTCGCGGGAACATGCGCTCCTAATTTATAACTCGCTCTTTGCTGTCTGCGTAGAGTCCATCAGGACGGCAAAAAATTATTTCTCGTATTCGGTTTCTAGCCTATTTTGGTCAAAATTCAACAATTCATGTTGATCACATACACTTCCGCAAGAACATGCTGTCCTAATTTATAAGCGAGTCGTTGCTATCTACGTAGCACCAGCACGGTAAAGTTTATTTTTCGTATGGCGTTCGTTTGCCGGGCGCGGCGCCGTTACACCTCCCGTGTTAACATGCGATCAATATTTTTGTTAGGCCGAAATTGCTCAATATTTGTGATTCCCCTGGCTACGTATTCATGCTGCTGCTTCAGACTGTACAATTTGAATTTGATTGGTCGAAGAAAATGATGTGGTGTTTATCCAACAGATGGCTGCACCGTACGACTATAAAATATGTTATTCTCGTCTCATTCACATGTTCAAAAAACCAACGGTTAAATCATTACAACATTCATATTTTGTTGTCACTTTTTTTACACAAGTTCATGAAGGCTCAATACAAAATGTTATAATAGTGCTTTTTTGATGATTGGTTCGGATTTGGAAAAAAAAAATAACAAAAATTACTAATTATTGGCTTCTTTAGCAAGGGTAAAAAGCAAAACAACAACGCAAATGAAAGAAAGTGGCATTCGTACCCGGTGTAATACACCTTTATCTATAATTTAATGTATTACACATGATTATTAACACACAATTAAGCTCAGGATGTTTGGTTTTATGTAGTGTTGTTTTGTAGTACGCTACTACCGCTAGTGATTCCTCTCAATGTATAATAAAGTAAAAACGTCACTTGAGTGCGAGTGGTGGGGCCAGTAATCTGCGCTCCAACATACCGTGTTTGGGTTTACCGTGGGTTGGGTACTCTGATCTTCCACTCATTGCACGGACCACTGCAATAGGCATTGCTTTAAAGCAATTAGGCGGCTTCTTGTGAAAATACTTGTGTGAAAATAACAAGAATAAATAACAATATTTAATGTTAATAATAAATTATAGTATTGTTTGCTGCTGCCAACAGTTTAAAGTATGCTTATTTAGTTAAGGACTACCGACTAACGTCACCCTTGAAGTCGAAAAGTAATTCATTAAATTGATCTGGTATTAAAACTACAAAAATCAGTTTCATTACTAAATCAAATATATCACTGTTTTACACAAGTCTTTACAAAAACTAAAATAGCGACGCACTGATATTTTCCCCTGGTGTCGAAATTTTATTAGTCATTTGTTTACACAATTGTCGACAAAAAATGTCAATGACGTGGCAAATTGCGAAAAATAAGAGTGACGACAAAACCCCTCGTAGGACTGGCTTATGAAAAGATTTTCGATAAAATTCGAATCAATTGAATTGGCCGGGTGATGTCTCGCACAGTTTTGATAAATTTAAAACTACACCTGAGATGAAATGCCGGTGCGTCACCACCTTGATATTTTTTTATTCTGTACGTAATTATACAGTTAAATACTGTGTAAAAATGGAGCATATTTAATTTTCTAAATAATATTGATTTTTGTACTTATGTTGTAACACATGCTTATAGTGCGGAATCATGTTTCGACATCCGGGCTAGTGGTTCCCCTTAATACTTCTAGGAAACATATGTACCTATTATTTAATTTTATTTGTTAAGATTCATTCAGAAACAATATTTCCTCACTTCTTAGTTTTACTTTTCTTCGAAATCAAAAAATCAGCTGCTACACGGATCATTCAAAAACTCATAAAGTGTGACTACAGTAATGTCTATTTACTTTTGTTTATGTTAAATTTGGTTCTAATTATTATTATAGTGGTAATTTTTTTTTTCATTTTTATTTTCAATTCATAGTAATAGAATGATACTTGGCATCAAATAAGTGATAATTACTGATAAACGGTCGTTCAGTGGAAGAACAGAACAAGTCCAGCCGATGATTTACCTAATAGCTCATTTATTAATGCTTTTTGACCAAAAATTTAACAATCCAACTACCAATGACATTTCTACAACTTTTCTGTTCTGACTAAATCAGTAAAATATACAGTTGTCAAATTACACTGTTTTCTTCAGTTACCAAAAAACGCCCTATTTAGACTTACTCTGTTCTTCCACTCACCGGTTCATTTATAGTCATCTCGTTTCATATGCTTAAAAGTGTAACACTGCAGAATAGGGTAAGCCGCAGGGACTAGATATAGACCAACAGAAAACAAGTACACATACGAACAGTAATGGGTTGGGAAAAACTTAAATAGTCGGCCGTGAATTCACGGATATAAAAATGGACTGCTGATAGCCATTATGGAGCTTGGAATTTATATTTGGAGTTAAAATATTTGGCTATACCTAGAGCAGGAAGATTGGATATCAAAGCAGGGCTGTGGAGTCGGAGTCGTGGAGTCGGAGTCGGAGTTCAGACAAATTTCAGAGGAGTCGGAGTCGGAAAAAATGTACCGACTCCGACTCCGAGTCCATGTTATTAACTAAACATATTATTAGGTATTTTACAAAATACCTAGCTACATACAGTGTGTCAAACTTATGAGTGTAACACCATCATATCTTTTTTCTATTTTTAGTCCAATTTTAGTAATTTTTTCTTTCAAAAATAGAACACATATTGCTGTATTTACTGCCAAAAAACCAATTGCCTTCTTTAAATGCAAAGCACCTTGTGATGGCAAAAATCAAGAAATCACTTGAGGGATTTTTTTATCGAAAAATTTTACTAGTAATAATTGTTCAGAATTGCCCAAAAACAATAAATCCAAAATTTCATGAAAATCAAAAAATATTGAAATTTTCTTCATAAATAATTCTAAGTCCGTAAATATTATTTTACCGACTCCACAACCCTGTATCAAAAAGCGTTCCTTTTGGGTAATTACCGCGTAAATAAATATGAAGGACACCGTATTTGTTGTTTAGTTATTCGATGAGTGTAGGGTTACCAGATGTTCAAAATACACAGCGGGAGCCGCAACCGGCGGCTTGGAACTTGAGAAATGTTCAAGTTTTAATTGTATCCTATAGTTTTACTTATATAATATGATGCTCAATCATGTTTTCAAATAATTAGGACGCAAAATGGATCACCCAGCTTATAAAAACGTAGATACTCCTGCGTGATTTTGACGTATTTTTAGACGTAGTTCGTACTAGTTATTATAGATTAATAATATTGTGACATACAGGCGGCATGTAAATTTTAAATAATTCATAAATTACAGCCACAACCTGGATTTGAACCAGGGACCTTTGCGTCGCTAGCACAATGCTCTCCCATCTGAGCTATTGATGCCTGTGCAATTTGTTAGATATAATCCCTGGCTCAAATCCATGTTGTGGCTGTAATTTTTGAATTATTTAAAATTTATTTCCCGCCTGTGTGTCACCATATTATTAACCTATATTGCATGTCGTTAAACATTTTCAGTTATAATTATTATTATTACCATGCTTTCATACAATATCATTTCAGGGAGCGAAATTCCTTCAAAAGTACCAGGAAAAGTCAGATTGTATGGTATGAAATTTTGCCCCTACGTTCTTAGGGTTCGATTAGTGCTTTTAGCCAAGAAAATTCCGCATGACATCGTTTATGTTGATTTACAGGAAAAGCCGGAATGGCTTTGGGAATTAAACCCACAAGGTGCATACATAATCTATACCGCTATAAATCCTTAATATATCTCTATTATATTAATTATAGGAAAAGTACCCATATTGGAGGATGTCGACTCTAAAATTATAAATGAAAGCTTGGACATATGCTATTATCTGGAGAAGGCATATCCACAGCCAGCACTACAAGGAAAAACTGAAGCAGAGAAACTTTGGGACAAACAATTTTTGGAAAAAGTTGATGAAGCAATTACTTCTTTCTATAAAGTTAGCGGTATGAAAGGAAGTAAGAAACTGGATGAAATATTACAGGAAGTGCTGCCTAGCATAAAAGAGTTTGACAATATACTTTTACAAAAAGGTTTTACTACGTTGTTTCACTCAATCTTAGAAATAAACTTTTTGTACTTTCAGGTAATTTTTTCCATGGCAAGGAGCCCGGTTTGGTCGACTATATGGTATGGCCATGGATCGAAAAATTACCTACATTAAATTTAATTTTCGACGAGAATACGACCATACCTGACGTCGAAGCCGTACATTTGAGAATCTGGAGACAAAGGATGTTAAACTTAGACCCAGTAAAAGAAACATTACTTGATGTCGAAAGGCACTATAAATACGCGAGTTTAGTGAAGCCCGCTGTTCATGGTGTAAAAGTTGATGATATCTGAATAAATTTGTTGTTGTTTTCTTTAATAAAAAACTATGAAACAATTACAGTATGGATGCCTAATATTATACATAATAGAACATATACCGAATAGAACAAGGTTTTTTTCTTATCAATTATTGGCTCTGGCCTAAGCCATACGGCCAGTCTCGCAAAACATTTAGTTAACATTGGACAGTAGATGGAGGTGAATGCCCCAGTGATACCCATCACGGCTAACGGTTTTATACAACCAGGAGGAGGGGGCTTAAAATGGAAATAATTAGCTTTTCTGTCAGTAGTTAGGGCGTAAAAAGTTCATACTTTGTTACTGGTGATGTGTGTACACTGTAGAATCTTCAGAATGCCCTTGAGCAAGGATTGTCTAGGCTAGGTTGCTAGTATTTTATACATTTAAATAGTATAATATGCGTCAAGTGTTCTTCTCTGCATAAGTCACATTCTGAAGCATTCAGTAACTTAATACGGTGTATGTGATGTTAAAGCGACCGTAATTAATTATTAATTAATTATTCATCATACTATTACGAACTAACTTCTCTCCTGTTTCTATCATACGCCCTGTACCACTCATATTCCAGTATCCGTGGTTGCATCTTAAAATACTCAGTTCCTTTCGCTCCAGCGCACAGTGGGCAATTTGGATCTTTTAGCGGGACAAAATTATTTTTCTTCATTAATGAATGTAAAGCAATCGTTAGATCATCGGAAAATAGTGAAAAAAAATCTAATCTTCACGGGGGTTGCTTTTAAGGGTGTTAAAAAGTAAATTTTGTGTCAAAATTCTGAAAGTTTGTGTGAGAACACACTAAAAATAGTAAAAAAAATCTAATCCTTATGGGGGTTGTTTTTAAGGGTGTTAAAAAATAAATTTTGTGTCAAAATTCACGATTTCACCTTGTAAATATAATAATATCGTATGTGAGAACACACTAAAAATAGTAAACAAAAATACCAATGGGTGATTTTCTGGGGGTTAAAAAATAAATTTGGTTTTAAAATTCTGAAACCTTGCTTATATAATAATATTGTAGCCAGTGTCGTAGCGAGCAAAACTGGAGCCCGGGGCACGCTACTATTTTGGCGCCCCCCCCCCCCCCTTCCAGGAAAACATATAGTAATATACTGTGTACTATACATTTTTGTTCGGCCAGTGGTACTACTGTAAGTGAATACGGCTGTGTGTGTGTTAAGTACAATGGGGCACGATTACGAAATAAATATTTCCTAAAAAGCAGGTTATTTGTCTTTTATTAGTGTCAAGTACTCAACAGAAGTCATTCTTCTATCTAGATTGTAGTCTTCCGCGGTCTGAATTAATGAATTGTTTGTTTTCGGACGGAAACCGCGTCGCAACACAGCAAAAGCCGACGTTTCGCGTTCTACTGCAAGAGGAATCTTCAGGACGGCCTCCTTGGCGCAGAGAGCCACGAAGGAAAAGCCTTTTGGTGTGTCACCGTGCATTTTTCGCCCGAAAATCAAGAATTCTATGAAAGATTGTAAATTTTTTGTAAATTTAGGAAGGGCAACCACAGTGACGTATTGCACGCCCATTAGTAGTAACCGTTCATTGGTAATAAACCTTGCGTCATCCGTCAAACTATTGCCTTCCACTAAGGAGTGTCACCACCCAAAACACGGTTATTCACAAATTTAATTTCGCGCAAGCTTTGTCGAAACGGAAGCGGTCGATTAAGATATTACTTTCGAAGAACACAACAGTAAAAAGTATAAAAAGGAGAACTTACTTTTGGAACGTGCGAGGGCAATATTGTTTTAATAACAACAGTTGACACGAACCTTGTACCCTTCTTGTAAGGTACCGTTGCGCGCCGTTAGGAAACACAGGTATTCCCAGGCAGAATACCCGTACAGTCGGTCCAAGCCCGGGATACTTTTATTATTATTCATTCATGTATAGATAGTCATTCGTATAGTGTGCGTATAGTTCTCCTTAGACGTTATAACGTTATAATATCGTTATAACGATTAAGAGTAGTGCTATTGGAAAAGGCTGTTACAGTTTTTTTGCAAACTGCAAATAATATAGTAATAAAGTTTGAATATTGTCTGTTTTTTCAATAATTTTATTCAATACTGCTAACAATTTCCGATCTTTCAATTCAGACCAGTCAAAGGGAGACCATTTGGCGCCCCTTTGCAATCGGCGCCCGGGGCATGACACCCCCCTTGCCCCCCCCCCCCGCCCGCTGCGCCACTGCTGAGCTCCAGGCATGTGTGTTATTTTTCCTAGTGGTAAACGCGGCCCTGGGATGCCCCCCTGTTGTTGATGCCCTAAGCACGTGCTTAGGTGTGCTTAATGGTTAATCCAACCCTGCTTATGTCAGTATTAATGCGTACATTGTACATTTGATTGCATTGGTTTTACCCTTGTCTTGTCTTATGTACCTATGTCTGAACAGGCATTAAGAGTCAGTCAAAGTCGGGACTCGTAAAATTTTTAGGTTGATTAAAAATTATGCGCAGCTGAGCGGGCGCCACTGCGCCCTTCGGCTGCGACGCCCAGGGCACGTGCCCTGTCTGCCCTACCCTAGATACGCCACTGATTGTAGCTGCAAATAAACAAAAAATACTGAAAAAATTATAAAAAGTAAGGGGGATATTTTTGAGGGGGTTGAAAAATAAATTTAGTTATAAAATTCTGAATTCCTTGCCATTATAATAATATTATAGATACAAATAAATAAAGAATACTGAAAAAATTCTTATAAGTAAGGGAGTAATTATTTGAGGGGTTTAAAATTTCTGAAACTTAGTAAATGTAATAATATGATCTTTAAATACCCAAAAAATATGAAAACAAATCTAAAGAAATAAAACCAGGAATTATTATAAATGTAACAGAAACCCATGTATACATTTGAACAACCTTCTTTTATTTACATATTTATTTATATATTGACACCGCATTACACCTTCATATTATGTTTGTAGTATTATTATTAGATAGTAATCACATAAAAATAAACAATAATACCTAACTTAAAACTACACTAACCTAATAATACAAAAATTAATAAATATTCATCATCACTTTCGATATTAGGCAATTTTTGCTTATATCTACTGTGTCCCGAACTTCCGTCACACCCCATATACTAATTAGATTAAAACTATTAATATTACTTTCTAGAAGACGTAAAAAATCTGCATCTTGCGCCTTTACAAGACGTTTTACGGTGAGATCTAAAATAGATTGTAAATTGATAGTAACACTGGATTCTGTTATATGAATCATATCATTTTTTGGACAGCAATCACTCTTGGCCTTTTGAACACTACCATATGATGGATATATATATATTGTGTCCTATACCTCTTGCACGTTTTCGTGATAGTTTGTACGTATGCTTGGTTTTCTTGCAATCCACAAACAGTGCTAAGGCTTCCTCTACCGTATATGCTCGTTGCTTGTCAGCAGATTTACTTAAATTTTTCAAAGCTGTTAGTTTTTCGGATGACGAATTTACATCCCGCACAATATTAGCTACGTCTCTTTTGCCAGATGAACGTATAGCGGATTCGGCAGCAAACACCAGTTCATTCTTAGTCCTTGAATCTAATAAATCCTGCACTCTTCATCTCTTTGTTTTAGAACTTGCTTCGTCAAAAGCTTTAATATGTCTACCTACACTATCCAATGATGAGGTTGATGGTGTTGGTTCGGTAAACTGTATAGAAAAAGTTTTGTCTTCACCACAGATCCATTCTTCAACCTTTGTTAGGAAAACCTCCGCCTTTCGTTGACTCTTTTCCCAACGATCACTAATTTTTTGGGAAAACTGGCTGATAGTCTCTTTTATGTTCATTAATTCATTACACTAACATCTAGAAGACTTTTTGAGCAGTAGCTGGATGTTATGTGCTTAAAAATCTCTTCATTTCGGCTTTTCTTGCCATGTTGTCGCCACACATCAAAATATTCCCTTCTTGTTATTGAGTGACTTACCTCTGAAAATTAAATATTTTTAATAGTTGCGCAAAAATACGCAAAAAAAGCTTAACATCCTGAATAACTACGTTAATTTCCCTACATGTTACATTAAACAAACCCTTGGAAGCTTCTGGTGGTTACTAACTAAATGTCGACACAAGTAAATAGAAATCACTCAGCAGAGTACACAAATAGAGAACTATTTAAAGCGGTAATAATATATTAAAAGAACAAATTCAGACCAAGTGACTATTATAAAATAATGTATACATACCTGTACTAAATGAATCCATTTTTGAAATAATCACTTCACAGTTCTACGAAAAGTTAATATTGATTGATTGAGCGCACAAATCGTACTGGGGAAATTCTATTAGGAAACAAATATTTACACCCCAACTTTGTTTACTCAGAACATTAAGTAGGGTTGTAGTAAACAAGTAATTTTTGATATTTCCCGACAGTATTGTTCCCTAATCACCCTGGACTAGTTATTTTGTCAAAACAATTTAATGACTTTTGTCCCGCTAAAAGGTCCAAATTGCCCACTGTGCAGCGCCTTCCCTACATTCCTCGTTCCACCGATTCTTGAGGGTCCGCTTACATTTCCCCAGTGCGTCGTCTACATGTATCTTCTCCTCCATGATGATTCCGTCTTGACCTGCATTTTTTGCGTATTGGTCTAATTTTTCGTTTTCGTGTATTTAATAAACAATGGGCTCCTCAATAAGGCCAAGACGCATAAGGAGTCCGATAGAATGGATATCCTATAGTATTTATATGGAGTAGCACTTTTTTAGCTTAACCATCTTGCTGCACATTTCTTCTACATCGTAGAAAGCACAGCCAGTTCCTTCCGAGTTGGTTTCTTATGTATCCGTGTAGATTTGATGGTCGTTTTCTTATCGCTTCCCTAGTATTTATAACATAATTTTGTTATATATAAAAAAAATAGTATTGTGTAGTCAGCAGTAATTTATTATTTATAAAAATGTTTATATCTTCTCACGATCGATTTCGGTTGAATTAAAATCAACCATCATCGGGTGTGGCGTCAATAGCTAACTAGGAAGCCGCCATACCTGATGATGGTTGATTTTAATTCAACCGAAATCGATCGTGAGAAGATATAAACATTTTTATCGATAATAAAGTACTGCTGACTACACAATACTGTTTTTATATATTAAACTTGTCGATAATGGAGACATTCATAGAAACTATAATTTTATTATTTATATAAACATTCACTGGAAAATTCAATTTTACATTTGCAAACCAATACCTATATTCCATTTGGGATATCTCTGGTTTATTGGCTCTTGCCCCTATGTATGTAGGAGTTTTCTTATTTAACCAGTATTGGCTTGTTGGGCTATCTATGCACAAACGCTGTATGTTCCTATAGGTCTGCATTTGTCTGTAGTAATTTTTTACTATAAACTTAAGAGTCGTCTCTTCGCAGGTGTAATAATTGTTCCAGTGCCTCCACCAATAGTGCGTGTGTGGGTGTTGTGTTCCTTGTACCGATGTATACTCTTAGAGCTTTGTATTGCATTCTGTCCAGTTTTTTGGGTTTTTGCCATTCCATGTAAAATGCAGCCATAGTCAATGTGGGGTCGAATGAGAGCCTGATACAGATGCATTAAGTTATAGGTACCTAACGACCAAGACAGCCCAGTCAGTCAAGACATTTCTGGCTCTTATTAATTATTTCGCGGTCGTATGGCCTCTATCTAAGTTTCTGGTCCACTATAATTCACAGGTATTTGACCGCATTAACAAATGGTGTCCTGTAATCTTCAGTCAATATGAATCCGGGTGTTGCACTTCTTGATTTACGGCATATTAATCCATTCGTCTTAGTCATTCTAGGTTTTTTTATTTACGTTGTATTAAGAAGATTAAATGCAGTCGATGAAACTGATACCAATCGATAGGTTATGGTTCCAGTAGTAACATATTAAAATGTTTAGAAGCATAGTTAGTAGGAAAATATGTAATTAATTAAAACCATTTAAAAATTGTACCTATCAGACTTCAATCCTCATTCATTGAATGTCACTCACTGAATCGCAAAACTGAAAAATACCGCATTGCAGCGGACAAAATTTACTATAAAAATTATTCGGGTACCTATACGAGAAAATGAACGGGTAATTTAGTATAATCAATTATAATTGATTCAACTATTTTTTGCGATTCCACATCAAACAATCGTTTGACATTAGACCGGGCATTTCTATGTCATCCGACCGGTTGACCCGGTGAAATCGCAAAAAAAATATTTCAGTCAATTAAACAAAATTAACCATTCATTTTCTCGTATAGGTTTCCGAATCTTTTTGATGGTAAATTTTGTCTGCTACAGTGTGGCATTTTTTGTTTTGCGATTAAGTGAGTGAGATTGGAGTAATGACGGATTAATGTCCGACAGGCACAATTTTTCAATGGGTTTTCGATAATTAAAAATGTTCTATTAACGATGATTCTAACTAAACATTTTAATATGTTACTAGGAGAACTCTAAGCTATCGGATATTCTAATGCAGTTTCAGCGACTGTATTAGAATATCCGAATCAAAATCTAGAATGACTAGAATGCTATTAGTTGAAATTATTTAGCCAGGGTTTCACGATCTTCTATTACCTGAATATGAGTTGTCCGTGATGCCTGAACGGCTGTCATCCGCGTATTGTAATGTTGTCGCGTGAGTGGCCATAATATTATGCAGATCGGTTGTATTGGCCGAGTGCATGATTCAAGCGCCTCTACAACAGTAGGTTGGCGGGTACTGTTAGCGCAGTCATTTTAGACCAAATTCAACCAAAACCCTGAACAAAATAAAGTTAAATAAAGTAAATCTGCAAATTGGTATATACCTTCTATTTAGTGCCCTGAACAACATACTAAAGGTCCTATGTCTACGTCATGGTTTTTAGTGGCTGAAATCGCTCATAACTCTTTCAAGGAGCTCGTTACACGGCCCTTATACTGAAGATATGGCCAAACTGCGAGGAGAGAGTTTACAGCGCCATCTAAAAATTCAGTTGGATGAGGTATTTACACTAAAAATATATTTATTTGAATCAAAATAAGATATATTTCTTTCTAAACCTATTTTTAAGCCAAAGCAAAAATATAACTTTAAAGGAAATAAATCTGTTCTTGTATACAAATATATTTGTTTAAATCAAAATTAGATTTCTTTGGTGTAAAAAAAAACTTTTTAAATCAAAACAGAAATATGATTTTAAAGGAAAGTAATTTTTGTTTGTATCCAAATATTTTTATTTGACTTAAATAAATATTTCAAATAAATGAATCTGTACACGAAAATAAAGTAGAGTATTCAATGAAGTAAACATTGTTGGCGTCAAAAAAATATGTTTTGACCCAAATAAATAAATTTAAACGAATATATTTCATAAAAACAAGAAAATTTCTGTGTAGACAAATTCAGAATATTTTTCAAACAAAAGTTTTTTGGTTTTCAACACGCCAACCTCTAAATATATTTTAATATTTTTATATTAATGTATATTTTTACTATTTTTGCAGGAATAATTTGTTTTAATTGCACCATCCCTGCGCGGCTTGACAATGTTAAAAATGATAGATTTTATAACATAAAAATATTCCTACCAAAACTTCTTAGAATTAATCTTTGAAAATGTTGTAAAGTGTAAAGGTATAGAGTGTGTTCTATTTGAAAGAGGAAATGTTGCTAAATTTTCTTAAAAAAATGAACACTGTATATTATAAATATATTTAAACGATAGCTTGTTTAATACCAAAAAACTTTTGTTTGAAATTATTTATTTGTTTATTATTTACGGTTGGATAATTATTTAGGCGAGAAGAAAAAAGCTTTGTCAGTGGTAACATGTGCTAGTAATCAGCTGAAGATAACTAAGTAATTACTCTACCAAAAATTGACACCACCGATCCGAACGCTAGGTAAATGAAGAAGAACCAATTATAAATATTAATACTGCTGTGGAAGTATCCTTTTGATAATAATTTTGATTTGAAGTTTGACATATTATGACCACAAAATTACTGAAATCCTATACAATTTTTGCACTATTGGCGCCATCTCTAAATCAATAGGCCAACTAATCTACATCGATTGCCACTTGTAGTGATTCCATCAACACAACAAAATGGAAGAAAAATTGGATCAACTAATACACGTAATAGGCAACTTAAATACAAGCATCAACGAATTACGGCAAGAAATGAAAGAAACTACAGCTACTTTACAAACACAAATAGGAAATCACGAAGGAAAACTACAAGATCACGAAAAGATGAGTTAACTTAGGTAGAGAAAATCGTAGACGTAACATAATAATACAGGGAATACCAGAAAACGAAACCAATAGGAGAGAATTAGAGGACTCAAGTCTTGTATTTCTTTAATGCTATCTTAAATGTAGAAACAAATATGTCAGAAATAGACTATATCCTAGGGTTGCCAACATGGTTATTTTGACCCGGAGACTTCGGGTTTGGCGACCATTCTCCGGGTTATGCGACCATTCTCCGGGTTACGGGTTTTCAGTTAAATTCTCCGGGTAAAGGTAATCATCGATCTTTTGAGAAACGGTAGCGACCCCCAAATATATTTTTTTAATTATGAAAATACAGTAATTGTTATTCTAATCACACAGTTTGCAGCGATTTCCCTTGAAAAGAAAGTGTTTTTCTCAAAATAAGAAACACTTCTGCCTCAATCTTCACAACAATTTAATTTTACTTTTTGACAGCATGTGAGAAACTTTGAAAGTAACAATTGTAGCATTTTTAGATTTTGTCACATGTCTAGTGAATAATGTAGGAATTCTGTACCGGTACAACGAACGGAGAAGATTGTATCATGCCTCGATGATCAGATAATAGACTGAGACAAATCTAATATCAAAAATTGCTTTCAAAAAGACTGGTATTATGTAAAGGAATTTAGGAATTTGCTTGTCAGAAATCAACATTCAATATTGATACAATAATTAGCAAAATACGTTTTGAACTTTCGTTGATTATTTTAATATGTATGTTGTTCAGATGATAACAAATGTCCCAACAATATGTTTGAGTGTGTCCAAGCCAGTTCACAGAATAGTATCATACTGGTCTGCCATAAAACAGTATTTTTTTAAATTATGGAGATGACAGCGATACCTTTATTTGACAATTTTATTATTAGGTAGACTGGATAGTTGCAAAAATTGAGAGATATAGTTATCATTTTTGACTAAAGACACATTTATTATGGGGGTTTATACAAACCGCCAATATTGTCGGAATAAAATGAAAATTTAAAATTAATTAGGGAACGTGTAGATAATTACTTCAAGCAAAAACACATGATCCCTTAAAAAAAATCTCTCAGTACATCAAAATTATGCTTGGTTGAGGTGGTAATATTGGTATTTTTCCTCATGTGTGTCGTAATAAATTCCACAATAGGCAGAAACGAGAAGAGTGAAAAATAATATAAATTAATTGAAATAAATTAACTTACTTAGTAATTAGCATCTAGATCTCATCGTTTTCTATACTACCTATACCCAAATTTCACACCAAAGCGTTACTAAAAAGCATGTGTCGAAGTCGCACATTGTTGTGGCGGCTGTTATTAATTTAATCCCCTATGTTGCATAATATAATTATTTTTCTCCTGTTCAGAATAGGCGCAATGTTGGCAACCCTACTATATCCGTAGATTAGGGTCAAAAACAACAGACAAATCTAGAGTATTACAGGTAAAATTTCTCTCATTCTCAAAACCTTTTGATATTCTTGCAAGTAAGAAAAACCTAAAGCACACTAATATATTCATAAGGGAGGATTTTCCAAAAAATGTGGTAGAAGAACGTAAAAGATTGATACCAATAATGAATCAGTACAGGGATAAAGGGAATCGTGCTGTGATAAAATACGATAAATTATTTCTGAATCATAAAGAGGTCAATTTAGAAAATAACCTGGGTTTAGATAATGTCAGCAAGAAGAGAAATTTATCTATAGAAGAAGATGCTCCGAATCAGAAACTTAAACATAGGAAAGATGATAATAAACCAACAAAGAACAGTGCCACACCCATAGCTAAACCTGACAAGGAGGAACCACCACCAATGAAAACTTAGAGCAGTTTTTCGAAAGAATTCGAGCAAACTCCGTAACGTCACGCATGCCAGAAATAGCACCAAAAAAACAGTGAACGTTCCGGAGCCTACAACATCCGGAGCCTACAACGAGCCTACAACAAGCGCCGAATCTCAGATAATTAATAAGTAGCAACTAAAGATGTCACATCTGATGAGAATGGAAACGAAAATGGCAAATATCAAGGTTCAATCGAATTCAGATAAAATAAATAATAATATAGTAAAAGTAAGCATATCCCAACACGGCTGGTCACCGCGGGATAAAATGACCGAAACCCCCCAAGGAAATATCCATATATGTATGTACAGTGATGTCCGCAATCCGCACACTCAAAGAAGAAGCAAGAGTAGAAGAACTTGAGCACGCACTTGATAAAATAAAATGGGATGTGTTAGGGTTGAGTGAAGTTAGACGTAATTATGAAAAAGTCACCATGAGGAAAACTGGTAAATTGTTTGCCTTGGTGCTGCTACAAATGGACAGCACGGAGTAGGCTTCTGTATAAGAAAACAATGGAATATATCTGAATTTAGACCCATAAATGACAGGATTGCAATACCTTAAAATAAATCCGCAATTGTACCTGAAAATAATTCAACTATATGCGGGGGCATTTCGCCGATTCACTGGTGGGGACCAGTGAATCGGCGAATTAGAAAATAGAGCAGTTCTACAGGGATCTTGACTCAGTACTCACTGAACCTAAACAAGATTTCGAAAGTAGTAAGGGGAGATTTAAATGCACAACTACAGATTGGAGAAGAACATATATTAAGAGAACATGGACATGGTAAGCGAAATGATAGAGGGGACAGTTATTGGTCCATTTTGCTGGCCAACACCAGCTAAAGATTGTGAATACCTGTTTTCTTCAACAAAAGGACCGAAAGTGGACTTGGGAGTCACCTGGAGGATACAAAACCGAGATTGATTATATACATACAAAGAATACGAATAATATAATTAATTTTGAGGTGCTCAACACATGGGAATGTGACACAGATCACAGACTAATAAGATTAACAGTTAAGGTTGAGAAGAACATAGCGTAGAAAGATAGAAGAAACTACAATAACATACCAAGCAGAGAATGCATTTCACAGGAAGAGACTGCTTTCAAAAACAATTTAAGAATCAAAAAAGAGCGGAGGTTGCCTAGTGGATAAGGCGAATGCCTTCCAGGGTTCAAGCCCAGGTTAGGCAGGGATTTTAAAAATACTCCGTCTCCACGACCGCCGCACAGACAAGCCAACAGGCTTTGTGCACATGGCGAGATCCCCAAAAGAAAAGCAATTCAAATTCGATTCCGGAGATTTCACCATGGAATATTTAGGTCATAATGACCCATAATTCAACGATCCAGAAGCAAAATCCCGACGTATTATGCGTAGTCGAGCATGGGATGAACAAGCATAATATGATGCAATATAATCTCGAGGGATATAAGATGCAATGCTGCTTTGCTCGGGAGAAAATTAGCCACGGTGGTGTATGCATCTACACCAAAACAAATTTGAGATGTCTGCAGGTGGGAGACGTAAATAGACTCTCTACAGAACAAAACGTTTGAAATGGCGTGTGTGCACATTCCCGATCATAACCTTATTGTAATATCGGCATATCGATCACCTGACTCAGACCTGACACTGTCTCTGGAAATCCTAGATGCAGCGTTAGAACTCATCTTCAAAAAATACAATACAAGAGTCAAAATTGCGGTTGCTGGGGACTTCAATGTGGATACAATGCAAACATCACATCAAACATCGGTACTTGTGGGAAGCATGGCTACATTTGGTCTATCAGGCGCTGCCAAAGGCTACACCAGAATTCAACACCACTCAAGGACAGCATTGGATAATGTATAAACCAACTTAACCAAGCATGAAGTGAACACGCTCCCGGGATTACCCGGTCATAAGGACATCCTACTAACACTTCAAGTGCAACCTGGAAGTCAACAATATCGAACAGGCCGTAGTTCCTTTTGAAAAAACTACGGCACTTTCCTGGAGAGTCTGTCTTTGCAGCCGTGGGATGATGTCTACTTGGAACAATCTGCCGTAGGAAAGTATGAGATGTTCCTCACAAATTATACTAAGCAATTCGAACATGCATTTCCCATAAAGACGAAACCATTGAAAAAGTGCCGCACGTTACCGCAGTGGCAATATGAAATACGGGAAACTCTTCATCTCATCGAAGAAACCTACAATCACATAGGCGGAGCAGAATTGAAGAAAATCTTAAACAGTTACAAGAAGTTCTATCTTGAATGTTCCAGAGAAGAGAAAAGAACTCATAACCAAGCTACAATCCTTGAATCCAACAACAAGCAAAAACCCCTATGGCAGATGATCAGAAAAGAGACAGGTTTCTGTACTGTTGCAGAATCAGTGATTAATAGAGTTCCTGCTACCGAGATATCGTCGTCGGACCTCCTTAAAGTGCACCCGTCTGTATCGGCCAGCGTTTTTCTGACTCCGGTGACGCGAGATGAGGTCGAAAGTATCATCAGAAAAATTAAGCCAAAACACTCAAACGACATTGACGGACTGAACACAAAGCTTCTAAAAGAATCTGCCACCCTAATATCGGAACTACTGCAGGATGTTATCAACTCTTGTTTCCAGCAAGGCGTGGTCCCCAAAGATATGAAGATAGCGCGAGTGACACCCATCTTCAAGAAAGGCGATCATACCGAACCGGAAAACTATAGACCTATTGCAGTGCTGCCTGTGTTCTCCAAGGTGTTGGAATCGGCATTGGCTGCGCGACTTGTAAATTACCTGGAACATCAAGGGATCCTAACCCAAAATCAATTCGGATTCAGGGAGGGACGAAACACCGTGGATGCAGTTCTTGACCTGATGAACTTTACATGGGATGCGTTGGAGAACGGTGAAGATGGTGGAGCTCTGCTCTGCGACCTCAGCAGAGCATTCGACACCATGCATCATGCTACCTTCCTGATAAAACTCGACCACTATGGCATCAGAGGACTCCCACTAAAATTGATAGCATCATACCACAGTGAAAGGAAGCAAGCTGTGGGTGTGAATGGTTGTCTCAGTGCGTTGGGTGACGTGGCCCATGGAGTTGCACAGGGATATCTAAATGGCCCCCTCCTTTTTACTATATACGTGAATGACTTGCTTGCGAACATTCCTGCCCACACAATCATGTATGCGGATGATACGACCATCATCACTCGAGCCAGTTGAGGAACCAGTTGAGGAACCATGGAGAACTTACTGCAAGGCTGGAGGATGCATCAACCGCAGCTTCCACTTGGTTCAACGCAAACTTGTTCAGCCTAAATGCAAGTAAAACTGAAAAAATTATTTTTACTAACGACCGACATCGGGGGTTGACATGGAGAAACCACATCTACCATCTAGAGGGTAAACTGACCAGTGCCATATATGCAGTGAAGCGCATCCGATATGTTGGTGGCCGGAATGCTGCACTTGCTGCTTACCACGCGCTCTTCCACTCACGTATGTGGTATGGCCTGGAGTTGTGGGGAGAGTCGGCCCATGCGAACCGTATTCTAATCCTCCAGAAGAGGGCCATTAGGCAGTGGCGTACCGAGGGGGGGCGGTGGGGGCGGTCCGCCCCGGGCGGCACATGTTTTGGGGCGGCATTTTTTATATTTCTAATTTATTTAAAAATAAAAATACTATAATAATACATATTATTAACCTATAAATACTATAATAATGTTGTTATCAACAGAATCAATGATTATAAACAACTCTGCTAATAATTTCTTTAGCGACTTTGTTGTTATTGCAAACAGCGACTCTATCGGTCAACGACGTTGCAATAAAAGAAAATTCTGCATGTGGATAAGCATGTACAAATCATTCTTTTAACTTCATATGTGTACATGCAGCTTCTGCTACAGTAAATCCCACAACATTTTTTGGGACTATCGAACACGTTTTTCACGTTTTCGTTTTTTCGTCCTCCAATCATTGATGATTGGAGGACATAGTTTACTTTCTGTCACTGGTCAAGGTGTTAAGCACAGTGTAGAAACTCGTTGCAATGCAAGAGTAGAAGTAGTAGGTAATAATAATTTTGTAAAAAAAACATTTCTTAAACTTTTTAAGTGCGTTGGACAAACACGATCAGACGCTGGAATATTAGTCCACTCCGCGCAGAAAAAAAACTCGGTTTTAGTCATTTATTAATGTGACTTTAATCTGTCATTACACATTTTTCTAAAACAGAAAATGTAAATAGACTCTCTTGAAGCTGGCGCCGAAGTACATTACTTCGGAGGAACACCGTTCGACGGTGTGTCAAATTCCGCTCTGTACGTGTCTGTACCGTATCCTAGAAGATAAACCAAAGAATGGTCCAATTAACAATAATAGGTTTTAATGCAGTACGTAAGGATTTAGTTAAATTTCGAGTTTTAAGAAAATGGCGGTTATTTTAACAAAAAGGTTAATCTTTTAGGGTAAACAAGAGTATTACTTTTACTCAGTACTCACGTGCTCAATACTAAAATTTAAATATACTCAAGTAGTGCCTCACTCTGGCTAACACTCTCACTTTCTCCTTCTAACACGTATCGCTGCGGCGGTTTCTTTTTGCTGTTTCTTGGCACGCCCATTTTTTGCTTTTGTCCCTTTTTTCTCCTCTACTTTTGTCTTCCCCATGATGACACTACTTCACTATTTTGAACTAAAAGAGTCCGTAATGATGTCGGTAAATTGTATGAGACGGACAGTGTGCGTGCTCGGCAGCCCGAGAAATGCGTTGAGAGCGTTCTGCTCCAAACCAACTTTACGCAAGAAAAAGGGTTTCGGCTACCTTTGTAATGAGTGAAATTTGATTCTATACACTTGAAAGAGTACTTTAAGAACAAACAAAAATTTCAATTTTTTTAAGTGCAAAGGTGCCTTAATGCATATCCGTCCTTTTGGAAGTTAACGACCCACAACAATATCTCCAAACAAAGGGGTTAAATATCAATGTGACTTAAAACAAATTTTTTACAAATGTATTTCAGTGGACAAAGGGGTACGCTAATGCAAAACGCAGTTTCAGTAGCCAAAAAAATGTGTGAAGAGTTGGAGATTCCCACTGACTATCGAGTTAGAAAGAAAAAGATTGTGAGTGGAGAACATTCGCGAGACGTGGAGATATATTTTAGAAGAGGAGATACAACGGGAAATGCTTTTGTCACTGGATAGAGTTCTC
Source organism: Aphodius sticticus (assembly GCA_963966075.1). NCBI lineage: Eukaryota > Metazoa > Arthropoda > Insecta > Coleoptera > Scarabaeidae > Aphodius > Aphodius sticticus. The sequence continues at coordinate 48,518,515 of OZ014506.1, read as the reverse complement.
CAAGAAATGACAGTTTGTTTTGAGCAACTACATGTCCTTGCAGAACAGTATGAGTTCCTAATACCATGTAATCTTGTAAACACAAATTTTGAATATCACGTGAATAACTTTCTTGTCATTGACGACGAGCAGTTGGAAAATCGGACAAAGGCCTGTTGAACTTTTAATATTTATTCAAAAATACAGGCTAGGAAACTATGTACCAAACATAGTAATATTGCTAAGAATTTTTTTAACAATAGCCGTAAGTGTCGTCAGTTGTGAAAGCAGCTTTTCCAAACTAAAATTGATAAAAACTATCTTCGTTCAACAATGAGCGATTTATGATGGCGAAATCTAGCGTTAATTTTCATAGAGAGAATTCAAGAATTTTCGAATAAAAAACCAAGAATGATAAATTTATAAACACGCTTACTTGTTATGTACATTATTATATGTATATTGTATTTCTACAATCCATGGGTACAATCTGTTTAACCAAAAGACACAAAATTAGTGTTTATTAATTTCTGCTGATGTCCAGTAATGTTAATTTTGATTGACCATCACTTAATTTTGACTTGGAAAGGGCGGCATATTGGTGACCGCCCCAGGCGGCAAAAGCTCTAGGTACGCCACTGCCATTAGGTCGATAATTGGGGCAGCCACGAGACAGCACTGTCGACCAATATTCTTGCAGCTGGACATTCTCACTGTTCCAGGCGCATATATCCTAAGTCAACTCTGAGAGCACGCAGAGACCTACCTACACTGCAAACCAGAGGTGAGGTAACGGCTGTCAATACCAGAACACGCTGTAATATCAACATACAGAGCCACAGAACAGCGACAACGGCAGCCCAACACCGACACCTGCAACTTTTTAACAAAATTCCAGAGGAGTGGTGAACTTACCCGGTAGGAAAATTCATAACGAAAGTGAAACAAATGCTCCTCAAAAATCCAATCTACTCCGTGAAAGAGTTTACTGGCTCCACCTAACAGCATTAATATTTTGACCTTGTCATTGCACATTACAAAGTTCAAATTGTATTTTCTGATATGCTTGTACTTGTGTTTTTTGATACAATAAATTATTTGATTTGATTTGATTTGAATGTCATTTTTTACTTTTGAAATAACTAAATGTTTTACGACGTAATTGCTGTTCAACCGGACTCAACAGTAGGAAATAATAGTATATTATATTACAAGAGCTGTAACTAGCATATTACGTACAAGTGGAAAGTTAACATACGAGCCAGTTTTGTTCTTTTCCACGAGTACGTAATATACGTTACAGCTCGAGTATTGTACATAATTTACATAATCTACGACCGACAAGTTCAATAAATTGTATCAAAAATGACAAACAAATAAGTACAGGTAAGGATATTTGACGGTTAACCAACGTATTCGCGCGACATCTATTGTAACTACGGAGAATTTTGTCTGAAGTGTCGACCGAAAATTCCAATACAGATTCAACATAAATTATCACGTGCATGTAATATATGTTACAGCTCTAGTATTGCACTTACCTACGACCGAAAATTTCAATATATATTAATTGTACAAAAACGACAAATAATTAATCAAAATATTCGCACGACATCGGACATTATGACATTATGTCGTGCGTTAAAAACACAAACGCACAGCCAAAAGCACACGTTTGTTATAAGCGATATACGAGCGAAGCAGCCCGTGATCTAAGGGACATATAACATACGGTCGTAGGTAATAGTTATTTATGTCACAAGTGCCGAAAGTACGGAATACCGCGACGGGTCGCATGTGAGCGAGTCGCGCTATGTAGTTTTCGGTAGGAGTGACATACAACGTTTTTCGTGCTGCTTTTTGAGTAAATATGTATGTTTTAATAAAATTAAAAAATGGTTATATTTCTGTATAGGAAATGTTAGGTTGGTAGCACTTCGACGAAACGTCAAGTTTGACAAAACTAATTCAAATTCTGACAGATTTATATTTGTTCATTACACTGTAGATGTAACATGCGTGCCAACATACTAAAATAAAACTACACTCATCGCTAAACTTTATTTACAATTTTCTCAATTTATCGTTTTTAGAATTAGATATAACAACGGGTTGATATTCCTTATCAACAAACAATCTAATTGGTGATTTTAGTTTATTTGAAATTTGTATTTTGTACTTTGCCGCACTTGAGCGGCAAAGTTCCATAGCGGTTCTCCAACCTGTGACGAAATCAGCTGTTTTCGAGTGTGACAGCACAAAAAATGTTATAAGATACACGTCCGGTAGGTCTTGTAACACTACTCATTTACATATTCCAGACTCGGCTCCTTCGTCGCCTCGTCCGTAATATTTAGGTCGTACTGCTACAAGTCGCCTACCGGACTTATAACGTAAATAACTATTGTTCATCACACGTCTCTCAAGTTGTCTCAAGTTTCATTAAAATTGAAAGACCACGATGTACAATAATAAAACACGTTTGTATCTCTCTAGTCGTATTTATTTTCAGTTAGAGTTCATGTGTAGGCTTGAGATCATCATCTTCCACCAAGCCATCAATCTTTGTTTTAATTTCCTCCAACATCGTAAGATATTGCTCACGTACATGAACAGTACCAGCGAGTTCAATATCCGAATTCAATTCGCTTTTTGCTATTTCCTCACTTTTCTCATTCGCGATCTTCGTCAAATTTTTATCGATGCCCCTGAGTTGTTTCTCCATGAGCTGCAACCTCCACGGTTTGTCTTTACACATGATATTCTTCATATCCAAGTTGTCAGTTTCATTTTTAACGTTTACAGTGTGTAATTTTGCATTTAGTTCTTCTAAAATGCCAGAGTCTTTTCTGTTCAGTTTAAATCCGTTCTCAATTATTTCTTCTGGGGGTTCTGTGATTTCTTCTTGGATTTCATTCTTTCTCGTACTTTCGAGGAGAGTGTATTCGTCTACTTTCTCGATGAATGACTGAAGGTATTTGCCTGTATCTGGTGTGGCTTTTTTCTCGATGTCGGTTAGTAATTCTGCTATTTGAAGTTTTTCTTCATCTGTTAGGCTGTACTTAGAGTTGTTCATTGTCCTTCCTTTGGCTAGTTTAATATTCCTTAGAATAAAGTCTTTGGTGTATTCTTTCTTTTCTTTTGGTTTAGACTTTGCCTCCGCTTTCTCTGTCTGTTCTTCTGACGTCTTGTTGTAGTCATCTTGTCGGGCGCAGTAGTGTGGGAGTGAGCGCTCATGAATTTTTCGTCCACTCTCTATGGTTTCGCTTATTATAGATTTTATCTCTTGATGTATTTCTTTTCGCTGTCGTTCCACTTCTTGCATTTCGTCAACAGCTTCTTTAACTTTAACTTCATTGTTTCTGATCTCTTCAAACATCTTCAACAATTTTTCGGAACCACCAAAGTATGGGTAGGTTTCAGGTAGGTTCTTTACTTTGATATCGGTAGGTTCTTTCTTTGTAATTGTGCCTTTTAAATATCTTAGTTCCTCCGCCATCTGAAAGAAAAACTCGTTCATCTCTAACACCATGTGTTTGGTGCTTTCTTCGTTCATTCTTTCTCGATGTATAGGCATAGTGGCAATATATTCTAAGCTTTTTCTTAAAGATTCTTCTAAGCTTATCCTGGGTACTTGTTGTAACTCTTCGTCTATTGCGTATCCGTCATACACTTCGCAAAAATCCTCCATAGGTACAGGAATTTCTGGATCGTCCTCAACATCAAATCTAACTTTTCTCTTAGGTCCGTCCGATTTCTTAAATTCTATACTTGTGTCTTGTGGCACTTTCATCTTGAAACTTTTGATTTTTCCAGTTATTTGTGATATCCGATTTGTGTGACTGATATGTGGGAGAACCACATCTTCAGAATTGGCAATTGCGATTTTATTCGTTAGTAATCTCTTCGCCATTGCTACGCCTAATCTTTATAGATAAATGCGCAATTTATCTTTTCCAGCCATTTTTTTACTGTACATACCGCCTTCAATTTGCTGATATAATGACAATTAACTGACAGTATGACTGACAGTAGTTGTTTCGAAAAATTGTAATTTCGGACAAAAAAAATTGAAAAGCAACTAGTGGCATACACGAAAAAACGCGGCATCTGCATGTAGATGCCATAATATTTATAGTTATTTATGTCACAAGTGCCGAAAGTACGGAATAGCGCGACGAGCGGTAATGCAGCGCGACGCCGGAGTGACTTTAGGCAGAAGTGACATACAACGTTTTTTGTGCTGCTTTTTGAGTAAAAATGTATTCTTTTAATACAAAATGGTTATATTTCTGTATAGGAAATGTTAGGTTGGTACCACTTCGACGAAACGTCAAGTTTAAAAAACTAATTCAACTTCTGACAGATTTATATTTGTTAATTACACTGTAGACAGTGAACTGTATATACTAAGTACAACTGGAAGGGACCCGCGCTTTATATTGGCTGGCGACATGTGATGCAGGCGCAAGAAAAAGAGACAAAGCGATGACGTGGGCTATGTGTGTGTCACTGTCTGACTACCGTAGGTAGATAGCGGAAGGCAGTAGTGTTTCGCTTTTCTATTTTATTCCAGCTGACCCCATTGTCCTAGAAACCTCAAAATGGTCTCATAGTAAACCTAAATCTTTGTATGTATTTTTACCTGAAATTCTAAAAATGTTTAAGCAAATATTTTTGACGCGTTTACAGCGATTCTTTAACTGGGGTGCGGACGCCTTCATAAAAAAAGGTAAAAAACGTAATAACCTGACGAATATGCAGGTTTTGAAAACGCCTATTTGCTACCATACACAAACAAAAGTTATCGATATAACCCTAAGTTTCAAGTGTCTTTTTCTCGATTTTGTCAATGTAACCATAAGCTTTGTGAATTAACTTTATGACAATTAACATATCTATCAATATCAGTACAAAAAATATGGGATTGTCATTTAGAAAGTGTCGATGACGTCATAAGTCGAAAACAAACCGTTTCAGACATTGTGTCATGTTGCCTTACTTTACGCGCCCAATGTATACATATTACGAATAAATACAAGTTTTAAAATGTGAAATATAATTTATAAATATTAATGGTATCGAATAAATATAATCAAGAGGAAAGCTGGTTAATCGACGGTGAGATATATAAGGAGAAAAGTATTTGTCGGGCAATTCCGTCATACAAAGATCGAAGAAGCAACTGTAGACACGTGTTTCGGACTATTAGTCCTCATCAGTGCGGTATACCGTCGATTAACCAGCTTTCCTCTTAATTTCCATTGGCTATGGTGTGCCTGGGGTGTACCAGTCACCTCCGGCGCGACGTCACTTCTTGTCTTCGAATCCTGAAGATGTTGGGACTTAAGCACCAAATTGGCGACATTGGTCACCCCCTTTAGGTCTCCATTTGAGTGTTTTTTTCCATTGAGTGTCCATCTTGCTCCTTGGCTATACCGTACTGATGAGGACTAATAGTCCGAAGCACGTGTCTTAATAAATATAATCAGCATCATGTGGACTACTTTTAATGGCAGAATGCGTTTCCTTAAGACCCAGCTCTACCTCTCCTAAAACGCGTTTGCAAATAAAAGCGTTATTTATTGTTCAAAGTTTATGAAATTTTGTATGTAACTTCTTAGATAAATAACGAGTTGGGCTGGATGAAAAAAGAATTTTTTTAAAGATAAAAATCAATTTTACTTCTACATCTTTGGTTTTTTTTCAAATATAAAACATTTAGCCCAACTCATGATACAAAAATAGATTTTTTATTTAAGTACAATTTTAATCTAAACATTATAATTGCGATAACAAAGCGTAATTGCCAGAAATGTATGTAATTTGCCTATATTACGGGCCCGGTGTAGACAGCAGACGTTAGGAGTTTTAAACACCGCCTATAACTACGCGACGCCTACTGCTATTTTTAGATTAGACTGTTCACAAGTTATGACCGTGGCGTATATTGAAACGGGAGAATCGAGTTCTCGCATTTCACATTTATACGCACGGTTTACAAATTTAACACACGATAAAAGTCATACTGTATGATATTATACTTAGTGTAGTTATACCTGCTAGGTGTTAGGTACATTTGTTTAATAATGGGTAGAAGTCGTGGCAAAATACCTAAACATCCGCATCTGTCCTCTAGACGAATTAGTAAGAGACGACTACGTACCAGCTAAGTTAAAATATATGTATAGATAATCTAAAAGAACAATATTGTAATTATTTAATTACAAATGGGACAAAGAGACCAGAACAGGACTCAAATGAACATTTTATTTAAAATGTTGGTTTTGTGGACAGGAAGAGACAATTAGCAGTGACGAACTTGGGTCGGCTCTAATGGATATTAGTTCAGCGACTGTATTGGGCAGTATTACAGCGGGAATTGGATATAGCCAATAACAGAATTTGTTTTCATTCATGAATCTTGCATTCATGGCGCCCAAAACGTTTATAAAATATAGCGAACTTGTAGGTGACAAAATATTTGGGATTTATATAAGTGGTTTGGGGAACTTTGGACTATGTACTATGATTTTACTTTATCATACGTAGTATGTAAAGTATTGTAATCGTGCCAAACAAAATTTTTGAGGTTTTAGCGGAAATGTCTTTTTGGATCCCTTGAACATTTTTGACCCAGGTAAAAAAAAATTCTGTGTATGTGTGTGTGTTTTTTTGTGGCGACGATTCCGGAGAAACTACTAAGGTATCGGGACGAAACTTCATATTTAGAAGTTTCATTACCAAACTTAGAGCTGAAAAGCTTTCTGTTGAAAAGGATCCAAAGGAACTGGAGGTTTAGTCTTATAGCATTTTTGAAAGATTTTGCAAATAAGCCGCCATTTCTGGAAATTTGTCGAAATAGTTAAATAATAAATTAAAGTACAGGAAATTCTGAACAATTTATGACTATGGCATTTTTTGGTAAAATGAATAGTTTAGCTGCATGAGCAAATTCTATTTTATCGAGATCGCTGCATTAAAACTAGTTAGCCAGGATTTGTCAGATATTGTGATTCTAATGACAGTAGGTAGTGTCAAACGCTGATGTTTTGACAATACCTACTGTCAATATAATCAAAATATCCGTCTAGTTCCAGTAGTTTTATTTTAATGCAGACATGGCCGATCTCGATCAAATAGAATCTCATGTAGCTAAACTATTAATTTTATATATGGTATGATAAAGTAATGTGCCTGAACGCATCAAATTAATTTTTTTTATTTTTGTCTTCGTGTGTCACTGCCGTGCGTTCGTTCGATATCCAGCATGTTTATAGATGTATTGGGTCCTCATTGCTCGATTTTAATTAATTCCTTTCTAAATTGAAGTCCATAATTCACCGATGAGTTATCATGAGTTAATACATTTTTGTCAATTTACTATACTCAGTGATGTTAAATACCCGGGTATTTATTATCAAGGGTAAATACCCCGGGTAAATACCCGGGTATTTACCCAAAGTGGGTATTTATAGGGGTATTTATAAACATAATATTGTTATTAAAAATATCAGTAAGAGGAAATATTTAATTACTAAATAAAGTTTTTTCTTTTATCACAAAATCAAAAGGTTATTCTTATAAAAATAAAAACATTTTTAAACCAAAGAATAAAAACATCAAAATTATAGTCTCATCTGACGATATATCAAGAGCAGACATTTCCTTGTCATCATCGTCCATTCAATCGTGTGAATCTTCCATATTGTCTGGTTCTGTTATCAAAGAAGGTCGTTGTTAATCAATCTCTTATTTTGCTATGAATCCAACTAAATGTACTGAATGTTCTTATATAACTCAAATATTTTACATTATTTGTAATCAAGAGTGTCCCATTATTTCCCCACATAACTTTTTTTCCAGATAGTAAATGCCACATTGAGTCAAAAGTTTGATACGGACCTATTTGTTTGCTTTATTCCTTAAAAAAAAATTAAACTACAACCGTTTGAAATAATTGTAAAATAATTGCAAAACAGTGACTTAACTATTTTAGGAATTGATAAACCCCAGAAGTCGGCATGAAAGAAACTTTATACTCAGAATGAAAATTGCTTGTAGTGAAACAAATGTCTAAAAAGTTTCATATGTATTTTGTTTTCATTCATTTGTTTATTTAGTTTATTTTTAACATTTTGAATTTTTTATTTAAATTTATATACTTCAAATTTTGTTATGGATATTGATTGTGCTCTTTCTCTTTTCTTTATTTAGTTAATATTTCAAGAGAAAACAATTAGGTCTAAGTATATGAAACGTTATACTCAGAATGACATTTGCTATCTACAAATAATTCTTGCGGGAAAAAAGTGTTGTGTTTACAATGGTGTTTTAAGGATAAATACCCAAAATTTAGGTATTTATCCTAAGTAGGGGTAAATACCCGGGTAAATACCCATTTTATAAGTTCCCACCCGCCGGGTATTTACCCTGCCCACATCACTGACTATACTGTATGTATGCCACCCTGTTAAAAAGATTAAATATTATAATAGCAAGCGCGCTCTCACTAAATTAAATCAATACATTTTCTTTTACCGCCTGGCGGCCGCCAGCCAGCTGTATGCAGTCCGGGATACATATGCGACCGTGATGAGTGAGAACACTAATACATTGTAACTTGAGCGAAAGCGAAAGCGCCGACGCGCGGCGACAAACTGGCTGAGTCGAATGTACTCGCGTCGACTATGCTCCGCCTTTGCCTGCTTCCTCTAAACCCCCAACTTCCCCTTATCATAAAACTGCGGCCTGGTTGACGTTGGTGGGGGCCAGGCAGACCACTCCCAGCAAAAAAGAACATCGCAACGAAATATTTCGTTTGGAAGTTGCGATGTTTTTAAAACGGAGCCTTAATTCAGTAATACAAAGAGCATTTAGTTATTGGACTGCAAATGTTTCAAATTAAGGAATGACTACTAATATATAACTTGAGAGTACCATCGCGAGCATAAAAAACGGGGACAGCAAAGTGAAATTACTCATTTATATTCTCAACAATTTTACTTGTGTAACATTTACTTCGACAGTATTTGTTAACTTATGACGTCTAAACTCTAACAGTATTTTTGTCAACCTACAAATTTGTCCCGATTTCATCAATTTATTCTTCGCGGTATTCTTGCCGACACTTTTATCTCTAACGTCAAAATTCACGATGACATTAGTGTGACATGACAAGCGTACTGACCGCGTTTTTTATGCTCGCAATAGTACCTAGTCTGTAAATTTTAATTAGGCGGAATATATGAATAAAATATAACTTTTAGTAATAAAATTCAAGATCTTCTCCTTCTAAATAGTGCATCACTTTTCTTAAGTTAGCACTTTTTAGGTAGTTTAGGTTTTTGTATGCTGATTTTGTTGGAAGTCTGGGACGATTATTAGTTTCTTTTGATAGTTTGAAAGTATGGGTGGTGTAGCCATCTATACAGTTACCGCGTAAAGTATGGAAACATGATAAAATCTCAAGAACGGTTTGCCATTTTAAAGAATCTGATGTGGCCAGGCACATGACTTTATCATACTATATATAAAATTAATAGTTCAGCTGCATGAGATTCTTTTTGATCGAGTTTGTCTGTCTGCATTAAAATAAAACTAGTAGAACTAGACAGATATGTCGATTAAAGCTGCGTTCGGATATTATACTCCGTTGACACCGGGTACACCGTTCAAAGGACACTTACGTGTTATTGGGTGTAAAAAGTGTAACGGTGTACAATATTCCAACGCAGCTTATATTGACAGTAGGTATTGTCAAAACATTAGCGTTTGACACTTACCTACTGTCATTAGAATCAAAATATCTGACATATCCTGGCTACTAGTTTTAATGCAGTCCGACCGATCTCGATGAAATAGAATGTGCTAATGCAGCTAAACTATTGATTGTACCAAAAAATTTCATAGTCATAAATTATTCAGAATTTCCTCTACTTTAATTTATTATTTAACTAATTCGACGAAATTCCAGAATTGCGGCTTATTTGCAAAATCTTTCAAAAATGCCAAGATCTCTATCAAGATCTCGATCTAAATCTCCAGTTTCTTTGGACCCTATTCAACAGAAACCTTTTCAGCTCTAAGTTTGGCCATGAAACTGCTAAATATGAAGTTTCGTCCCGATACCTTTAGTAGTTTCTCCGGAATCGTCGCCACAAAAAACGGCTACACACACACGCACATCCATACATACCAGGGTTGCCACCTGTTGTGGTTTCACGAGGATTGTCCTCGTACGAATCATTACGAATCATCCATCCACACACACACACACACACACAGACATTTTTTTGGACCTTGCTCAAAAATGTTCAGGGGGCCCAAAAAAACATATTTCCGCTAAAATCTCAATTATTTTTTGGCACGATTACAATACTTTACATACCACGTATGATAAAGTAAAAATCCTGGAACATGTCGATTTATAATTATCAAAATACACCTTATGATATCAAGTAATAAAAAAAATAGACCTAGTTTTTGTTAATTTCTAGATATTTTTTATATAAAAATCTAACAAGAACATGGGCAATGTAAGACTGTAACAGAAAATGTCAAAATATACAGGGCGTTCTATTTCAAATTCAAAAGGTTGACGTTATATCTCAGAAACTGTAAACGTTGCATCAACGATAATAACGCCAGTGATTCACATGGTTGCAAAATACTTAATTCCAAAATTCCGTTAAATTCGGTCGAGCCGTTCCGGAAATTTTGTCACTATTATTTGATAACGTTCAATTGTCTTTTTCTCGAAAATTCTCTTATGTAAGGCCATAAAAATATTATGCTACCATTAAGACAATTAAAAGATCTGTAAAATTCATTAAAAAAAAACATAGGGTTGCCACTTTAAAAAAATGACTATGACGTCACCTGTTAAAAACCACCGCGCTCCGTGCAATGAGTGGAAAACAGTATGTTCTGGACTTATTCTGTTCTTCTACCCATTGCGTGAAGTACGGTGCTTCTACAACAGTACTGGTAATATATATGATTATTTGTTTCATATTTTCGAAAAGATCGAGACATTTTATACAAAATGGCTCTTAGTTTAAAATGGCAAATTTTTGACTTATTCTGTTCTTCCACTTACCGATTCACTTGATTTATAAGCAGTGGCGTAACGAGCAAAACTGGCGCCCGGGGCACGCAACTATTTTGGCGCCCCCCCCCCCTTCCAGGAAAACATATAGTAATATACTGTGTACTATACATTTTTGTCCGGCCAGTGGTCTACTGTAAGTGAATACAGCTGTGTCTGTGTGTGTGTGTTAAGTACAATGGGGCACGATAACGAAATAAATATTGCCTAAAAAGCAGGTTATTTGTCTTTTATTAGTGTCAAGTACTCAACAGAAGTTATTCTTCTATCTAGATTGTAGTCTTCCGCGGTCTGAGTAATGAATTGTTTATTTTCGGATGGAAACCGCGTCGGTAACACAGCAGAAGCCGACGTTTCGCGTTCTACTGCAAGAGGAATCTTCAGGACGGACTTCTTGGCGCAGAGAACCACGAAGGAAAAGCCTTTTGGTGTGTCACCGTGCATTTTTCGCCCGAAAATCAAGAATTCTATGAAAAATTGTAAATTTAAATCAATCTAATAAATATGTACTTAGAAAGGGAGTGACGTATTTCACGCCCATTAGTGGTAACCGTTCATAGGTAATAAACCTTAAGTCATGCGTCAAACTATTGCCTTCCACTAAGGAGTGTCACCACCCAAAACACGGTTATTTACAAATTTAATTTCGCGCAAGCTTTGTCGAAACGGAAACGGTCGATTAAGATATTACTTTCGAAGAACACAACAGTAAAAAGTATAAAAAGGAGAACTTACTTTTGGAACGTGCGAGGGCAATATTGTTTTGATAACAACAGTTGAGACGAACCTTGTACCCTTCGTGTACGGTACCGTTGCGCGCCGTTAGGAAACACGGGTATTCCCAGGCAGAATACCCGTACAGTCGGTCCATGCCCGGGATACTTTTATTATTATTCATTCATGTATACATAGTCATTCGTAGCTCACATTTATTACTGTTCAGATAGTATTCTTAGTGTGTGTATAGTTCTCCTTAGACGTTATAACGATTAAGAGTAGTGCTATTGGAAAAGGCTGTTACAGTTTTTTGCAAACTGCAAATAATATAGTAATAAAGTTTGAATATTGTCTGTTTCTTCAATAATTCTATTCAATACTGTTAACAATTTCCGATCATTCAATTCAGACCAGTCAAAGGGAGACCATTTGGCGTCCCCTCGCTACGCCACTGCAGCTCCAGGCATGTGTACCGTGACCATATTTTTTAAGGAAAATAAAGGACATATCGAAGAAAATAAAAAATACCTTATAAAATTCATAAAGGTATAACATTTATTACGAAAATAGTAGCTTACAAGTTTGTTTACAACTCATACATTAAAATTTTAAACAATCTTAATTATTAGACATACACACATCGAAAAAATTGAAATAACATTAATTTTGATACTTATCAGTAAAATTAATTTTTTTTAATAGCGCCGGTTCGTGCTTAAAAAAGTCATAAAATTCCATACAGTTAATTTCAAAGTTGTATTTGACGGAAATACACGCTTCTAATGTGCTTACTTTTAACTGGGTTTATTCATTCGTCCACATATTATTCACCAATGATGGCATTAGATCCAGGGAGAATTCTACGATTTTACAAATGTTTTTAAAAGCAATTTCTTTTGTTGTATGGAGTATGGATGTTTCGCACATTGAGATTTCTTGTGATTCAACTTTCAATATATTATATTGGTGAAATATTGAGGCTTGGTTATGAATAAATAACCATTCCACGGCTAATGTCTCATTGAAAAAAATTTTAGAATTGTGGGACTTTTTTCCAGATTCAAAAAGTATGATTTTAATGGATTAAATAGTTGTAAAATTGTTTCTAAAGCTGGTAAAAGACTTATCCAGCGTGTTTTGCTGTAACCAAGAAGTTTTTTATATTGATCCTCTGCGTCATCACAAGATTCTTTGAACTCTTCTACTCGTACTGTGTAAATATAGAAATGTGAATAAATTTTTACTAAGATCACTTCAATATCTATCGGAAGACAATCTGCAGCAGTGCTTATGCAATTGTTCAATATGTGGGCTGCACAATTAACTCCTATCAATTTATGTTTACTTGATTTTTGCATTTTAAATAAAACATTATTCTTTCCTTTTCTCTGGGAACCACCAAAATTGCTGTTGGTATTGTCAGCACACAAAGCGAGTAATTTATTAGTAATTTCAAATTTTGACAGTGATTCCTTGATGTAATTTGTTAATATATCTGAAGTTTCTCCTGGAATATTATGTATATTCAAAACTTTTACTATGACACCGCAAGTCGGTAAAAAATATCTAACCAGAATTGTGAACAACTTAGTATTACCATGATAGGAACAATCCGAATAAATAGTTATATAAGTTGTTTTGCTTAAGTCAGTTTCAATTGATCCAAAAGAATACGGTGCGAAAACATTACCAATGATTGCTTCCGTTTTTGTTCTTGCACAAGAATATTCTTCTTCAAAACATTTCTTAATTAATTTAGAAGAGCAGTCGTTTCAACGAAATGAATAGTTATGTTGTTGTTGTATTGAGTGATAACACCAAGATTCCTCTTTTAGTGCTAAAGACTTATTTAATTTGTCAGGGGAGGGAATCCCCGGCTAAGGCATGTGAATGTCAACGGGGAATCCCAGTGTTCGATTGGCGACATACTGCACTACCGCGCTCTATATAGTAATGCACGACACGATGACAACACTGGTCGTGACGTACACAAAACTAACTTGTTCAATATATAATTTATTTTCTTTTATACTTTGGACGACTTTACAAAATAAAGGACAAAATGCATATTTTAGAAAATAAATAAAGTTAGAGGACGGAGCAGTGAAATAAAGGACTGTCCTTTTAATCAAAGGACGTATGGTCACGGTAGGCATGTATGTTATTTTTCCTAGTGGTAAACGCGGCCCTGGGATGCCCCCCTGTTATTGATCCCCTAAGCACATGCTTAGGTGTGCTTAATGGTTAATCCAGCCCTGCTTATGTCAGTATTAATGCGTACATTGTACATTTGATTGCATTGGTTTTATCCTTGTCTTGTCTTATTGTACCTATGTCTGAACAGGCATTAAGAGTCAGTCAAAGTCGGGAAATGATTAGGTTGCTTAAAAATTAAAAAAATAAAGGACTGTCCTTTTAATCAAAGGACGTATGGTCACGGTAGGCATGTGTGTTATTTTTCCTAGTGGTAAACGCGGCCCTGGGATGCCCCCCTGTTGTTGATGCCCTAAGCACATGCTTAGGTGTGCTTAAGGTTCATCCAGCCCTGCTTATGTCAGTATTAATGCGTACATTGTACATTTGATTGCATTGGTTTTATCCTTGTCTTGTCTTATTGTACCTATGTCTGAACAGGCATTAAGAGTCAGTCAAAGTCGGGAAATGTTTAGGTTGCTCAAAAATTATGCGAAGCTGAGCGGGCGCCACTGCGCCCTTCGGCTGCGGCGCCCAGAGCACGTGCCCTGTCTGCCCTACCCTACATACGCCACTGTTTATAAGACATCTTGGCGCATTCGTTCATTTAGGGCACTCGTCGCTCCTCGTGCCCCAAACAACTCATGCGCTAATTTGACATCTTATAAAACTTGTATAATAATACTATTGTGTTATAACTATTGTGTATTTATACATTATGTATTCGTGTAAAATTTTTGTATTTTTTTATTTAAAATTATATATATTATATTTTTGCACTTTTTTTAGACTTTCTTAATTTTTGTTACAAATTGGTATATGTTTTGTAGAACATAGTTCAAGTTTTCGAATAGAACAGCTGCAGGGGCCACGAAATCAGCTTGCGCTTGGGGCCCCCATTTTAGTTAATCCGCCACTCCATCCAACTATTACTATTATGACATATAAAATCTAATCATGGAGTACCAAAGTTAGTAACAACCAAACCGTCCATCCACAATTAGTTCAATCATTTCGTTTGAATTTAGCGATAAATAAGGCATTTAAATATTCGCGGGCACGCGCACGCGTCCGGCAACACGCTCTCGCCTGTCGCGCAATCTCGTTCACTGTTCTTTTCCCCATGAGTCGATAAAGGTGTATTAGTTTCTCTCAACAGCGAATATCGCCGCAAAGATGCGATTCTAGCACGTTCACGGCCTTGCACACGCAAGTGTGCCACACAACATTAATAAACATGCTGTAAGTACCAAATTTCAAGTCATATTTGTCATAACTTGGTCATAGCATAAAATTGCGTTATTCGATTACGAGTTGTCTAGGTCAAATTGCGGTAGCCATGATTGTACAAACCACCAGGTAACTATCTACAACCATCAAATCCAATTCCTGCCTTGTTTGCCATTATAAGTATTGTTTTACATTATTTTAAACGTTTGTATATTTAAGTATGTGCGCTAAAACGATGCTTTAATGGTGACTGTAAAAAATATGGCATATGGTTTGATGTTGTATTTCCTGAAATTAGCAATACTGGTTGTCCATGTTTGTAAAATTGTTTACGCATTAGCATATCACCATGGCAATGCCGTGTTTAGAGGTTATGTTATCGTACCCCAACAATTTGCAGCAATTAATGCACCCCCACATATGTACAGATCGCGTAAAACGAGCATAGAAAATGATTCGCGGAAATTGAATCACCTGTGACGCCACGGTGACGTCAAGTAGGCTTGTTTATCTCGGGTATTGTACATGGTTATCTGGTTTGTTAAGGTGATTATTTATTAGCACTTATTGTAGGTAGTTCAAGATTGTTTATTTCGTAGTGTCAAATAGTTTATCGGGTGTAGGTACTTTGGCCGATATTTAAGACGCAGAATATTTGCAAACTGATAACAGTTTTAAGATTTGGCTGAAATGTTATCTCTAAATTCCTGTTCCTATTTAAAGAAATTTAATGACCGGTCAAAGCTTGATTTTTTAAATAAATTCTTTAGTAGAGCTCTGTGAGCGATAAACTATGGCATTTCTCTATATATCGGAGAGAGATATACTACATTCTCAGCTATACTAATAGTGATTCGACCATAGCTTTGAGGCAATGCCGTTGTTATGCTTTTAAACTTTCACTTCTTGCCTACTGACATGGAAATGCCTTACCAAGTATGTACAGTAGGATGGTCCTTACTTGTCCCGAGTTCAACAGACAAATCCCGAGTCCCGCGTTCCTGCTAAAAGTGCCCACTTAGGATGTCGTGAAAGTGGTAGCAAAAGTTGCTAAAACATACCAATTAGTTGTTAAATCGATAAAAGGGAAATGATTTAAAGGGAAAAAGAAGCTGGAAACCCACGCAAAATCGTCGATCTATTTCTAAATTCAATAATATTCAAATTAAATGGCCTTTTACCATTTGAGAAAAAGACAGTTAAAATTGTAAAATATTTATGTCTGAAAGTGCATAAGCGTTTGATTTCTTTACGCTGAATTCGAATCCGCACCCAAAAGTTTTTTCCGTAAGGTTTTCGAAAAGGTTGAGGTCAAAATTCTGATTTTGGAAAATCTGTGGATTTTACGCCGCTTAAATCAATGCCCTAAGCTAACTTTCATTGTATCAAGTATAAGAAAAAGTTTCAAGTTTCCTTTGACATCCTTTTGAAGTTGCTAGGGCGCTAGGTTCAAATTTAAAAAAAATAAAATAACAAAATACCCAAAATGATTTTTTTACTTTTTTAAAACGATACCTTGATAGAAAGCTTTCGGGATCAGATTCGTATTCAGCGCAGAGGAATCTGTTGAAAACACCTATGCCCTCTCCATTCGCAGAATCCAATCCACAGATTTAACAATACATGTTTGATTAATTATCAATTGTCTTTTTCTTAATTTTTTTGTATTCAGAAAAACATCCTCCACTAAATTGCTAAACTTTTGATTAAACATTTAATTAATTATCAAATTTTTAAAAACAGAACTTTACATACGCCTGCCAGAAAAAGTATGGTGGGGATTCTACTTGGATGTTGGTTGTTCCGGGATTCTACTACGATGTTCGTTCTTCCATTTTTATTTATACAGCAAGAACAAAAATTACAGTGTTTAATATTATAATATCAAAACAAAATATTTTGGGATCGCCACCGCCTATCAAAGTTACATTATTGTATAAGAACTATAACCTAAAGTTACTACAATACCTGTACTCACCACAATAGATAAACAAAATCTCTTTATTTGCTCTATATTCTTTGGTTTAATTATTAATATGAAAATAATGAAACTTTTTAATGTGGATGGGATGTATCTACTGAAAAAAACGTGGGTCAAACACAAATACAATATTATAATGGCCAACAACAAAAAAATATAAAACAAATTACAACTGATTCTGGTATGATTTTTTTCCGTAGAATCGAAATCCGAAAGCAAGCAATGAAAATTGTCTAGTTTTAGAGAAAATCCGTGCTCAAAAACTGAATTAACAATATTTGATTCTACAGATATTTAGTTTTATGTTAATTTATGGTGCCTGTCCCGATCTGTGACTTGAAAAATCTGCCAACTCCGACCAAGGGGTTCAAAATCGAGTTTAAGTTCAAGTGTTATAAACAAAGTTTTTCTATGTTACTAAACGAAAGAAATTAATATCTATATTGGTACGCATTTTCATTCTTCATGAGTGGGTCGTTGGCTACTGAATCGAGGCACAGATTTTAGGAACTTTCTGATTCTTTGCCATACCCCATTTACGCAAACCACCTACTACGCAACAACAAACTAAACAAGCAAACTCTACTGACTATTGCAATTCTTCTTGTGCTGACGACTTTCTAAAAGCTTTTTTATACCATCCAAGATATTATACCAGAAGTTGTACAATATGTGATCTAATGTAAATTGTATAGTATAAATTCGTCAGAAGTTGCAACGTGCTTAAATCCAAATGGCGGCCAATATCGCATCGAATTTGCCCACAAGCACAGCCGGTTGGTCCAACCATAACCTACAAATTAAAGTTTTAAAACAAGCAGCATGAGCACAAAGTAAAATTCACAAAATAATACTAAATAAAAATAAATCTGCAAATTTAATTATATGTTTAAGTTTATATTACCTTTATTTTGAGTACCTACTTGCTTTGTTATTACAATTAATACATTAATTTTTAAGTAGTTAATTATTATTACTGTTTTGTCCTGTAATTGGAATGTTTGTTATTCTGTTGGGCAAATAAATAAATAAATAAAATAAATAAATACATTGAATGTAATAATTGGAATTATACAATTTTTAACAATGAGCACTTATAGAGTACTAAAAGCTAACGACCTATCAAAAATACAAAGAAGAAACTATATAATATAATACTGTTATAATAAGACCGCTATTGCCGATCGGCTAGGCAAGGTTCAACAATTCGCGATATAGGTGCCAAACATCAAGTGTGACACAATTGCTAGGCTGAATTGGTATTTGAGCATAAGTTTTTAAAACATTTCAAAATTTTAGTGTTTGTAGATACAGTATAACTTCAATAGTCCGGACACATATCGTTCGGGGTATCCGGATTACTGAAGGTTTTAATCTTTTTTTTGTTTGTAGGGGTAATTTTTTATTATACAGGGTGTTCCTAAATATCATGTAAATACGAAAAGAGGTAATTCTTTGGCTTATTTAATGACTAAAAATTCATATAAACATAGATCCGCAAACGCTTCGTTGCCGATCTACAGGGTGTTGAAATTTCAAGATTTTATTAGTTTTTTCTTTATAGCTCTTGTATCCTAGTTTTAATTTTTAACAGTTGGTGGCGAATAAAATGTCAAAATAAATACACACAAACGGTTATCTAAATCAAGCCAAGGCATACTGACCAATTATTTAAAAAATTTTAATTTCATCTAGCGAAACACAGAAAAGCATTTATTTTTTTTCTCGATAACGGTGGTAAATACGAAAAAACTACAAGAGATTAAAATGCTTTAGAACAAAATAAAAAATGCATTTTGTATTTTAGAATCCACCAGCGGCGCGCCGAAAAAAAGTTCATGGGGAGAAAAGGGGACATGACCCCTGAAAAAATATCTCCCTGTAGATTTTTAAAACCATTTGGTATGCCCAATGATGTAAGTCCTACAGCGTAACCCATACTCCAAATTAGAGCTAAATATCTCAAAAACTACAAGAGCTATAAAGAAAAAACTAAAAAAATCTTGAAATTTCAACACACTGTAGATCGACAACGAAGCGTTTGCGGACCTAGGTTTATATGAATTTTTAGTCATTAAATAAGCTAAAGAATTACCCCTTTTCGTATTTACATGATATTTAGGAACACCCTATATATGAAAAAACTCGGAATATTACACAATATTAGTACGTACATACCATACATATAAACTAAACAAAAAATATAAAAAGAAATATCAAAATAAAAACTAAAATCTGAACATAAATGAAAGTATAAGCAAAACACTTTAGGTATTTTAAAAAAAAAATTATCAATCTTTGTGAGTACTTTTTTGGATATAGCTACATTAGTTGCTTTTTCTTTGAGCCTTTTGAGAAGTAATATCTTCCATGGGAAGATTATCAAGACAATCGAGTGTTTTGGATTTTTCAGAAAGAGTGTTCTGTGCGCTCTCTTGCACGGCGCCATTATCGCTTAGCGATCTATCGCGCTTGGAAAGCTAAAGCAGAATGATAGAGACCGCTCATTTGCTCAGACAGCAAATTTCTAATTTTGTTTTGTTTTAACTGCGAAATAGATTTTGTGGCCGGACTACAGAGGTCAAATTTTTAAATTGTCCGGTTTACAAGAGTGTTCGTATTACTGGAGTATCCGTACTAGAGAGTGTCCGAACTATCGAAGTTGTACTGTACATATTTTCAAAAAAGTTATATCTTTCGGATTGTATTGATATGTATAATAATGTATATATATAACGGGTGATCTAAAATGATTGAGGACAGGTTGAATTTCCCGCCACAGTTTTAGTGTTATTAAGATGGTATAGGTGCATGATACAGGTTATGATCACTGTCAGATACCATAGTGAACTCGTCAGTAAGGGTTACGTTCCTCTGCAATGATATTACATCTTTTTTCTCAATTAATTTGTTATTGGGTTCTTGAAGAGTTTTTCGAAAAATAAAATAATAATTAATTAATTCAATTAATAGTTTCAATTTAATAAACCTAACTATAATCAGAGAATAAATCCCTTTACAAAAAGGAACACCTACGCCACTGGACCAAAATAACAGCTGTCATTTGCAACCATTGCCAACATAACAATTATTAAAATTGGCGGGAACTTCAACCTGTCCTCAATCATTTTAGATCACTGTATATATATATACTTATATTGTAGATTATTGTTTCATTAAATTTGATTAAATTTAAACGTCTCTGTACCTCTTCAAATAAGCGAGATCTCCATGCATTCTTTCTGTTTTGTAACTTAAACTGCTATGCTTGATGTTTAGAACATTTCCTATTATAATTTTAATCTCAAATATAACAGTTATAACTTCTTTATTAATATGAATCGAACATTTGTTTGTATATGTTTCTTGGAAACCCATCAGCTTTTGATCTATCAAATACTGTCGATAAGCTAATAGATTTGTCAAAAGCGTTGGATCTCAAAAGATGGACCTTTCACAAAGTTAAAATATGTATTGAAACTGTGTATATTTGGTTGTATATATAGCGAACAACGTTTTTTTGAAAAAATTCTTGTTTGACATTACCTCCTATTTTCCAGTGCCACAATGGCGCCCCAATCACTTGCCGCAAGTGCTTCGGCAAAGTCACCATCAACCGTCTTAAGGTTACTATCCTCGATCAACGAGAAGACACCAATTTTCCCCACTTCAACCAGTTACGAGAAATCCAATGGCTGCGACCACCGTACTTCTGGTAGACTGGAAGGAGGAGCCCCTGTCGCCCATCTTCGCAGATGAGCTGACGTTGGCCCCTCCTGATGATGCCCCCCTATACTGGACAAACGTAGAGCAGTGCGGCGTAGACCAACTGAAGTACAAAGATGTCATCATCGTCGATGGCGGAAGCCCTGCCGATGAAACTATCGAAGACGAAGACTTCGGCTCCGAACTGCTCGATAATTTTAAGTTTGAAGAGATCAAAGATCTTTCGGACTGGATCAAAGAAGGTAAGCAAAGATGCTATCACCTAATTAATCTTTTATAGTAATGAATTATAAAAAAAAAAACATAATAAAACAAAAATACACTTGCGTAGCTGAACAACATAAAAACTCTCCTCAGCATTCTGCTGAAAATTTGTTCGATTAACTAGGGAGTTTAGGGTATATACTGCAGAGTATAGAGTCTAGAGGCTGATGATGAGTATTATATTGAGTATGATTTTTCTATGAAAGTATTTTTTCATTACAACAAGGGATATAACAAAATATGATAAGTATCTAGATATACAAAGTATTCAAAATATATTAGGTTTGTACACAAAGAAAGTCGAAATTGCTCTTTCCACACATTATCAAATAAATATTGCTATATATTATATTATATGTAATCACTTGCTTAGTTCTGGATTTCTACATATGTACGTGATGTTTACTGGGAATTGTTGAAATTGGACATTAAGTGTATGCAACCCAATTGTACAGATTTGAAAACATGGTTGCAGGTACAAATATGAATAATCAATGTTAATAAACATACAATGCAGAGAACCAACATTTCCTTAGTTAGTGAAAGCTGATGAAACACCCTAAACACAGTACATGGTATATTCAAATGGTGTTAGGAGTTATGATTGTTTGTAGATTATTCAATATTTTTTCTGAACGCCACGATGTCATCAATAGTGTTTTAAATAATAATCTCCATTTTTACTTTATTATACGTAGTATGTAAACTATTATAATCGTAAAATAAATTTTTAGATTTTAGCGGAAATATGTCTTTTTGGCTCCCCTGAACATTTTTAACCAAGGTACAAAAAAATGTCTGTGTGTATGTACCCGTCTTTTGTGGCGACGATACCGGAGAAACTACCAAAGGTATCAAAACAACATATTTAGAAGTTTCATATCCAAACTAAGAGCTGAAAAGGTTTCTGTTGAAAAGGGTCCAAAGGAACTGCAGGTTTAGTCTTAGCATTTTTGAAAGATTTTGCAAATAAGCCAACATTTCTGGAATTAGGTACGTCGAAATACTTAAATAATAAATTAAAGTGGAGGAAATTCTGAATAATTTATGACTATGACATTTATTGGTAAAATTAATAGTTTGTCTGCATGAGCAAATTTTTTTTCATCGAGATTGCTTGTACTGCATTAAAACTAGTTAGCCAGGATTTGTCAGATATTTTGATTGTAATGACAGTAGGTAGTGTCAAGCGCTGATGTTTTGACAATACTTACTGTCAATATGATCAAAATATCTGTCTAGTTGTAGTAGTTTTATTTTAATGCAGACATGGCCCATCTCGATCAAATAGAATCTCATGCAGCGACTATTAATTTTATATATAGTATGATAATAGTCATTGACCTGGCCACATCAGTTTTTTATTTCAGTTGGATTTTTTAATCTATATTCAATGCACTTGGGTCAGATGACCAAAAAATGTGAACAACATTTGTCATAGGAAAGCTGGTTAATCGACGGTAAGATATAAAGGAGATAGGTATTTGTCGGAACCATTTGAGTGTTTTTCCATTGAGTGTCCATCTTGCTCCTTGGCTATACCGTACTGATGAGGACTAATAGTCCGAAACACGTGTATACGGTTGCTTCTTTGATCTTCGATCTTCGTATGACGGAATTGCCCGACAAATACCTTTCTCTTTTAACATTTGTCATCTTCTTGGGCTATATTTGAGCCACAGTCGGCAACATGTTTCATGCGACTTACTTTTTTATGATGAACCTGATCTGTTAGATGGTATTTTTAATTCAGTTGTCGAAAGCAGTAATATAACTGGTCAATTGTTGCCTAATACTACTACTTTACTGGTCTGCATCATGGTACCACATTATTTTTTACAATATCTTTTAATGACTTTTAACAGTTTTAACCAAATTTTTCAGTTTTCTAACTCATGGTGCACTGGTATAAAATTTTCAATGGGATACATAAGAAATTATAAAAAGTTTTTAGCCTTAATATTTTTATTCATGTAAATTTTAACAATGACCAGAGTAATCCATCTGTTTCAATTAGACAAGCAGGTGTTTTTACTTTTCCAAGCACCCATCTTACTACATTTCTGCCATTTTTAACAAACAAGTATCAACCTTACATTAGGTCGTGCAACCAATTTTACAATTGTGTATAGAACAGTAATATTCAGTTTAAATGTAGCGGCAAACACCGAATTTCTTGCTTTTCACATGCTGTAACTTGATTTTACTAAAA
This sequence comes from Aphodius sticticus, assembly GCA_963966075.1. Lineage (NCBI taxonomy): Eukaryota > Metazoa > Arthropoda > Insecta > Coleoptera > Scarabaeidae > Aphodius > Aphodius sticticus. The sequence continues at coordinate 48,495,103 of OZ014506.1, read as the reverse complement.
TAGGAGTCAGATCGTCTGGGAGAGCATTACAGAGACTACAAATCTTTTTGAAAAAAACTTCTGGAAAGTTATGAAATTTGATAATAAGTTTGCAATGGGCGGAGAAAAGCTGAGCATTTCTGACTATAAGTAAATAAAAAAGGAAGCAATTACTGCTACCCAAAAGTGCCGCAAAAATACTGAAAAATTTAAGTAGGACCTACCTATTATAGCTTGTTTGGCTATGTACATTTTATATAATGTAACATATTTTAGTTATTAGATATTACCAAGGTTATTTTATGTTTTGATGGATACACACGAGTTTAGAAATAAAAATCAGTACATAATTTTGAATTATATATTCTGATTTTTTTTTTAATCGCCATGGGCTTACCGCAATTATTTAAGAGTGTTGTTTTAATGTTGTACTAGCATTAATGTACAATAATATCAATATTTAAAAAATTGCATTTTTTGTCTATTACGACTCTCCAAAATTTAACTCGTTCCTGCTTTTCTTCTTGTATAGCTTATTGTCTTCTGCGTTTATATGTTATTATGTATATTTTACCAATTAAATATAATTTTTTAAATTTGTAGTATGTTATAGTTATAAAACTTTGAAATAGTTATAGTATAAGTTCATAAAAAAAGTAGTTATCAGTACATATTTGGGCAAGTGGTAATTACACTTCCCACTTGGCCATGCGTCTTCCTGTGGAAAGTGGGAATTACCAAAACACACGTAGGTGTGGTTGAGATTAGAGATCAAATGAGCAAATAGTATTGCAACTCTATGCAACTGATACCAATCGGTATTTTCAGTGGCTGTGCAAGTTTCTTTTTTTTAGATTTTACCCCGGCTGAAAGTGGAAATATGTAAAAGCTGCAATCGCTGGTTCCCTGTATAATTGGTGGATATATGTAATTCTGACACGTCCTTAATTGTATGACAGTTCTAAACAGGTTCATTAGCGATTTCACCAAAAGCAGAACAACTTTGCACTACCGGCAACGAAACTTAAAGGGCAATTCTCACATACCACACTTTATTCAAAATTGTATACCAATAGGTGCGTTTGAATATTGTTCACCGTTACACTTTTTACACCCAATAACATGTGTCATTTGGCCGCTGTACCCAGTGTCAATGGTGTAGATTATCCGAATGCAACTATTATATGTACACAGATTAAAAAATCTGATGTGGCCAGGCACGTGACTTTATCATACTATATACAGCAGTGTCAATCCTGACAATACTTACAATACTGACAATACTGTCAATATATTCAAAATATCTGTCAAATCCTGGCAAACTAGTTGTAATGCAAATACGAGCGATCTCGATCAAATAGAATGTTTAATGTGTGTAGACGGGTTAGCAATGATTCGAATAAAAACTGCTAACGCTTCACTAAACTATTTATTGTATATACATAATGCACAGAGCGCTGAGCGACCAACAGTGTCAACTACAATGCATACTTTCAGTTAACGTTTGCTCGTGCAGCTAAACTCTTAATTTTACAAGAAAAATGTCTTGGACATAAATTATACAAAATTTCCTCTACTTTAATTTATTATTTAACTATTTTGACGAAATGCCAGAAATGGCGGCTCAGATTGTTCAGTTCCTTTGGGCCCTTTTGAACAAAACTTCTTTCAGCTCTAAGTTTAGTCATAAAACTTCTAAATATGAAGTTTCGTCCCGACACCTTTAGTAGTTTGTCCGGAATCGTCGCAGACAGTTTTGTACCTTGGTCAAAAATGTTCAGGGGATCCAAAAGATATTTCCGCTAAAATCTCATTTTTTTTGCACGATTACAATACTTATCGTTATCATACTATGTATGATAACGTAAAGATCCTGTGCCATTTATAAAATATACTGTTCATGACGTCATCTAGTAGCTACTATGCGAGCCAAAAAAGTTGTACACCTTGTAGCTTTGTAAATGGTTCTTTTATAGCCTATAAGTTATAAGCTGTCATTCTGACATTAATCATAGGTATGAAACATGCCCCAACTGTCAGGTTGACAAGCCAGAATTACATGATGTCAAAACTAGCTGTAAGATTTTTTTTGCGCCCATAGTACAAATATTAACGATATTATCGATTTTATTCGTTACTTAATTTTCAGGTTATGCTCTAGTACAAATATTAATGGAGTTATCGATTTTATTCGTATGTACGAAACAATGACAACACGTATATATTTTTCTTCAGGTGTTACAAATATAGCCGATTAATATAAATTTAACAATTAGCATTCTAACAATTATGACATTTTATTAACTCTACTCGCTTATGTATGTTTTCCATCTGTCAAGATCTGGCCGTAGTTTGCATTTGATTTGAATTTGTAATATTGTTTATGCTGTGTCGAGAACCGCCATTGATTTCAAATAAATTAGCAATAAAAAGATTGCGAAAGAAATATGTTCTACACAGCAGTTATGCATCAATGAATATAAATAAATAATCAATTATGGGAGTTGCCTCGCTATTAATATGTGTATATGGGTAATATTTAACTTAAGCATTAGTAAGGTTATTTTATTATTTTGTACAGTTTCGTAGAGCTTTAGTTCCATTAACACTGAAAAATAACATTTAAGAACTGTTCTATCCGGATTAGCAGATGTGCTTAACGTATTTTTCTTCCCACAAGAAGTACCACGAACGGCCACACAGGGGGTGTTGACCTCACTTAGTTTCAACACAGAATTAAACCGACTAACCGCTTGGTCAATGTCCAAGCTAAGCCTAAGCGGCTGGAGCTTGTCGGGTCTCCTAACGGTCACTAGATGTCCCCATCGCAAGACGCTACCCGATTTTAATTTCAGATTGACTGAATTAATGGGTGCGTTCTGCCAGTTTAAGCCGCTTAAGCGCTTGAACTCAGCAACCAATGGCCTTCGCGTTCATGTTGTTGCTGCCCAATAGCTGCCGTCCGCTGAGTTCAAGCGGTTAGCGCCTAAAGTGGCAGAACGCACGCATTGTTATAGAATTACTTATATTGAACTAAGCAAACCCATTACTTACTTTTCAATTAGTAAAATTTAATAAATTTAGGTTTGAAACAATCACCGATTTTAATTTTTTCATTGTTGTTCGAACTTACAACGTATGATATGAATAGTAATTATTGACAAATAACTTACAAATAACCTTACTATATAAACTTCAATTAAGTGAGTTGTATTCAATATATAGGTATTTGTTATAATTACTAGAACTTACAAGGTGTGATATGCATAGAATTATTGTCATATAAGGAGAAGTAGCGTGGATAAAGATGTTGGTCGAATAATTTTAACGTTACTACGTTACTAACAAAATGAACAAATATTCGCAAGGGGTCATCCTTTCAGCTCATGAACATAAACAAATAAGCAAAGGACTAATCATTCAGTTTAACAAGATAAACAAATATTAGGAAATGGCCGACCGTTCATCTCCAACAATATAAATAAATATTATCAAATTGGTAACTTTTCATCTCAACACGATAAACAAATATTAGCAAAGGGTTCATCTTTCATCTCAAAACCATTCAGATATAAGCAAAGGGTTAACCTTTGAGACCAACAAAATAAATTACCTACCACGCCAGTAAAGGGCTGACAAAAATATGTATTCGCAAGAAGCTAACCTTTCAGCTCAACAAAATAAATAAATTTTAAATTTTTTTTTTATAATTTTCAGCCAAACAAAACTAATTAACATTTGAGCTGACCTTCAGCTCGACAAGATAAACACATATTCGCAAAGGACTAACCTTTCAACTCAACAAGATAAAAATATTAGCAAAGGGCTATCCTTTCAGGTCAAATCCAATCAAATATGTTAATATTACTCGTAGATAAACAACGTAGGTAGATAAACAAGTTGTTTTAGTACGAGATGAACTCCCATGATTTATTGATAGATTAACAAAAGTCTAAAATTTTTAGAAAATACATCTGTCCATATTAATTTTCCTGGAAAAAACGTGTCGCGAAATCTTAAAATCAAATTTTCAGCCATAATGTGCATTTTTATAATGAAAGCAAATATGAAAAGTTGGGTCAGGAAAGTTATTTTTTATGCCATTATATCGAAAACTTAATAGGTGATATAAAAAAATTGTTTTTAACATATATTTTGCGTATCTACTACCCATAGCACGCGGGAGTGCAACGCCTATGACAACATGTTGATCGCGGCACATTTTAAAGATAAAAGGTAGACCTTAAGTAGACAAAAGTTGACCACCCCTGGTATATATGCTAGCTCTACACCAAATAAGTTTTGTCGAAAACGTTTTTATTTAACCCCACCAAAGAGAATGAAACGGACTCTGCTTTTTCTAAAATTGGTAGCAAAATTAAAGAGCGTTTGCAATATTTTCTCGTAAAGTGCGTAGTGCGAGGACCGTGCGATTTAAAGGTGCGTTCTGATTAGTGTTAATGGTAGTGGTAACAGACGCCATTATAGTATTTCTGATAAAAAGGTTAGTGACTCATGTTTATGTACATGACATGCAAACTAATATGTGTCACTATCACGTCTGGTGAGTATACTATAATTCCGTCTGCTACCATTACCACCAATCAGAACGCACCTTAATGGTACCGCGCACAACAGCGATTAGCAGACACGTTTCCAGTGTTGACTTCTGCATAATCTTAGGACAAGTAGATCTAGTGCCACCTAGGCATATTAAGTTATATTTTTATAATCGCACAATCTTCAATCCTTTTCTGATATTTGCATTGCAAATAACGCCGCTGGCAACGAAAATTTCCACTCTTCGTGGACAGGCAGCGTACTCTTGCGGTCACGTCTTATCAAGAGCCGCTCAAGGCCACATGACGACTTGATCGGTAAGCAGTTGGGAGTTTGAAACACGCTCACAATTAAATCAGTCCGAGACATCAACTCTTGCCTTGCGCGCCAATCAATTGTTTCCGCTTATTTCTGATCGTAGTAAAGTTCTATCTACGGCCCGTTCTTCTGTAACATTACTAAACGAGAATCATTGTTTTCTGTTTGTTTTGTGTCCGATTGTTTTCGACGAGTTTTCGGGAAATTTTGGAAAAGCCGTGACAGTGTTTTCGTTCGTAAAGTACAAAAGTTTGTGCTCACGGCTACCTCAATGGTATTCCGTGCCAATGTGCTACACGAACTGCGTGATTAGCATGAAGTGCAACTATCACTATACCTGGAACAGAGAAATCGTGTTCAACTCGCAAAAATTGGTGAAAAGACGTTGAATTTTTCCTGAAGGAGAGCTTTGAAACTTTTGTTTTTAAACTATATTCATTAGAGCCATAGTAAGACTGCTTAGGTTTAACAAGTATATATCTATAGATTAGATAGAGTATAAAAGACATTTTAGCGAGTCCTTTTTGCCGGTTGAACATTTGATTTTCGGGGTACATTTGGCGAGATATGGCAGCATGTTATGGTAGGTGGAATTAGACGGTCCGTTTAAACAAGTTTGAAGGTATACACTGTTGTACTTTAATGAGGAAATTATTACTTTTCATTCTAATGAAACTATATTTAGAAAACAAAATGTTTGTTGTGATCAAACTAACCAATTCTGATATACCGGGCGTCTGGTTAGAATGCGGAAGATAGTCTTGGAATTTTGATCCATTTTGATATAGACAACAACGTTCCAGTCAGCCAATTGCTGCCGTATAGGCAAGCAACGATATTGTCTGACTACATGCGTCGCAGTTTTGTTCAGTTTTGAAACGGACGCACAGTATGCATATGGTCGCGGAAATTTGTATAATTCCGCATTCTGTGAAATGCCTAGGCATACTATGTAATGCGTAACATTCATGTGCTTAATTATATATTTCAATTAGAATTATTCCAAGAAGTCAAATCTCTTAATTGAAGTTTGTCAATTGAATATAACGGTATACCTACATATACGAATATAGCAATCATTTCATTCAAGTCATTCTTTCTTCCCTCAAGAGATCCAATTTCTGTGTTTACACATATATATTGCAAGCAATATATCGATATCAGGATAATTAGTAATCGCATTATATACAATAATCTACATATATAATGTATTGGGAGTTGGGACACTCGCCTCCTACCACCGTATGGCCATATTGCACAATGGGCAAAATGTGCCCTAATAAGTTTGCGTACTACACAAGTTTCCTGAAAATTAAAGATATTGAATTCTTTCTTGAATTTTAACACCAATGCACAAAACATAGTTTTTAAAAATTAATTTAAAATTTTAACACCAATGCACAAAACATAGTTTTCAAAAATTAATTTAAACAAAACCTCGTCCTCGCGTTTTTTTTTTGCCGGATGATCTACACACACCGGCACGTCCGGAATCTATAATGTTTTTGAGTTGGGCAATTCCGAAGAAATATTACTTAGTAGTTTTTGAAGTTTTTGATAAAAATGTTTCATATCAGTTACTGTTTTTTCCAGTTATTTTGATATTTCAAGGGCCTTTGCATTTACATATTACTATAGTAAATCATGCGTTCTATATTTGAAAAAAACAAAAATAAAATAAGTAAACAAAAAATACAGTCTTGCTTTAAGTCAGACACGGTATTACGGTGTTTGTCACCATTCATTACTTGCAAAAATCTAAAGCGGGTCTGAAAATCTTGATTCCAGATACTAATAGAAAAAGCGTTATAATTCAACGTCTGAATATTAATTAAATGATTGCTTAATTATGATTTATGTTCATTTGGAAATGTTTTGAAAGAATTGGTCATTAAAACGAGGCAATTTGACATAAAATTACAGATTATTCTACTTACCCACGAGTAAAAACAAACCCGCGTCACTTGTTTTGTCGTATATTAAATATAATCGACATTTTAATATTAATTAGGTACATATTTGTAAAGCAAAGTCGGAAAATAGTCTACTTGATGTCAAATACGACAGTTAGCACATACCTACATATCTACAAAAAATCTGATGTGGCCAGGCACATGACTTTATCATACAATACAGCAGTGTCAAACGCTGATGATCTGACAATACTGTCAATAAAATCAAAATATCTGTCAAATCCTGGCAAACTAGTTACAATGCAGATCCGAGCGATCTAATAGAATGTTTTGATGTGTGTAGTTGGGTTAGCGCTGGTTCGAATAAAAACTGCTAACGCTTCACTAAGCTATTTATTATTAGTTATTTAACCAACAAGTATATTAAAAAGAGCGATTAATGATCGAGACTGTATAACGCACGAGCGATTAGCGAGTGCGTTAATTGTCGGGATCATTAATTGCCGTTTAATATTCGAGTTGGTTACAAAATTTTTTCGTCCATCGTATTCTTCTGGCGGCGTCTATATAGATTTATTCGTCGATGTCGTTTGAGGTTATATGACCATTTATGTAATTTGACACTGACACTCCTGGGCGTGCCTGGATAACAGAAAGTTTTGATTGAATGGTTTTATTTTACGTATGTTCGATTGGCTATAATGAAGTCGTTTGATTGGCTATAAGAAATCATGCATTAATAGAAGTCGTGCGTTTATAGAGCTTTTTAATAAATGATTTTCTATTCAGTAAACATACTCATAAATAAACGATCGGCGGAAAATATACATAATAATAATGCACAGAGCGTTGAGCAACCAACAGTCTTGACTCTCCATAGCACTTGTGCTATGCATGATTTTCAAAGTTAAAGTTTGCTCATGCAGTTAAACTATTAATTTTACCAAAAAAATTTCATAGACATAAATTATACAAAAGTCCTTTATTTTAATTTATTATTTAACTATTTTCACGAAATTACAGAATTGGCGGCTCATTTGCAAAATCCTTGAAAAATGCTAAGAGTAAACCTCCAGTTCCTTTGGGCCCATTTGAACAAAACTTATTTCGGCTCTAAGTTTGGTCTGAAACTTCTAAATATGAAGTTTCGTCCTGATAGTAGTTTCTCCGGAATCGTCGCCACAAAAAAAAACGGCTACACACATACATACACACAGACATTTTTTGTACCTTGGTCAGAAATGTTCTGGGGACCTAAATGGACATATTTCAGCTAAAATCTCAATTCTTTTACAATACTTTATAATACATACTATGTATGATAAAGTTAGAAATATCGCTGCATACGAGTGGTAGTGATGTACAAATCGCAAATGTTCTCGAACTCAAAACATCAATGCCGATGATAATCTATCTAGCCTCCAAACTCTTCCTACTAATCCGTATTTATTTCAAATATAATTTATGCGATTGATATTTTTTTCAAATTCCTCGTCAGCAATTAACAGCAGCCCACTTGTTGTTTTGCCTCGATCTCAATTCAATATCAATTCATCTGTCCGCGCGCGACCCAATTTCGCAAAACTCATCAATCTGGTCTTCAAAAAAAAAAACGAAAAAACGTAAAACGCGAGTGGCGACACGGGCCACTTCGATCAAGGAAACTAGATCGCGAATTGCGCAATTAGTTTACTGTGCGCAACCAGCCAATTGATGAAGATATGAGAGATAGTGAGAGTATTGGCCCTGTGACCCCGGGGAAACGATCAAAGCGCCCGTACCATAGGGTTGCCATACCTCCCGGTTTACCGGAACTTTTTGTCCCCTTTTGAAGCAATTTGTCCCGGTCGACCTGTTAAATGCCTCGGTTACTAAAGAAAAAATAGTTTGTTCTACTATTGTTCCATTATATTTTTACGGCGGTCAACATCTGGTCAGATTTGACAATTTTATAAGAGATCATCACACTTCGTGCACATTCGTTGCTTTACGTTTGTTTACCTTTCCCACCTTGTCTACTCTCCGCGAGATGCTACTCGCCGTCAAAACAACAAATTATGGTCAAAGAGCTCAAGAAAAGTTCTTGGAAATTCAAACTAAAAAGGAATTTGAGAAAATAAAAAACTATTTTCGGTATTCGGATTTGATTGTATCTTTTAATGAAGAAATTGACGATACTAAAGAACGGCTATAGAATATTTACAACAGCGAAGTCGTCATTTATCAAAATTGGGAATATTTTTATGGATGACCCTTACCGAAGCAACACAATGGCAAAATGTTTAAAACACAGTGGTTTACTTACGGGAAAAGGGTGTAATTATAGTGGACAGTTGGTTAGAAGAAATATTTTGCATGGTGTCCCGGTCGCCGCCTGGACAAATATGGCAACCCTACCGTAGCGGAGAAATACCGGCCAACACTATGTGCACTAGTGCACGGCGCATTATGTTTTGTTCCGATCTGTCAGAACTCATAACAGATCGTTGGTCTAAATAATCATAATGGGACACAATAGGTGTTGCGTTGTCAACTTTAATAATACAGTAAGCAATAATAGTGCAACATTGTAATAAATACAAATTTGATCGGACTAGGGCTAGGCAAAAAAAAATCGATCGATCGATCTTCTTATTTCAAAGAATGATCTGATCTAGTGATGGGCGCATTCGGATTACATAACTTATTATAATCGATTCTTGAAATAATCGAGATAACTCGATTATTTAAATAACTCGATTATTACTTTTAATAATCGATTTTTAACATTAGTACGCAGCCCATATAAACCCAATAAATCTCCAACTCAAAATCGTCTGTTAAATCTATTTTTATAGTTTAAAAGTCGACTTTACATTATAGAATATGAATATCTTAGAGGGTGGGACAATTCCCACAGCACTTAGGCCTCATTAGGCCCCTTTTGCTAACTTCTGAGGGGTTTTTATGGCTTAGGCTGTGTCTGCCTCGACCCATCCTGCGGCCTTCGTGAAGGCGAGGACGTAGTTCGGCGGAACCCCTCTGATGGCGGATAAATCCAGCTATCTTTCACCCAGGAAATGTTCACGTAATGTCGAAAGTGTCGGAAATTCGCACAGAAAGTGTTCTACCGTCTGTTCCTCGCTTTCGCATCCTCTTTTTTGGTTTTACCGTGCCCCTTTATCCAGTGATGGATATTTTATGACTTGCTTCGACTTTACATACATCTATATCGACTTTACATACATCTATGTTTCCCCTCGTCATCAATTTCGCCGCCCATATAAACCCAATAAGTTGCCAACCCAAAATCGTATGTTATTGATTACGATACGATACGATTATGCCCACCACTAATCTGATCGATCTTTTGTTCAGATCGATCTCAAATTGTGATCGAAGATCGATCACAAATTTCCAAGATCGCCCACCCCTAGATCGGGCCACTTTATACACTACAGATAACTGTAACATTTAGTAGCGAACTGCACCATTTACGCTTCGTGGGTATAGTGCCGCCAACGCATGTAGAGACGCTTGCATAGCGCACCCGGCCAATAAGCCGACGGGATTTTTCCGGGCGCAGAGGTCACTAGTGTCGCGACATTATGCTTCTCGAAGCAGACATTCTTGTGATCCGTTGAACCGTTTTCGATAATCATGTTGGAGAAGAGCATCGGCATTGCTGTGTTGTTGAGCAACTAGTATATCTGTCTCGAGTTCTTAATGATCGTCTCTTCTTCTCTTTGTTTGTGTATCGCGTTGCTATTTGCATTTCGATGCGGTTTTGCCGGATAAAAATAATCGGTTTGGGTCCAAAGTCCGCGGTTCGCCTGCATCTGACTTCGCCATGATACGGAGTTTCTTTTTTTATGTAGCCCCATTAAGAGATAAATGCACAGAAATGTCTTATAAATAGCATCTGATTGTAAGGCAAAATATGCAATATATGCAAAGATTTTCAAAATGAGATGGTTGATTGCTTTAGTAGATCGGTCGCAAGGTTATTTTTGGAGTGGGAAGCCAACGGACTTCTTAGAACACCTGCGACAACCAGGCAACTTGTACCTATGCAATGATATTTATATTTGAGTTGTCAATAATAAAATAATATACCTGGTGTTTACCTATTGGCTTGGTCTAGGGCTGGGCAGTACAATTCAACCGTCCGTCAGCACATGGCGTCGCGTTGGTGTAGTTTCTTTGATAAGAAATAATTAGTCTCTTTACATAACACCACAGTACAGAGTGGGCAAATATCGGCTTCTACAGGGCTACTAATAGCAAGAGATATGCATAATATTGTCAAAAAGTTTTTTTTTCGAAAGCATTTTAATGGCGACTTCCAAAATTAGCCATCGTCTTTTGTGGTTAAGTTGTATTTGTTAATTAAATTAAAGGAAATAGAGGCATAAAGAATTATGGGATGTGTACTTTGCGTTATTTTTTTAATAAATTAATGAATTTATTTTTCACGTAGGTAAATTTGAATGAAACATTTTCCTAATTCCTATGTTTTGAATGTCCAAAGTGTACGCATTTAGGTGTGCTTTATTCTCAAGTCACTAATTATGCGTGAGACTGAGACATAAGAACATAACTTATTTATAATTGTAACAATTTTATTATTGACAACGTTTTAAAAAGATTAGTAATTATCGATTTTTTAAGAAGAAACTGTAAGAATTACTGCAATTCTCGAAAAAACGCTTTCATCGTTTATCGATTTCCTCAATTTCTTCATGGTCTCGTAAGATTGGCCGACAATGTATGGAATATAATACAGATTGTCTGCATTTTTATAATCAAGAAAAGCAATTACGGAATTTAAGTTAAATTAAAAATATTTAAAAAACCTTTTCCGTCATATTAGATCATGTAGGTTTTTTTTACTTTTTCCATGGATATAAATTTTAAAATTGACGAAATACAAAAAAATAATTATGTGTATTCATGCTTTTTTAAATCGTATCTGTCATTTTCTTTCGCAGATTTTCGCGAAAACAAGATGTTATTTTCGATTTCTTTGTTTCATATTTTTTTATGTTCGCCCATGTAATCATTTGTGTTTGATTGGTTGGTTTGATTTGTCTTTCAGTATTTTTTAGTCAAATCGGCTGTTTCTCCGACATATCTACTCTAAAATTTATTTATTTTTTTTTTAAATGTTCATATTTAGAGCCAATAAGTTTTTTTTTTAATTTCTCTATTTTGTAACTTAAAAGATCATATAACATTTTGAAAGGCCGCTGAAAATTGGTAAGATTCTCAATTCTTACCACTATGCAAAAAATGTATTAAATGACATCTTATAGTTAAAACTTATAAGAATACCATAACGCGACAAACGCGATTTTTGCGTGTTCTTTTCATGCCTTATTTTCCTTTACATTGTTCGTTGAAATACACAGATTTAATAGTTCATTACTTTATGATTTGTCTACTGGATGCGGGTCAGTCTGCTCAAATATGGACGTCTAGCAACCCTGGTTACAAGTACATAATACCATTCGACGGTATCCATAGAGTGCTGGATAGGCAATGGCTATCAGAGAAGTTCATTCTTGTAATTAAAAATATGCTGTATTTTTTGGTCTTATATTTCGTTGGCACTAATTTATCAACATTAATTAGTTGCGTGTTGTTTCTAGTATTGAAGAAATTATTATTGTTTATCGGCATTGCAATTTCCTGGAACGTGACCTACAAAATCACAGCACGCATTTGACTCCAAAAGGTCCAGACAGTTTATCTCGTGGTAATAAATAAATAAAATGTTATCGCTCAAGAACGAATTCTGAGGACAAACTTATTATGCTATTTTTGTCAGTCATCAGCTTCAATGTTGAACAATAATCACAACTAACCAAGCAATTTCTTGCATTTTTTTAATATTCAAAGTTAACTAACATAAGTAGTATTATTATCCGGCTGTACCTACATATTTTTCTTCTCGTAGAATTTTGCTAGTACATAGTAATTTGCAATAGTATCCGCATAATAGTAGTTGGTGCAATTGAAAGTATGTATCAATTACTAGAAGATTCTTTTACACTTTTAGTACGTTTACACAACTGGTATACAATATGAGCGATACGGGACTACTGTTATATCTGCAGTCGGTGTCTATCTTGGACTTTGTACCTTAGCAATTTGTTCTTTTCTCTTTTGTTGCCACTGAAGGCCGCTGTCCAGCACCATTGTCATAGATACTGTGATACATATATTATATATACATATAATATATTACATATATTAATTTATATTTAATATATTTTTATTGGTATGATTTTCATATTTTGCGAGTGACTAAATATACAAAATCGTCTGTGGGGTGCAATAACCATTTAAAGAATAAGCACATCAAATACTTCTATTCAATTTACATTTACTGTTCATGTTACAACTTACTTGATATGTTTGTTAATATTTACATTTTTGTTTCGTCTTTACACTACCAATAACCAGTGTCAGAAAAACTAGACCTTATGATTCATGAACTGTTACATAAATTAACGATGTGTCTAATGAACGTGATAAGGTAGATTGCCAACTACGCATACTAAATAACAGATGAACAAACAGACTCCGCATTGAATTCATTGATAAAACTTCTAAGATAACGTTTTAAGGTATTTTAACGAAGTACAATTTTAAAAAGTTTGCTCTTTAAATCCTCTTCATGGCGTCAGTTGTCCTTATGCGACAATCAATTTATTTGTTGAAGATAAACCGATCAAACAAACATGTTTATTGATGCATGTGACGGCTTGGAAATATGTAGTCAAGGTTTTTGATTACTGACCGGAATTGGACTGATCGGTAAGAAAATGAATAATTGTGATATTGTAAAACCACATTGTATTCTGTCATATTCGAGTAAAATTAACCGGAACGAAGTAATCCGAAGTACAGTAAAATTTATTGAGTCACTCAGTTCATTAAGTAAAATTTCCAGACTCGATGATTACTAAGAATCGATAAAATCGACTGTACTTTTGTTATAGAGCATTTTGAATGGACAAATATATCCACATTAACATCTTTTCGCATCTATAAAAATGATTGTGATTTTTAACCGTTGCGTCATTGTCCCACTAAATATAAATCCATTTTGTAAAAACATTCTTAATAAAAATATATCGTGCTTCATTGTCGTTTTAACGAGTTAAACAAGGACAGATAGTCTGTAGCAAGAATTATACTTTCACTTCTTCAGAATAAATTGCAAAATGCGACGATATGAATATTAAAAAAGTGTGCTATAATTATGTATAGTTTTATACACGGTGTTTTATACTTCAGTTATATAATTGAGAGATAAGAGGAGAAAATGTAGTTTAGGTGTAACTGTTTTCAAATTAAAATCACAACACTCTTTGAGAAGTGAGAGACCAAAATATAATGTGTCTTCGTGTACAAATGTTTGAGTGTGTTTTTTGTAATAAGGTTGTAAATTAAATATACACTAGTAGGTATACTAATGTTGTGTTTCCTAATGAGTTGGCGCAGAATAACTCCACATATATTCGATTGAGCTCATATCTGATGATTATGGTGGAGACTGCATTTTCTTTTTGGGGTCATTACAGAGGAGCCAATAGTGGACTACTTGACCTCTGCATCCTTCGGCCTATGAGTTTGAAGGAAGATCCACCCGTTTCTAATGGCTAATTTTATAGCAATTTGTTCCAAATTATCCGTTGTCGGTTGTCTATGAAGACTACACTATTAACTTCTGGGGCAGCCATAGAACGTTACATAGAACATAGAAAGTTTTATCCCTATTATCGCATCCAAACATAATATATTTTGACTCATTATTAATCGATAATCTATTAGACAATCTTTTACTACATACAAACACAAAGAACACTGTACCTACAGCTTCAACAGCTTGTACAGGTATCGCTTTATTTTATTTTATTGTTTTGATGGACCAGTTATGTATTTTCTATTGTAAATACCATACAATAGAAAATACATAACTGGTCAGTGTTAGTGTTGGAACATACCTATAGTATAACATTTGTTATTTGTTTTTCCTTTTTTTGCAAGCATTTCGTTTCTAAAGCCAGCTACAAACATAACGATAAACTTCAACTTCCATTATGTTGGAGGAAATCCAGAAATTCGTGATTACTGCAACCAAAAACTTAAGACAGTTACAAACGTAACTATAAACTGCAACGATTTAACTGTGCAGACCTAACTGCGCAGATTTTTCCAACGTCTGTAGGGAAAATCGTAACGATAAACTGCAACGATTTGGCCTACAGACGTTGGAAAAACTGCGCAGGTTCGTCTGCACAGTAAAATCGTTGCAGTTTATAGTTACGTTTGTAGTTTTTGGTTGCAGTAATCACGGATTTCTGGATTTCCTCCAACATAATGGAACTGGGTGTTCTCACTAAAACTTTGAGCTGAGATACATTGAGATTTATAATAAACTCAATAACAAATTAGATATGGTTTTATATTGATGTAGAAGTATATCTTTGTTATCGCAGCAATTTATGTACATAATATTGAACATTTGCATTTATCGCCCATTTGTACGGTGTATTAAAAACGAGAAAATCCTGTTTTCCATTCACCGCATGGCGCATATCTTGCCTATGGGTTTTGTGTCATTTTTCACTGCAATACATAGCTTTCTTTCTAGCGTTACATACGCGAACTGGAAACTTGATCACGCACTCTATGAGTGACTTTCTACTGTTAGCTTTCAAAGTCGCGTAACAAAGGTGTGCTTTTTTTAGTTTTGCATATACGCGACCTTGATGGCCGCCCGGAGAAACAATTGCACGCTGATCAAATGCTATTGCCCATTTTTAGCCCACTATACGATTTCATTAATAAATAGTAATGGAAACGATGTACACACGTACACTTATGTCTAAAAAATATATGAAATGACTATAATACTTTGGTTTTGGCAGCATGTATTATAAAAATGAAAGTGGCCACGGCTAGTTGACGTTTACATCAGAGTAGGTACTGAATACCTGAAAACTTTTTGGCTTCTTTGTTTGTTTACTTTTCAGTCTGCCTCTGTTATATTAAAATCAGGTAATTGGTTAATATGCTGTTGCTGCATTATGGGAAATACCATAATTGTGTTTGAATTTGAGATTATTAACTAATTAGTTAATATTTTGTTATTGATGTATTAATGATATTAATCTTTAACTGCCACAGGAAGAAATCAATGATAATTAATTAATTATCATGTAAATAAATACTAAAATACATAATAATGGCCATACTCATTTTTATTTTGATATTATTTTGAAATAACTTTCCTACGGCTAAATAGTTTGTCCAATTTTAAATCATCTTGTATATAATTATAATATTAATAATACTTCAACAACATAAAATTACATAAGTCATTCAAATTTTGTGATTGATGTTGCAGTCGATATTTGTATTAATTGGTATACATATTGTATTTACTGTATGGTTACAAAAAGGTTTTCCAAACTCCAAAAACTATATAAATGAATTGATTGTAATGTAGGTGAGAAACATCCTTGGCAAGTTTGTGTTTTGCAACTAAAGTTAATTTACATAACTAAAATTAACATATTTTTAATGAAGGTTTGTTGCTCTGCAAATACTTACTGGCTATCACGAAAAAGTTCTTATTTAGAAGTAAGTTATATACAACAGATTAGACAACTTAACTTTTTTAGAAATGAAGAAATTACAAAGGTATAAAGCTATGTTTTAATTGAGCGCTCACGATTAAATATTACCCATTGTCTAGAAGTTTATCTTTTTATGTAAAGATAATGGTGAATTTAATAAGGACCAGTACGTACAGCAAATTTAATTTCTCTGATCTAAAACTTGTAGTATATAATATTTAATCACAAAGATCATCACTGCTATTTAGCGAGATTGTACTATGCGATAACTTTTCTCATTGTTTCAATGCATTATTATGCATGTGGTCAATTAGTCAGTGATAGGTTTGTAAGTTTTACTGTATTTCATAGCTTATCCTAGTTAATAGGTATATTCTACTAACTAACCAATTTATTTTTAAAATTTCAGAATCATCATCATTCCCCTGGTTTGAGGAGCAAAACTTTGACTATACAGTGCAGATCAATCAACCAGGGAACACACAAAGCCTCCTCCAGGAGTTCCAAACCGTTCTGGAATCGGTCAATACTTCGGGAACTTTGACCCCTCCGCAGTCCCCTCCATACGAGCAACCCCCCACTCTAATTACCTTAGAACCACTGTCCTCTCATTCATATCCGAAAGAACAGCCTCAACAGTATCATGATCTCTCGTACTCGGTTCCCTCCACTCCACAAACTATAGCTCACGAGCTAGCCGTCGTCGATGAACTCATTCGTGCTAGAGCCCAGGACATCTTATGTGAACCACCATCCCCTAGCACCAGCAACAGTATAGACGATTCCTCATCGTGCTCGGAAGACCCGGAATGGATACCGGAGACCGTCGAGGAATTGAAAGACGGAAAAGCCAAACGACGATACAAGCCTTATCATCGCGGCAATCACGAGGAAAAGAAATCCCGCAAAAAGGAACAGAACAAAAATGCAGCTACACGTTATCGTATGAAGAAGAAGGCGGAGGTTGAGGTCATTCTGACGGAAGAAAGGCAGGTCCAACTGGATAATGACAAATTGACGGAAGAAATAAGCGACCTTCAACGTGAGGTACGCTACTTGAAGGGGTTAATGCGTGATTTGTTCAAGGCAAAAGGATTGATTCAATGAATTCATTACTTGTTTTTTATGGTTAGCACAAAATATATTTGGTAAATATGACAATGTCTTATTGTTGTTTGTGTAATACGAAAGGAAAAACACTGCTTTACGTTAGTTTTAGGTATAGTAAGGGTAGCTCCTAGGAAAGTGTTTTGTAAGACATAGATAAGATTTTGGTCGCATTGTTAGACGATTTTCCACAAACTGTATGACGCAAACGGCTGAGGTGTTTGTGGGAAGTCTTATATTCGATTCGATTCGGTAATTTCTCTTTTTTTCTATTGAATTTTATTGTAGTTATATATGTTTTAACGCGTTACTTTATTACTAATAAAGTTATATGGCATTATATAAGTGGACACGGTGTTTTATTTTCTTTTCTCATTTTATTTGCTTGGTATCAATAAAGCTTTTATTGGAATTTGTCTTTTTCTGATTTGAAACATTTTTTCAGTTTGTTGGGTGATTAAATGGTAAGTGTAATGAATAGAATATATCTTATAGTCCTAACCCTTGTTTCTCCTATATAGTACAAAGAATAACAATAGTTTAATTAATACGGCTAAAATATTTTTTAAGGAAATTAATTTGTGTGGCAGAAGAATAAAAACTAATTATTGTTTACATTTTTTGTACTATTCATATTAGGCGGCATTAGTAGGTCCAAAGTTTGTAGGCAGTCTTTTAAGTATTTCCTGCTTGTTGATGAATTTTTAAAGAATTGAATCCAGGCGTAAAGCACGGAAAAAACAAATTCCAGCCGTGTATTATTGCTTTTAATTAACGAACAAATTGAAATTTTATTGGTCTACAATATTGTATCAATATCGAAGGTGTTTTATTTCGCCAAAAAACTTTTGTTTTACTTTTTCTGTGTCTGATATTAACCATAATGGTACCAAAGACGAAATACAAATATGAGCTTGAGGATCACTGAAAATTGGCTTGAAAAAGCTGTCGAAATATGTAGTCGGAAAGATGACAAGTTTTGACTATTGTTTTGTTGTTGGTATACACGCGCAACGTGCCTTTTTGTTTTTGTTCCATAAGCCCAATGGCGGATACATATGGGGCCCCCCCTTGGCACGATTTTTTACGGAGGAGAGAAGCAAGCGCGTCAGACTTGATGACACGCATAGCTCAAGATGTCTTTTAGCGCCTCTCTTGAGATTTTTCTGTATCCGCTACTGCATAAGCCATGTACACTCTTGGAATTAAGTAAGTTCTATAAATATTTTAGCAGTGTGTCGATGATACATCCAAGTACAAGTTTTTTGTTATTCTGGTCGACCGCTCGGCCGCTAAGTGCAAAAAATCGTCCGTTTACGCTTCAACTCGTATATCGGAAATTTATTATTTGCGAAACCTTGTTCGAATGCTTTGAATTGGTTTATAATGATTTATATGTTTCTATTTATTAGCTTAATGTGTAATTAATTAATGTAATTCCTACATTGCAATGTAATTGTGTTTTTATTAAATATGACGTTAATTTTATATTAATAAACATAAAAGTTTTTGATTACATGAAATGAAAATCTCATTTCAAGATATTGCATACAACACAACAAATTATACTTACAACCTTATTGCATCTAATAGCTTTTTTTGTGTTAATAAATACAAAAATCAATTTGTTGTTGTCAATATTTTTACTTTTCAGGTTATTTCAGAACTGACATGTATTAACATTTATTCACAAAATAGAAATAAATTAAAATTAAACTGCTTTAAATTTGTCTTTATGGTAATTTGTTAATTGTGATTTACTGGTGTTTTCGAGATATTTAGCTTCAACAATATTTTGCAGTGTTTAACTTAATAAACAGAAAGGAGTATGTATTTTGTATAGCATGAATGTATATCATTACTATTTTTTTATATTATTATTTTGTATTTACTTTACAGCAATATGTTTCAAATATCTGACAACTGAAAATAATGACAATTATGTATATCACTAATTTACAAAAATTTTTGGAAGCAACCTCTAAATTTTCGACAAATTTTGATAGAATGTAAATATGTTATAATTATTATTAAAAAAAAATAAACCAAAATATACGACCATTTAAAGAACATTTATACAACATAAAAATTATTTCATCAAATTTGACCTGGGATGAACGGGTATATAATTTCCCAAAAGGAGACGCTTCAGAAAGAAAAGTTGTTGGTTTCTCTTACGTATAGCTTTTATTTACTCACAATCATATGCAATAAAAGCTATACGTAAGAGAAACCAACAACTTGACGATTTGAACCAGGGACCTTTGCGTCGCTAGCACAATGCTCTCCCATCTGAGCTATTGACATTGTGCTAGCGACGCAAAGGGCCTTGGTTCAAATCCAGGTTGTAGCTGTAATTTTTGATATATTTAAAATTTACATCCCGCCTGTATGTTACCATATTATTAAGTTATAATATTATTTTGACAAAGTATGTCGTTAAACATTTTCAGTTATAGTTTATATTGTTTGGAAATTAAAAAGACCTTCATTTTAAATGTATATGCATTTTAGCTAACCTTACAGTACACAATTCATAAGTCAAAATGTTATTTTTAACTTATTATCGTTGTTAATGCACGCCTCTTAATTTATTTAGAAAACAAATTTAGAAATAAAATTTCCAATAATGTTCCAGCTAATATATAGTAAATGAAAAATGTGTGCTTATTGAACTGGAACTATATTACAATAAAACTTCTGTAGAGCTCTTTGAAATATTAACAAAAAAAGAAAAATTATAAATTAATTAGTTATCAAACAATGCAAAACCAAAAATGAAACACAATAAATTCATATTACAAAAATTTATTAATTATAAGTAAAATTTTAATAATTTGTCTTAACAAATGAACAAAAGAAAATACCAAAATGTTTTGTTTTTTTTTCTAGAAAGTAGAAAGTAATATGTTTCATATGGTCTTATTGGTTTTCTCTGTTCCTTCTGAAGTTGGAGCCGTTTAAAATAAGATATTGTTAATAATTCAAACGGCTGTAACTTTTTAATGAATTGTAAAAGTAATTTACTTTCTGAAAAAAAAGTTTTGCGGAAGAAACGTGGGACAGCCTGTATATATTGCTATAATTTAAATTATTTTGGTTGTCAAGCATGTATTAGATGTCATGAAAGATAAATGAACTTTAACTGCTGTAAAGTAAATACAGATATAAAATTTCCATTGCCCTTCATACAAAATACATGCTCGTCCTAAATGTAAATTTAAATTAAATTTAGAGAATTTATTTACATTTAGTGAATATATTTTAATATTACAATTCTGAAATAGTCTATATTTAGTGATAATCCTTGGCATCAAGTTGATTTGCGCCTTTACTTACTTACTTAAGCCCGTCATCCTACTGCTGGGCAAAGGCATTTACTTGCGTAATTAATATGTGTATTAGTTAACATAAATTTATATAATGTGTCATGATATTACGCAATATCTTAAAATGAGCTTTTCGTATCATATTATCAAATTTTATATTTATTAATATTATTATAAAAGTAATTCTATATTTAATTAAATGCATTACCTACTCGTAAACTTAACTGTAGTGCTCATATTTCATTTATTACATTGCAATGAAGATATCACATTAAGGAAAAGGTCGGACACGCTAAAAATAAACTAAATCCCGTTACATTACATCCATCGAAAAACCACCTCGTGACGGACAACTTTTTCTGAAGCGGCCGGGTCGAGGTAGAACAGTACACGAATATATAACCGACATACTATTTTCAAATCCTGCGATAGCGATACGAACTTACTTATTTCCATGACTGTACATTAAACTGTGTATTCAACTATTGTTCCAGAAAATATCGGAGATTTAACGCAATTTTTGATTTCATAGTTTATTCCGAGAATCCTAGGTTGCTCCCTGTTTGCGATGGCTAATTTATAAAAACGTTTAGATTATTAAAATAATGAAGTTTTCCATTCTTGCAATTAATGATATGAATAAAATAAAGCACCTAGTCTTGTATTGCAAGGATTTAATTATAAGTGCAAGCTATCGATTTCGTTCCTTGCGGAACATCATCAGGCTCATCTAAAAAGGAATGATTACAATTATGTTATAATAATATGGTACGCCAGGTGCTCACAGTCTAGGGGAAACTCGAAAGACGCAGCAGATTATTATTTGAGGATCTTATCGATAACCTTAAGTTAATGACTATATTAATAGCTGATACAAAATGTGTTTGAACAAATATTCTTTTTATTAGATAAGCTCTTGGAGATTGTTGGCATGAATTGAAACACAATTTAAATCAGGGCATGCTCATTGCCGTTGGTTGACAGGGCATGCTCATGTATAAGTTTTTTCCTAATGACTTCTTTGAGTTTAACATCCTGTTCAAATATCTTAGAAATTATCTCAGATAAATACAGGGTCTCTCACGACGAGCTGCCATTAGAAGTGTATGGAGAACGAAATGAAATGAGAGATTGAAAATTTGTGGACTTATATTGTTGGACCCGATCGCCGGAACAACCTTACTAGACCAAGCAATAGAGATATTTGCGTGCCAAAAATAGTATCAGGAAGATGTATTATGATGTGGTTTCGACTCGCAAATATCATTACTTCATTTGTTATGAGTTATGAACAAAAAACGTTAAAAAATCGAGTTCTTTTCTTCGTTTTTCGCTCGTAAATGCTGAACCGATGGAGCAATCTTGACGAATTGTAGAGAATGAAAAGAGGAAAACAATTAGCCTTACACGGACTTGATCGGATTAATATTAACAGAGAAAATTAGGAAAAACAGGAAAAATCTACCGCCAAAAAAACATGATTTTTTGAGGTTTTTTGTTTATAACAAATTAAGTAATGACATTTGCGAGTCGAGAACACATCACAATACATCTACGGACTCCTCGACGTAACCTGGGACCGTCGGCTTCCTGATACTATTTTTGTCACGCAAAAATCTCGATTGCATGGTCTAGTAAGGTTGCTCCGGTGCATCCCTAGTTTCAGTAACATTGACTGTTATGTATCCGCGGTAGGACATAACAGGTTGCCTAGATATGTTATATTAAATAATATATAAAACCAATATTACAAAATCAAGAAATATATTGTAGAAATGTTGCGGCAATATTTCTTTGTTTAGCGGGATGTTTGTCTCATTCGATTTTTGTGTCAGTACGGTATGTCCGTGTAATAATTTTTAATTGTATAATTATTATTTCATGTGGAAAGTTTGATACTTTTTTGCCAAAAATAAGCTATTGTTACACAAAGAAAGATAGACAGATAGCAAATTACTCAGTGGAAGAACTCCTGTTATTAATTTTTTGTGTTCACAATGTATTGTATTTTCTTTTGACTTAAACTGGAAATTTTTGAGTTTGAATAATTATATTCTATTCTATTCCCAAGCAAACTTATTGTTAAACCAACATTACATCTGGCAGCACTGCTCGTACATACCGATCAAAACAAACTATGTTTGCTATACATTCCCACCTCCCTTTACCCATCCATCTCTTTATTTACCCGAGGAAATTATCAACTATTGTACAGCCTGTACTGCTAGTAGCACCATAAATGTAGAGTTTATTTTTATTTATTATTTTTACTACCTACCTTGTGCAATGATTTTTCTTTGCCATGTTTTAGAATCAGTTATATATGTTTCAATTTCATTTCTAAAACGAATAAATAAAAGATTTGATTTGTTCAAATTACTTTATTGTGTATTTATTATACAAAGTACGTATCCAACATATAATTTAAAAAAATAACTGGAGAATAAAACAAAAATGACGTGCTCAACGTATTTATTTTGAATTTTCCTCACACAAGAAAGTACGCACGCAAGTTAAGAAAAATAAACGCTATAATAAACTGCATCTACTATTCAATATAGGCGACAGAAAAATAATAAAAATCATAATAAGACACAAAGTCCCAACGATGACAACGACAGATACCACTACATGCCTCCGACTCTCGCGGAAATACACAAATAATCACGTACAAACGGGCAATCGTGCGGTTGCAAAACATAAATAAGCGACTGAACTCCTCTACTTCTCCCAACATAAACTGAAAAATCCCGGAACGAAATCAAAACTTTTTACAACAGTAAGGATCACAATTTATTATAAAACGCCCAAACACAGTTCATCTCTTGCTTACAGAACCAAACACTTTACGGCAGGTTGTACTTGACGTAGGGAACCTCAACGTCATTTCCATCCACATCGTTGCAACACAACTCGAACACAAGTGCTCTAACATGAGGTTCAATGCGCTTTTTCGACACACGCTTCACCACCTCGGACATAGGCAGTCCTAATCTTTCCTGTGCTTTATTCTTTGCCATGAAAAAGGAATACAACATGCAGACGCCTTGCGATAACATCGTAATCTCCAAACCATGTTCATTCTTGAAATAGTCCAAGAATTCTGATAGGGTCATCTCACCATCCAATTCAAAACGATCCCATAAAGTCCATGGCTTTTCGCAGTATTCCATCTTAGGTGCGGCAATCGGTTCCGAAAAACCAAAGAATGGCAACGCTAAGTTCACAAAACCATTTTTGAAAGGTTCTATTGCTTTCATTCCATTAACCAATTTGTATAATTCAAGGCCAACCAGACCTCCCACTACCGAAGTTGTCGTGGCAATAGCTGGGATGATTTTTCCGGCAATCAGCTTGGATTTGTGACGATCGGCTGCTGGAATCTTGTAGTTGGCGGCACGCAGATTGGACGCGGCGACTATAAAGTCTATATGTAAATTGTTGTCATCATCTTTCTCGAATTCCAATGGAGTCAGTTTGAGGTTGCCAAGTTCTGGTACCTTGGGTAGTTCGATTTGAAGTTGAGCTACACGGTCCATATCGACGTTGCTGCCGTTGCTGACAGCCATCTGAGAGTCAGTGACTGCAATCTTGATGCCAGACTTTGGGATGAACTCGGGGACCTGGAGAAATATAAAGTTTTAATTTTTGCATAGCTTTAGTTTGTGACATCAGAAAAAACTTGAGAAAAACATTAAAATTTAAGGGTCGATTCTACGTTTTTGACAATAAGTAGACTGTATGTTATAAGAGGACGAAATGTGCTACTTTGAGTTTATCAAGAACTCAAGAACACCTTCTACAATGACCCACCGTATAACCTGGATGAAGTTTGAGCGGTCCTACAGCAGATGGCTACAGAAGCGCAGCACATTCATTAACTTTAACTTTAAATAGAATTTTAAACGTCCAATATATTGTTGATGTTGTTATTATTATTATTATTTGCTTGTCTGACATTACTTTGTACAAAGCAAAAATAAATTTCTATTTCTATTCTATTTCTATCATGTAACTATTGTGCCTCTGTCGATTTCCATAAAATCTTAATGTTGTCATAGCGGCTGTAGCGCTTAGTTTGGCCGTTACAGAAGTGCAGCAACCCTATGGCTTATAGCCCGGGATCTAGCAACACATAAACTCACCTCACTTAAGTCATGGAAATTTTAAACTTCTTCTATTTGGATTCTAAAATCAGTTTAAGAAACTAAAAGTGAGCGCGAGCAAATAAAGTACTGGCTGATACAAAACGATTTTAATAGATTTTGGCACATCTTTTCTTATTACCGAAATGCAAAAGCCTATTCGCCCTGTACATACACCATGGAGGGGACTTGAAAAACGATTTAAGAGCCCGTACCGGAGAAATACCTAACTAAAATGCCTACAGTATGTGCAGTAGTTCACGACGCATTATGTTGTGATCCAATCCATCAGAACTAATAACATATCGTTGGTAAAAATAATCGTAATGGGACACAATAAGTGTTGCGTTATCAACTGTAATAATACAGGAAGAAGTATTAACAAATGCAATATTTTAATAAATAATATAAATTTGATCGGCTCATTTATACAGTACAGATAACTGTAACATTTATTAGCAATCTGCACCATTTACGCCTCCTGGACCTACTACCGCCTACACCAGTAGAGGCGCTTGCATTGCGCACCCGACCAATAATACTTAGCTGTTTATACTATAATAATTATATAGCTTTTTGATACTATAATATGTTGGTGTGGGCATTTTAAACAATAAAACATCTTACTAAGGCTAGTAGCAGGTCAGTCGTTTACAAAATTTATGTTATAATTTATGATAATTGTTGCATATTTTAAACTATTGTAGATATTTAGTTTACTTACAAGAGTAAGTTTTCCAACATTGCTGAATATTAAAAGAAATACAATAAATTCTCAAATAAGCAGCTGGAATATGTTAGTAATCAACATGTTTTAAATTGTTTTAATTTTCCTTGAAGTTAGTTAAAAGTGACAGCTGATTGAATTTAGGCCTCTCATCCACTAGAAGAGCTTACGCGCGACTAGAGGATCACGTTACTACGCCCGTAGTAGCGCAACTGATCCTAATACAAATATTTCAATAGAACCGCGTCCATTGCAAGCTACCTTGAGCAGCCGACTTTACGCGACAATGTACGACAACAGGCGAGAAGCGACAGTTCCCGTTCAAATGGGAATTGTCACCGGTAGTCGCTTGACACATTACGGTTTGTGCTGCAAATTGACATTATGAACAAAGATAATAATGAGCAATAATTAGTGCAATTGTGAAAACCCATTACCATGGAATATGACGGACAAACAGTACCATTCTCGCGATATTCAACGTAAAAGTATAGGCAAAAGTTGCAGAAGAAATCGGTGTAAATAGAGAGGTATCCGTCAACACAATTACGCAGTAGTGCAAGGCGCAGAGTGTTTTGTTGGCGATGTCAGTAACATATGTTCAATCACTTGTTTTGAAAGCGTGTCAAAGGCATAAAAATAGGCTACAATAAGTGTTGCGTGATGAATTGTCAAACGAATATAAACGCTTCTTAAAGTTTACACCTATAGTCAAAATCACGAGTGCTGCAAATTACTCATCGCTTATAAGTGTATGAACCAAGATTTTTGCGTATCGCTCAGCTTGATTGTTGTGCATAGGCAACCGAACATAGATCACTGTAAATACGTTGCCTACCGAGGCGGATATTATAGAAATTAAATTAATATTGCTATTATCTTTACTAATTAAATAACCTTTAAATAACCATCACCATAGATTTTTTATTAAGCGGCTTACCTTTCAACGAAAACATTTTTGCTAACATGCGGTCACGTTCAATATTTACGTTCAGTATTAGAGGTTAGAAACGTTAGAAATGTCATTCTAAGAAAAGACGTACTTTTTCGCTGGGCGCATTTAATTTGTACAGCAGATGTATCATAATCATTCTATTGCGTTCTAACACACGGCAATGTATAGGAATGAAATGTAGCGTATGAGGAAAATAACAGCAGAAATCGATGAGTAATTTGCAGCACTGGTGAATTCGACTATAACAACAATTTGCCAAAAGCAATGTAATAATAATTTGATTTGACTACTTCACTTGACTACAGATAAATGTAACATCTAGTAGGAAACTGCAATATTCGCGCCACGTGCACCAGTACCGCCAACAACTGGTAGAGGTGCCATCATTGCGCACGTGGCCAATAGAACAATAAGAATAAATTTAAGTTTCTTTTTTGTTTTTGATAATAAAGTCTCTTGAAAACAAAATTAATGTTATTTATCTTTTTCACAACTTAAACGTTCCATAAGTGTTATTGTTTTGAAATTCGACATTTTGGAGATTGATGGCTTTATTGCATTCAATATGTAGTGAACAGTCTAAGGGCGCATGCAATAATAATCTAGGGACTTTCTCTAAATTCTCATCCACGTGATGGAATTCTCCCATTCTTTTAGCTAGTATTGGATTTACCCAATACCGTTTTTTTCTTTTACGAGTTTGCATTGGTCGAAACTTAAGGTAGGGCTACTTCAAAAAGTAAAGTAAATCCTCAGCATTCATATTATTAGTTCATAATACCTAAAGAACAACTACGGTAACACACTTTTCAAAACTCTTTCGTTTTGAAAAGTGTGTGACCCAAACACTACAGAGCACTAACAGAAGTGACAGTCGTGCAAAGTTCCCTTACAGTGGACGACCCTGGCATGCATAGTCGCACAACTCATAGTCGGCTGTAGTTGCGTAATCATGTAGTCGGTAATCTCTACTAGTGGACGAGATACCCTAGGGCACGGACACACATCGAACGTATAGCGTAGCGGAAGGCGTTTTCTATATGTTCGAACATACAGAAAACACTTTCTGTTACGCTATATGCTCGATGTGTGTCCGTGCCCTGACACAGCGATTGCGGGACTGCCATGAGACTAGCGTGAGCAGGAGAAGGACCACGGGAGGAGGTTGCGGAGCACTGCTCTAAAGCATTGTACTTAATTTGTTAAAATTACTTATTTTGGTTTATTATAATTATTTGTTCTTTTATTTATGTCTAGTTTGTTAGTTATTTAGTTTTAGTTAGTTAGTGACTTATTATTATTTATTTATTATTATGTATTAATTAAATGATTATTGTTAAGTTTAAAACGATTTTTTGAAAATGGCAAACAACAATTTAAAAACAATTTAACGCGGATGTTCCCTCTTTTTTTAAATTTGTCCTGTACCATTTTGTTTTGAATTTGTTTTGTTTTGAATGTATCAACTAATGTCAAGATAGATTGAAGAAAAAGATATGTCATAAAATTTATATATTAGTATTATAACCAAAACTATTTAGAACATATTTTTTTATTTTATTTCTTAGTATATCACTTGAATTATTTTAAATATAAATAAATTCATAATATTTATTTATAATGGCGATTAAAAAATAAATAAAAAATTTTTTTTAGTAGCTTTACCTAAAAACCCCGTTTCATAGGAAAAGAACCAGAACCTTTGCCTCCCAGGTCTTTTTCTTATACAGGGTTAGCCAAAATTACCGGAACACCCAAATAATTCTACAACGGTAAAAAATTTCAAAAAAAAATTCAAACAAAAGTTTTTAGACTTTAAACAATCCATCGTTCAAATATATTTTGAATACACAGGCTGTTCATTTTATTATAGAAATCAAGTAAATTTTTTTTTTCAAATGGAACACCCTGTATTTTTTTACATTTTATAATTTTAGGACTAATTCTGGATATTGTATATTAAAATAATTTTTTTATAAAATGCATCATTTTTGAGTTTTAAGCAATTAATTAAAATTAGCCAAAATTACCGGAACACCCAAATAACTCTACAATGGTAAAAAATTTCAAAAAAAATTCAAATAAAAGCTTTTAGACTTTAAACAATCCATCGTTCAAATATATTTTGAATATACAGGGTGTTCATTTTATTATAGAAATCGCGTACATTTTTTTTTCAAATGGAACATCCTGTATCTTTTTACGTTTTATAATTTTAGGACTAATTCTAAACATTATTTATTGAAATAATCTTTTTATAAAATGCATCATTTTTGAGTTTTAAGCAATTAATTAAATTTAGTCAAAATTACCAGAACACCTACATAACTCTCCAACCGTAAAAAAATTTAAAAAGCATTCAAACAAAAGTTTTTGGACTTTAAACAAGCTATCGTTCAAATATATTTTTAATATACAGGATGTATATTAAAAAAAATAAATAAATAAATAATAAATATATTTTATTATGGAAATTTCCTAAACCTTTTTTTCAGATGGTACACCTTGTATATTTTTACATTTTGTAAATCTAAGACTAATTCAAAACATTTTTTATTCAAATAATTTTCTTATAGTATGCACCATTTTTGAGTTATAAACAATTAATTAAAATAGTCAAAATTACCGGAACACCTACATAATTCTCCAATCGTAAAAACATTTTTTTCTATTTTATTCTCAATATTCCAGTGAAACCTGAAGAAATCACTGAAGAGACAATATTTTAATGTGGTAAGCTATCCCACATTGCATCCTTCAAATCAATTCTTAATTTGAAGTTCAGGAGTTTTGACTAATTGCTTATAACTAAAAAATTATAAAATTTATAAACAAATTATTCCAATAAAAAATTATTAGAATTAGTCTTAGAATTATAAAATGTAAAAATATACAGGGTATTCCATTTGAAAAAAAAAGTTAACCAAATTTGCATAAAAAATGAACAGCCTGTATATTAAAAATATATTTTAATGATAGCTTGTTTAATGTCAAAAACTTTTGTTTGAATGTTTTTTGAAATTTTTTTACCGATGGAGAATTATTTGGGTGTTCCGGTAATTTTGACTAATATTAATTAATTGCTTAAAACTCAAAAATGATGCATTTTATAAAAAAATTATTTTAATAAACAGTGTCCAGAATTAGTCCTAAAATTATAAAGTGTAAAAAGATACAGGGTGTTCCATTTGAAAAAAAAAAAATTACGCGATTTCTATAATAAAATGAACACCCTGTATATTCAAAATATATTTGAACGATGGATTGTTTAAAATCTAAAAACTTTTGTTTGATTTTTTTTTTTAAATTTTTTACCGTTGTAGAATTATTTTGGTGTTCCGGTAATTTTGGCTAACCCTATATATGTCATGTCTATGTATCACTTGAACACAAAAAATGTGAGCATTTTCAACAACTGGTAAATTCACAAAAGAAACTACCCAAAGTTCCAATTTCTATAGGAAAGGAACCAAAACCTTTACCCTTTTTGTTAACAACTTTCCCATACTAAAATTAATTTCTACTGCTTTATTTATTTACACAATAGTATTTTTCACAAAGCCAGTGATACCAATTAGTGTATATTCAGTTGCCCACATGTCTGGTCACGTGACTTTCAGGCATTGCACATGGATACGTATCTACTTGCATTGATTACAAAAGAAAATCCCTAAATATTTACCGAAATCCCTGGAACTATGGGAAATTCTCTAATTTGGCAATTTGATATCAGCCGCCGGAGAGTTGCTTACGGTGAATCGTTTGGGACTTATAGAATCGCACTTTTGGAAAGAACATCGATTGATCAATCAGATCCAAGAATCAGACCGATTTCGATCACGTCATTTTTTTTTATTTATTATTTCTATTTATCTTTTTAAATCAATCGGATCAATTAACAAAAGATCGATATTGTTGATCTGACTGATCATGACCAATCGATTGATCTTCATTTGTGATTGAGAATCGTTCACTGTTCACATATTTCTGAGGTAGCACATCTCCAATGCTTATAGTTTTTATAGAAAGTTACAGCCACTGTCGGACCACACATAAATTTAGGAGTATCTATAGGGGGTCGACAGTCTATTGGGCCTCACAGAATCGAATATTACTTAACAGGTTACAGGTTTTGCCATAGTGACGTTATAGAACTGCTCTGAATTGCTGAGAATACCCAATAACCATATTTAAGAGTATCTATAAGGGTTAGCCTACTAGGGCTCACAGAATCGCATTATTCCTTATAGATCTATAACAACTTATAGATCTGATCTCATAGACGTTATAGACATGCACAGAATTAATCACTCTCACTTATATAGGTTCCACTAGCAGCAAAGCCAATGAATAGGTAATCGTCAAAGCTTTGACTGACTTGTCAAAACCTGCATATTCTGGCATACTAATCCCAGCTGTAGTTTCTAAAGCGGTTCGTATCAGTTACAGTATTCCTAATACGTAATCGGAACAAGTCAGTCTTACTAATAGAGGTTTTCTGGTGCAAAAATGCCGGACACACACAATTAGTCCCAGAAACAAAGGGTTCTCACTTATGCAGGTCACACTTATCCACGTTTGACTGTAGTATCAAAATTTGCTTCTAAAGACGCTCAGAAAACAAATGTAGTATAGTAATAATAATAACATGTAGTAATGTATGTATAATTGATCATGTTTCAGAGAGGAAAAGGTGGCAATGAGAATGTACTGTAACGCTTTAGGTACCATTTCTAATAATAGCGCTATAAACAAAAATTATTTATTTAAATTATCTCAAATGTAAAATTTTCCGTTTTTCAAATTTTTTTAGATTATTGATTAGAGTGAAATTTAAGCAACTTAGCAACCCTTACCTCCACTGACAACCAAGACCCCCACGCAGGGCATTAAATTTTAATCAACCTGTATACTGACGCATAATAATTTCAAAACTTCTTTGATTAAATAGCCAGACATATATGGACAGATATTTTGAAATAATTTGGTCCTGTGGACCAAGTTGGAAACAACAGACTGACGTCAGTTGAGTAATGCTCCCATATTACTACACAAGCGAGAAGTTCACGTGACGTCATTTGACTTATTCTTTAAAAAATCCATCTACGTATGTCTGTTGAGTTACTTGTTGCTGGCTCCTAGACTATAATACTACTTGAAATACATCAAGAACACAGAAATTATCATTGTTCACTTATTCAAACTTGTTTTAGAACGTAAGAGATTTGAAATTTCCATGTTTAAGGGATATGAGAAAAAGCGTTTACTATTAGACTATTAGGATATCAGAAATGACATGTTCCTGAACAATTTTAAACTCACCACAACTCTCTCTGTCATCTCAGCTATAGCCTTCCTATCCCTATTCTGCGGTAACCCGTAAACCTCAGCCTTCAAATTAGCACCAGTAAACACATAATCCAGATGCAATGGGTGATTAATGTCAAACGTGAGCGGTTCTGGACACCTCTTAGGCCCAGACCAGAATAGCTGGCCGGTGCTGGTCAACTGATCGGGTGGGAAATTGAACAGCAGCTGCTTGATTTGATTTGAGTACTGTTCCTGCCAATGCAAACGAGCCCAACTAACGCAATCCTGCATATTCATTGGCCGTTCATCCACTAACGCAGTTTTGACTGAATCCAAAACCTCAATTGGCTGCACACCAGGTAATTTCAAAGTCCTCTCGACGAATTCTGGATCGGTTAAATATTGGGATGCATTCTCGGCATTCTGCTTGAATAACCCTTCAAAGTTATCTCTAGCCCATTGCAACGTGTGTTCGATAGCGTTCGGGAAGTTCTTCAAAGTGCAAATTGGGATGCTCTTCTCTGGGGGATCTTGGGAAGAGCTGTAAGATTCTGTGAGGAATGGAACAACAACCTGCGTATTCCCCTTTGTTCCTAAAGTTCCTGATTCGAGCAGCGGCTTGCGGTAGTAGACACACCGTCTATCCATGTAGATGCGGGCATCTACGTTGTCCAAAGCATTGGCAACACCATCTAAAGCTTCAAAGAACGTGTCGTCGTATATGCTCTCTGTCTCTGGACCTACACGATTCTCGTGCGAAACAATGTTCACAAATGGGTTCATCTTCCTGATCACCTGTAATGGACAAAAAAATTCATAAAAAGAACGAACATTTGAGCAGCCTTGACTAAAAGCAATTAAAGGAAAAAAATATAATAGACCTTTATGTTTAGGAGAGTTCCAAAATGAGAAAAAATGAAATACCTTTGCTGCTGTGCCAGATTTAGCTTTCTGAACATCGTGCGGTCTGAATAAGAATTGCCTGTTGAGGTTCGATTTTTCAATGAGATCCATGTCGGTGACTGTGATCTTGCCGCCATTTGCGGCAACACCCATCATTGCAAAATTCTTCAATAACTCACAACCAATAGCGCCAGCGCCCACTACAAAGTATTTTAAAGCACCTGGAACAAAAAATATTATAGTTAGTAACACCATAATTGAAACAAAGATGAAACTACACAAATCTTAAGGACCATTGTTGAAAGCCGCAAAACCATTGAAAATAGCTGTCATAAATTTGCAAACAAAAACGTTGCTACCAGTTCCAACGCATTTCAAACTATGTATTTTTACATTACTCCAAGATGCTCCTTGGATATTCAATGTATGTTTTGATTTGATTTCTTCAATAAAATTTTCCGGAAAGAAAAAATACTCCACAATATTTTAAAACTATTGTTAAAGCATTATAGTCTAAGACCCAGTGGCCGGCAGACTTACGGTATTCTATTAAACCCTATATTTTTATAGTTTACTCTCTTATACCTGCCGAAGATGATTTGTTAGTCTCACGGAAAATAACAAAGCGGCTCGTATGTTAACTTTCCACTGGTACATAATATGCTAGTTACAGCTCTTGTAATGCAATATACTATTACCTACGACCGACAATTTCAATAAATTGTATAATAAATGACAAATAAATAAAGGTAAGGATATTTGACGGTTAACCAATGCATTCGCGCGACATCTATTGCAACTACGGAGAACGTCTGTGTCGACAAAAAATTCCAACACAACTTCAACATAAATTTTCACGAGCATGTAATATGTTACAGCTGAAATATTGCACTTACCTACGACCCAAAATTTCAATAAATATAAATTTTATAAAAAATGACAAATAATCAAAATATTCGCGCGTGACATTGTCGTGCGTTAAAAACACAAAAGCACAACCGAAAGCACATGTTTGTTATAAGCGATATAAGTACGAGTGAAGCATTGAGATGAATATATACGTCTTAGGCAAATGGTTATTTTAGGCAAGAGGTATTTGCCTGGGCAAATAGATATGAAACCTTTTTATATTTTTAAAGCTATTTGCCAAGACCGTTGTTAGGCAAATAGCATTTTGTTATCAATTGCGTTTGTTTCAAAATTATGTGAGGTTATGTGCAATCCGTGACACGTCCAATACGTCATAATTAATAGTTAGTCGTTAAGTACGTTGAGTACTTCTGAGTAATATCGTATTCTAATCATCATGGTTCTAATAAAGTTAAGCCTGATTTGTTGTGACAAGCGTCAACACTCATGAGTTCAGAGACGAAAATATAGATCAATATGGATTTTATTCCACTAAAACAAGACTTTTAGGTTAGGAATATATAGTTTTACAAGGAAAAAAGTTATACTAGACTGAAAAACAGTAAATTTCTGAATTCTTATCGACTGGGCGATTTGAAAAATCGATGCAGATAAATGATATTACCTAACTATGTTGCACACGGAAAACCATGCGGAACAAATTTACAACTCAGGGAACATTTGGTGTGTTGAAACGTTTTGCTTGTCTTCATAATGAATGGTTCACCAATATGCTGCGGAGGTTACTGTGATGTTCCAAACACACAACTGAACCAAGTACGTATTGTTGTGATAAGGAACGAGATGAAGTTAATAACGCTGTCAACCACAGACTGTCAACAGTCACATAACCTCACATAAATTAAAAATCCAAAAGTTTGCTGACTATACGCACTGCCTATGCCATCTAATCTAAACGCGCACATTCCATAGCCACTTGCGAATAGTTACACTCTGTTCACTAAATCCAGTCGCTTACGTCACCATTTTTCTCCGTATGAACCAAATTGGCACTGAAGAATAAAAAATTATTGCTGCCATGTGTATGGCAATGCTTGTCATCCAAGATGTCTATACCCCCACATTTACAGTGGTAGGGTATATTGAGTTTGTCACAACATTTGTAACACCCGGAAGCGTAGCAGGTATAGACTTGTATATAGATTTTTGACCAGCATTCAAAGCTGAATTGATTTAGCAATGCCCGTCTGCCTGTCCGTCTGTGTACACGATAACTGCCGTAATTTGGATTTGAAATTTAGTATACAAGCTTTTGAACAGAACTAATCACGGTCAGCAATCTAACACAAGTATTGTCTGACTACCGTAGTTAGATAGCAGAACGCAGTAGTGTTTTTTTAATTGAAAATGATATCTCAAATAAAAATATCAAACCGTCAAACCGCATACGGCTATGGTACCGTATGAGATAGAAAGAGATGTCTAGCCCACATCACTGCGGGTTGCACGCCAAATGCATTTGCGTCACTTATTCACCATGTCGCATCCTTTCTAATTATACGATGTATTTACATTTCAATGCTTGCTCTACACTCGTGAAAAATTGCACCAGTGCGCTCGAACTGGTGCGCCCGAGTTTTGCCAAAAGAAATTAAATATAATAAATTAAATACAATAAATTTAATAGAATTAAATTAAATATTTATAGCTTACGGCCGGTTTCATAATAAAGTTAAAGTGGCTTTAAACACTGTTTACTAATTTGTAATGCCCAACCAAAGGTATATAAAAAAATCTTTCCGAAGTGAAATCCTAATTTGGCTGGGGTATACTGATTAAAATACTAATGGCATGTCAGAGGTTAGTTTTTATTGATCACATTAGTAAGGAGCGAGAACAAATTTAACTGAAAAACACAAAGCCAATTATGTCAGGTCAACACTGAAAATTATTTGAAGAAATCGATACCCCCTCGACGACAAATTAAATCAATAAAATCTAATATAAGGTACACACAGTGACAAGGTTGCACTTCTATAATTAGAATATATTATTATGCATTCCAGATATTTGGTCGAATTATTGCTTTATATTTTTCTGTTGCAGGAAGTATATAGCAGATATGCATTCTTTAAAATCCTATATATTCTTTAGTCATGAACTATAGAAATTCTTGATCCATTATTTCAATAAAATAAATCGAAAATATAATAAGAAAAAGAAGTTTCATCACAAACATTTAGTTTGTATATTTTAAAATGTAAAACTGGGTTGAGTAATATTTTATTTTTGAAGGTGTGGTAATACAATAATGATTCATACCTATATTGCAAAGTATGGGGATTTAGATTTTTGAAACCATGTTCTATATGATTGATTGTAGTAATTAAAAAGATATTTACTCTTAGATTCCAATTACTACCAATACAACTATCAAATCAGCAATATTCTTTATGCTTAGGAAACACACAAATTTTTGGATTTACATTAATACTTCTACTTAAAAAAAGGTATTTGTACTAGTTACAAACTGGATTTATATATATACCGGGTGCATCAATTTCGAGGCTCACCATGGGGATCTCTTATTAGTGGAGATAGAGGCTATGTTTAAATTTGGCAAAGTTTCGTATTTTTGTGTTGGTCAATTATCTGAAAAGAAATTTAAGCTATCATTTTTCATTTTAAAGATATCCGCAAAAAACTGAAATGTTAAGGTAACGCTTTTAATTTTTTATAAACAAAAACATTCTACAGCTACTTTTTAACAAGGAATGCAGTGTCATTATTTAATTTGAAATAACATCAAAGATGGCGGCGTAACCATGGCCAACTTTTGGTTTTCTTATGGGGGCCATGTTGAACTTTGGCATTTTCCGATAGTCGTATCTTTTCTCATTTCCGGAGTGTATAACATGTTAGCATTATTTTTTAAAAGAATGGT
This sequence comes from Aphodius sticticus, assembly GCA_963966075.1. Taxonomy (NCBI): domain Eukaryota; kingdom Metazoa; phylum Arthropoda; class Insecta; order Coleoptera; family Scarabaeidae; genus Aphodius; species Aphodius sticticus. Next base: position 48,458,411 of record OZ014506.1, on the reverse strand, counting down.
GTAATAATCAAAAAACCTTCAGGTACCTTACTGGAGCTTGGTTACAGACCGCCAGACTCGTTGTCAAGCAACGTCAACAAAATGCACTTGGATCAAGCGGCGCGCTCAGCGATGGGTTTGCCATTTAACCAAATAAACCTTGATTGTGGTTGATTGTGGATGTAAAATGCCGTTTACCAATAACGAAAACCGTGATATGATAAGGATTTATTATTGTTCTCATAGAGATGCCCCATCGTACAATATTCCTAACATTGGCCAGAAATTTAGCGGACCATGGATCGTTTAGTAAACCCCGCAATTCTTATAATCCTCATGGCAATGTTGAAAACGATCAAAGAGATATTTTGGAAATGGTAAACGTTAGATTACTATAATTTGCAATGCTTCAACTACTGGTTTTTTCATAAATGACGATCGTCCGATTTCTACGCGGGAAGTAGCCTCTAATTTGGAATTGCCACAAACACGTATTTGGAGAGCATTACGAACTAAGATAAGAAATTGAAACCGTACAAACCTCACACAAGTCAAACTTTGCAGTTGTACGAAATTATTTGAATAAACAATTTTCAAATCGCTGGATTGGTAATCGTGGAGTAGTGGAATGTCCTGCTGTCCTGTGAACGACGAAATTTATCACGACACTCGCAGAAATATCGAGGATCTGCGGGATCGAATAACAAATGCTGTCAATGCTATTCCGGGAAGAACAGTTAGAAGAGCAAAAGAATATGTAGAAAAGCTGGCTCGGTTTTATGCGTTCAACAAAATGTTGACCAATTTGAACATTTACTTAAGCTTTTTGTTGTATAAACTTGCTTCTTTTACAATCTGAATGTTTTTAATCCAAAGCACTTTGGTCAGTCCGGCGCCGGCGGTCTGTAACCAAGCATCAGTTGGGTACCTGATAAGCACGACAAGCAACGAGAAAAACAAGAAAGTTGTTTATTATTGAACCATTGTTTTAAAAAATAACGATAACATGTTATACATTGCGGAAATGAGAAAAAACTATAAAAACTATAGGAAAATGCCAAAATTCAACGTGGCGCCCATAAGAAAAACAAAAGTTGGCCATGGTTACGCCGCCATCTTTGATGTTATTTCAAATTAAAAAATAACACTGCATTCCTTGTTAAAAAGTCGTTGTAGAAAGTTTTTGTTTCAAATGTCTAGTTACGTTTGGTTTTGAATAAAAAATTAAAAACGATATCTTAACATTTCAGTTTTTTGCGAATATCTTTAAATGAAATATGATAGCTAAAATTTCTTTTCAGATAATTCGTCCATTGAAACACAAAGAGGCGTAAGTGATATTTACCAATTTTACAGGAGAGCAAAAAGAAGAAAAATTGATTTCCCTTTTTAAGGTTTTTTTACTTACCAAATACTTTTATTGTTTTAAAAATTGTTTAGAACTGGTATTTTGTCACGTTTTCTATGTTCTCCTTTTTAAAGTGATTTTATCGCTCTGGAAAGTCAAAAGTTATCACTTACGCCTTTTTGTATTGCTTCGGAATGCCGGAGAGTCACTTACGACCAATGATTGATACTGAAATAAAGTGTTTTTTTTTGTTTCTCATGAATAAAACAAACTTTTTCTTAGGTTCTATTGATAATTATAAAAAAAATGTTCAACTTCCTAATTTTGCAGTTAACAATGAGTAAAGAAAACAAGAAATAATAAAAAAAATAACCTCCTGGTTAATAGTCATTACTCATCAGTAATACACAACTAAAAAAATCTGATGTGGCCAGGCACATGACTTTATCATACTATATATATAAAATTAATAGTTTAGCTGCATGAGATTCTATTTGATCGAGATCGGCTATGTCTGCATTAAAATAAAACTAGTAGAACTAGACAGATATCTCGATTAAAGCTGCGTTCGGATATTGTACTCCGTTGACACCGGGTACACCGTCCAAATGACACTTACGTGTTATTGGGTGTAAAAAGTGTAACGGTGTTCAATATCCGAACGCAGCCTATATTGACAATAGTTTTTCAAAACATTAGCGTTTGACACTAGCTACTGTCATTAGAATAAAAAAATCTGACATCCTGGCTACTAGTTTTAAAGCAGTACGACCGATCTCGATGAAATAGAATTTGCTCATGCAGCTAAACCATAAATTCTACCAAAAAATGTCATATACATAAATTATAGAAAGTGCCCTCTCCTTTAATTTATTATTTAACTATTTTGACGACATTATACAAATAGCGGTTCATTTGCAAAATCTTCGAAAAATGCTATGAGTAAACCACCAGTTCCTTTGGACCTTTTTCAACAGAAAGCTTTTCAGCTCTAAGTTTGGTCATGAAACTTCTAAATACGAAGTTTCGTCCCGATACCATTAGTAGTTTCTCCGGAATCGTCGCCACAAAAAACGGGTACACACACACACACATCCACACACACACACACACACACACACACACACACACACACACACACACAGACATTTTTTTGTACCTTGGTCAAAAATGTTCAGGGGACCCAAAAAGACATATTTCCGCTAAAATCTCAAAAATTTTTTTTGGCACGATTACAATACTTTACATACTGCGTATGATAAATTAAAAATGATGAGTTGTTGTTTCAATGTGGTAAGTTTCTGTAAAAGATTTTGTGTTCATTAAATCGAATGACGGGGTTTGGACCTTCAGTTAATGACATCAAATCTTTGTATTTTGCAACGGGAACTTGGCGGTTGTTTGTTTAGATTTTTTAAATCTTTGTTAAACGATTTGTCAGACATTCTTTGTAGTGTTATCGATCTATAAGACTGGCTGTTGTGTGATGTTTTAAATTCTATCTTTCCAGGACAGTCTTTCTTTACTCGCACCTCTTTAACTTGCGTCCAATTGATTGGACTGCCTGTTTCATTATCTTTTCTTTCGTTTAGGATTCGTTGGTTTTTTGAGACCTCCTTGAAGTCATAAATGTCGCTTGTCTCAAGTTGTTTGACAATATAGGGCTTGCTGCTTCTTGCCAGCCGGATTATAGGCCTGCATGATCGACGGCATATGAAATCGCACTGTGAGCAGAGTCACCTTCATTTTGACCATGATTGGTTTCGAAATATCGCAAACTAATTTGCTGAATAGGAAGCGTCGTAACTGCGAAAAGTAGCATGGCCACAACGATTGTGTTTTTGGTTTGGCCGGCACAGCCGTCACTGAAGAGATCAAAGCGAGTGACTCCATTTTGAGCGTATAGTGTCAAAAACCGAAAAACACAGGATGATATTTCGCATGCTCCTCTTTTTGATGGCTTCGTGCCAGAAGTAGCAGTGGCAATCTTTTGTAGCCAAATTGTATATGGTGAAATTGAAGTTCGCAAATCTTCTTTTGTAAAATATTGCACCTTCATTAGACTTAGGTAGATAAATAACTTGCTGTAGGTCAAAGACTGCAACGACGTGTTTTTACTTTATCATACGCAGTATGTAAAGTATTGTAATCGTGCCAAAAATTTTTTTTGGGATTTTAGCGGAAATATGTCTTTTTGGGTCCCCTGAACATTTTTGACCAAGGTACAAAAAATGTCTGTGTGTGTACACGTTTTTGTGGCGACGATTCCGGAGAAACTACTAAAGGTATCGGGACGAAACTTCATATTTAGAAGTTTCATAACCAAACTTAGAGCTGAAAAGCTCTCTGTTGAAAAGGTTCCAAAGGAACTGGTGGTTTACTCTTAGCATTTTTCGAAGATTTTGCAAATAAGCCGCTATTTGTGTAATGTCGTCAAAATAGTTAAATAATAAATTAAAGGAGAGGAAATTTTCTATAATTTATGTATATGACATTTTTTGGTAGAATTTATAGTTTAGCTGCATGAGCAAATTCTATTTCTACGAGATCGGTCGTACTGCATGAAAACTAGTAGCCAGGATTTGTCAGATTTTTTGATTCTAATGACAGTAGCTAGTGGCAAACGCTAATGCTTTAAAAATACTACTGTCAATATAGGCTGCGTTCGGATATTGAACACCGTTACACTTTTTACACCCAATAACACGTAAGTGTCATTTGGACGGTGTACCCGGTGTCAACGGAGTACAATATCCGAACGCAGCTTTAATCGAGATATCTGTCTAGTTCTACTAGTTTTATTTTAATGCAGACATAGCCGATCTCTAGAATCTCATTCAGCTAAACTATTAATTTTATATATAGTATGATTAAGTCATGTGCCTGGCCACATCAGATTTTTTGTTTTGCATTGCATCATTTTTAAGAGTTTCCTTGATTCGTCTCACTTTATTTTTTTCAGAAATATGAGCATTGAATTGTTCCTGTAGTTTATCAGGTAGGGTGCGAGAATGGGAGAGCGGCAGTTTACGCTAACCACTAATGTTTACAAATAACTTTGCGACCCATAAAAATAATGGCGCGACCCAATTCTGGGTTGCGACCCACCGTTTGAGAATCGCTGATATTAGTACACACATAAAAATTTTACGGAGAGAATTTGCACGTAGTTAGTTGTACACAAAAAAGAGTGATCTTTTCTCCGAAAATCAGTTGATTGTGTGCTAAAAATTGTTGATATACGTAATATCGGAGTTAATTTAACTACACAGCACGGAGTTGAAAATAGTTTATATCCGAAATGGTGAAAATTTTCACTGGAGCTGAGAAATGAAAATTAACACCATGCAGGGTGTTGAAATAACTGACAAAATGAGAGAAAGTACACTTTTTGGAGTTGATATGACTGAACATTGTGACGGAGTGATAAAACTCCTAAAAGTAAACATTAATTCCCTGTGTAATATTGATTTCTAACTCCGTTTTGGAGTGAATAATCTCCAAAAAGGTAAGATTTATACTGTAAAGGCAAAAACTTACGGTTTGACAACAACAGGCGTCAACATGTCGCCACCAAGACGGTTTGCAGTTTGCTTCGCAGTGTGTTGTGGTCGTCACTTATACTCCGAAGTTTGCGGGGTGCAGTTGAGAGTGAGTTTTTCATTTCCATTACATTTAATATATTATATGTAAGTGCATTATTATTTCAAATGGAGCAGTGTATTTTCATACGTGTTAAATACGGACAAATAAAAAAATGGGTCAGAATTATCAACGATGTAGTAAATTTCGACACAATTAATACTACAGGTAACTTACTTATATTACGACATATGTATGTATGTACGTAGACATATGTATGCATGTACATTACTTATTCGTTGTGCTCACATGCTTTTATAATTTTGTAGTTTATAAAAATGTTACGCACACTACTAATGTACTATAGAAAAAAGCTTGTGAAGATACCGGGTAGTCAAATGCGCAGTACGTTTGTTGCCGCATTTGTGGTACCTTCATACCGAGTATGACACTGCATTGTACCTAATACAGAATGCATGTCGATTTTTGTGTTTTTTTTTATGAAGTAGTGTGCGAATGATATGTATATAGTTACCAATTATATTATATGTACTTAGTTAGTTTTTTCGAAAAATAAATTGTTAAAATGTATTTTTGATTTTTACTGGTCCCCGTCATATTCCTAATAAAGATAAGAACCGCTCTGAAAAAAAAACAACTCTATTTGGTACATATTTAACTTCATTACGTACACAAACAACTCTTTTAGGGAAAGAATAATTTCGCCAATAAAAGAAAAGCACCCCGCAACAGGGTAATTTTAACACTAATAAAGGAGTTACGTAACATCTCCACGAATGTATTTCACTACTACAGAAGAACTTTTGCACTCCGGAACGCGGAAGTTTGACACGCGGGGAGATTATTTTATGTCTATAAAGGAGTAAACCTGCATTTCCCTAAACATATATTTTCAACTCCGTTACAAATAATAATAACTATAAAAAGAGTGAATGAGCTCTGTAAAAATTCAACTCCGTCTGATTTAACTACATGCGCAAACGGTCGCGAGGGAGATCCATAGCGGTGTTGAATCGGTGTTAAATCCAACTCCGTATTTTTATGTGTGTATATAAAATATAATATATAATAATATAATGTATAATATAAATGTAATATTATATAATTTATAATATAATAATATATTAATTTTATGTAAATCTAATCATCAGTCACAACGCTTACGTCCGTTTGTGTTTCCGAGATATAATAATATATAATTAGAAACTCAAAGAGGCGTAAGCTCACATACGCCTATTCGTGGTACGAAACAACTGCAAAAAGTCACTTACGCCCCAGAAAAAAAAAATGAAATCTTAACAATAAGTACAGATTCTCACTTACGCTGTTTTGCGATGTCAAAGAACGTACTTTAGCAAGTTGTTTTAGGCAATATTCTCAAAATGAGATTTTTGTTACTTACGCCCCTTTGTGTTGCGATGGTAGAATTGATCAGCACAAAAATACGATACTTCGCCGTATTTAAACATAGGCTCTATCTCCTCTAATAAGCGAGATACCATGGTGAGCTTCGAAATTGAATCACCCGGTTTATATATATATATATATATATATATATATATATATATATAAAGGAGAAAGGTATTTGTCGGGCAATTCCGTCATACGAAGATCGAAGAAGCAACCGTATACACGTGTTTCGGACTATTAGTCCTCATCAGTACGGTATAGCCAAGAAAATACGGTTGCTTCTTCGATCTTCGTATGACGGAATTGCCCGACAAATACCTTTCTCCTTTATATCTTACCGTCTATTAACCAGCTTTCCTATATATATATATATATATATATATATATATATATACCGGGTGTATAACATACAGGGTCTCTCACGACGAGCTGCCATTAGAAGTATATGCAGATCCAAATGAAATGAGAGATTGAAAATTTGTGAACTTATATTGTTGGACACGATCGTCTCAACTAAAATATTTTGAGTTTTAGGTTACTTCTGGTTACACCGGAAATGGTGTCAACTTTTATATTTCAAATAGAACAGCCTGTTTTATAGCATTTTTGAAATCTTCATTAAATTGTAGATCAATTTTATGTAACATGCCCTATACTTAACCTGCGTCATTTTTGTGATATTCAATTTTTATTATTTTTATATATATATATATATATATATATATATATATATATATATATATATACAAGGAGAGTTATTAGTATCCCGGCGGTCCATAGCTTATAAATCATTTGAGAAAGAAAAAAATTTTATACAAAAGTTGTTTGACTCGCCATTTTCTATAACGTAAAATTATTTTCATTTATACAGGGTGTTGCATTTAGGCGTGACGGAAAGGCAGCACTTTTTTTTTAATGGAACGCCTGTATATCATGCCATATTATGAATACGAAGGAAGTTGTCTTTCGAACTGTGTAAGTTGTACCTGTGTAAAGTAAATAGTTCCTGAGATATTCAATTGTTTGTCAACAAATTGGCAATTGCAAGCCTTTCTTATAAACTATGTTAATACTACATTTTTGCAGATATTGTCCTAAAAATCTTGTCACATAATAACTAAACCCATAGCTAGATGCTGATGTCATGAAAAATTTGATGCGCTATACAGGGTGATTGTAGCATGCACTAGTTTTTAAACATTTTTGAATGGCTTTTTCTTGAGATTTTTAAATGGAACACCCTGTATATTATTTGCTAATTGAAATGTCTGTTAAGTTTTTTGTAATTTTTATTCATTATATCGTATATCTATTTTTACTAGTTTTTGTGATAGTTGTAATTTAAAGAATAGTATGCTATTTAGTATCTTAATACTAGGAGAATGTGCAGGCCTAATAGGCCTGCTAGTCGACCTAGGTAGATCGCCGAAGCGTTAAGAGGTAAACAAAAAGCCCGGATGCTCTTACACGTGCGATATGATTATGTTCGTACGTTCGAAGCGGTTACGGGGCGCCATCTATTGCTTCGTAGCGTAATCCCAACAGCGACATGATGATGTGCCGCCGTCTGGTGACCGCGTCGCGAAGCGCGCGGCCGTTGCCTAGCAACCTCGATAGGTTGCCATGGCGACGCGCTGACCTGTACACTCCTAAAGCATAATCCATAAATTTACCCGAATCGAGGTAAAAAATAACGAAAACTGGGCCGAAAATGGACGAAATCGAAGGCCTAAGCGCTGTAGAATCAAATTTTAGGCGAAAAATCGGCGCCTGCGGCGCCGATTTTCGCTTCTCCGAGGAGCAGACCTTTCCCCCGATTCGCCGATTTTCGTAAACTTCTTGCGCGGACTGTGTTAGACTTTTAGTATATAGTAGGGATAGGGATTGCTTTGTAAACAGTGTGCTGGGTAGCATGATGTAAAATAATTGAAGCGTTATAGAAGAAGCCATTTAGAACCTATTTAATTAGATTTATTCATATAAAAAGTATTACCGTTATCAAGGTATTACACAATTTTATAAGTATGTTTTGCAATTTTTACAAACGTACAGCGAGCGAACCTGAAGATCTAGTAACTTCAGTTGGGCTCCGAAGTAAACCAAAAACAGCGTACTTTTAGGGGGACTATTGCGAAAAATTGTTCACCTTTGTGAAAATTATGCGGAGACGTTTCATTGTAATAGTATGTGCGCTCATCCATAAAAACAAACAGAAACGCTCAAACCTGTCTTGATGAGCTACGTTTGAGAATGAATTTCTATTTAGTACAAAAAACAACCAACAACGTCTACTTACTATTGTTAATTGATTTAAAATAGGATCTTTTTCTGGAGAGACAATTGAAAATTGGGATAATATGAATGATAGTATGAGTAATATTGATAATGTGAATGGAAAGTGGATGACTTGGAAGTATTTTTAATAGATTTCTTTGCTATGAATGAAAATCTGAATCTAAAGATGCCTATCAGTTTGCTTTTGTTGCATATTTGGTTTCTGTGTGTGAGTTACATCAAAGAAAATCTGATTTTCAACACTCAGAAGTCAACAAATTTGCACGATAGCTAACCTAAAAGTACACGGTTTAGGGTTTACTTTAACAGTAATTTAAATTTTTTTAAATCGCGTGGCCGGTTGCCATACGATCGACGGCAAAATATATTTATAAAATTTTATATAGAATTGTTAATATGTTGATAACGGTAATACTTTGTATAGGGATCAAGCTGGTTAAATCGTTTTTAAATAATCTCTTCTATCGCCACTTGAAGACTTTACATCAAACTACCAAATACCTTATTCACAGCAATATGAAAAATTTATAATTGCATTACATTTTCGTTAAATTGCAAATATCACAAAAAATAGTAACATTTGGTGTATAACATACTAGATGTAAATTGGAGCGAAATAAAGGGTTATTACAGCCAACACATATTATACAGGGTGTTCCATTTAAAAATCTCGAGAAAAAGCCATTTGAAAAACAACAAAATTTCCTAAGTTCAATGAACACCCTGTATAGTGTATGTAATATCTTTTGATACTATCACCTACCTACTGGCTTTGACTATTGTTTCATATAGTTTAAAGGCAAAATCGGCAAAAATTTCGTTTTTACATAGTTTTTAAAAAGACCCTGCAACGGGCATATTTTGGAAAAACAGTTGAATATCTCTGGAACAATTACCGCTGTGACTTAACAACATACACGGCTGGATAAACAAATTTAGTAGTGTTTATAATATAATAAAATATACAGGGCGTTCCATTTAAAAAAATGTGCATACTTTCCGTCACACCTAAATGCACCACCCTATATAAATGAAAATAATTTTACGTTATAGAAAATAATAATAATAATAATAATAATAATAATTGTCTTTATTCATACATAAAAGGAAATTGTATAAAAAAAAAATAAGCTACATTCTGTGCGAAAATTTGTATGAAATGGCGAGGTTCAGTGCTCCTTAATTGAAGAGAACTGCTCTTACACCTAACCAACTTAATCTAACATAAATTAATCTACACAAAATCAAATACATACTACGCAAACATTACTACATATATTGAGAAAAAAAACAAAATTCAATGAACATTTACTATCTTACCATCATCACCCTAATTCCGCGACAAGCAATTCACTGCATCAGATAACAAATCAAAAAATAATAAAATCAAAAACAAATCAAATCAAACTCAGACCCCCACAGATCCCGTACGCACTGCAACCTCCACATCAGTCTGTTACTGTTACCAAAACTGGCGGGAATAAAGATCATCAAACAATTTTCTTCTATATAAACAGAGACTCAAAGATTTGATTTCCGGAGCAATAGAATTGTAATGGAAAGCAATCTGATACCGAAACGACCTACTACAAAACGCAGTCTTACGGAGAGGTGGTGTGAGCATGCCCCGAAACCGTAAGTTCAGGTTGTGCACATCTGTTCGGAATTCTACTTTTCTGTACAAATAAGAAGGCGCTCGATTGATCATAAGCTTTTTATAAAATACATAGGCATGAAGCAATCGCCTATTGTTCATACGCAACCAACCACTATCCCTCAGTTTATGTGAGATGCGCTGATACTTCCTTATGCCATAAATAAATCGCAAACAGGAATTCTGCACACGCTGGATCCGATTCGCATCAGCCGCTGTCAAGCAAGGTCCGTAGACCACATCACAAAAATTAAAATTGCTTAAAACCAGCGCATCACACAACCTTATTTTAGCCGCTTGAGAAAGAATGTGCCTCGCATTGTAATACTGCTTCAACTTAGAGTACGCTCTTCGTACACAGCCAACAACATGTTTTCTGAATCTTAGGTCCGGTTCAAACATAACTCCAAGATTCCTAGCCTCATCCACAACTTCTATGGGTGCACCATTTATATTAATAGTGATTGTGGCCTTACAGAGCTCCACATCTTTCCCCCTACCAAACAACATAACCTTTGATTTCAACGGATTCAATTGCATACAGTGGTCTCCCGCCATGGACGCCAACAAACTCAGTTCCTCATTCAACTTCATAACAGAAACGCACAGGTCTCTCGCCGCAAAAGACATATACACTTGAGAGTCATCAGCATAGAAGTGCGCAGTAGAGTTTGTGAACAAATGCTGAAACTGTGACGTATATATAGAAAACAAAGTTGGGCCCATTACCGATCCCTGCGGAACACCGCAACCAACATGAACAAAAGCTGACGTACCGGAAGACAACCTGACACACTGGCTTCTGTCTACCAAGTACGATGCAAAAAAGTTAACAGCAGTAACATCCAAACCTATTAGCTTGAGAATAGCTAACATTATTCCATGATGAACTTTATCAAAAGCTTTCGAGTAGTCCAGAAGTACCAGCGATGTCAAGAAACCGCGGTCAGTCGCACTAATTATATCATCCGTTATATGGAGTAGAGCTGACGCACAGCTGTGATTACGTCTAAAACCTGACTGTGTTTCCGGTAAAATTTTGTATTTTTCCAAATGCTGGTTAAGCTGTTGATTAATAATCCGCTCCACAATCTTTGACATAGCCGGTAATACACTAATGGGACGCAAGTCAGAGTACCCCTGAGGGGGATTCTTCTTTGGGATAGGAATGACAATAGCATTCTTCCAGGCTGACGGAAAAACCGACTCGACAATACAAAAATTAACAATGTGCGTTATAAAATCAAGGAGAAACGGAAGACACAGCTTTAATGTTTGGATGCTTATACCATCCCCACCAATAGCACTACTGTCCAAATCAGAAATCACCCTCAATACACAATCCTCAGTCACCACATGAAACTTCAACAACTCATCGCTGAGCACCGGCTCAGATTTATACCTATTAATGACTTGATCTATTCTTGGTGAAGTAACGGGAACCTGAATGAAATGAGAATTTATTTGTTCCGGGTTCATCAAGTTGTCTGGCAAAATTATGGTCCTATCATGGCCACCACCACCAATAACACGCAAATTTCTCCAAAATTTCCTAGAGTTCCCCGACTCAACCAACCGCTCAAAATAAGCTTTTTTCCTTCGTCTAATTACCCCCGTAACCATATTTCTCACATTTTTATAAATCAACCAATCTGCGGGTTTTTTAGTTCGCCTATAAACAGTGAGTGCATGATCACGCTCTTCAAACATAGCTTTTAAATCAGATGTTAGCCATGGAGCATCAGGCTTCGTAAAACGCGATCTGATAAATGGAGCATGTATATCAAGTAAGGTTATAATATTTGAATTCAAGAAGTCTATTTTTTTATCGATACTATTTAGATCATAAATATTTCTCCATGGGATAGCTCTTAAATGTGAGGAAAATAATTCATAATTAAAATGACCAAAATTTCTGTAGGTTTTAAATGAAGGCAAACTCACATCCAAACTACACGTCAACACGCAGTATACAATATCATGATCAGAAATATCTGGAGAATGTAAGACACCGGAGTCAGTTGCCAGGTTAGTCTTGTGAACTATGATCAGATCCAAGAGAGTGGATGATTTTTCAGTCACCCGAGTGGGTTCCGTAATTATTTGCAAAAGACCCATGCTTTCAAGCAGCAGGTCAAGCTCAGCAGAGGCCACTGTGGATTTTTTTTGAAAGTCAATATTCATGTCTCCCATCAACAATATATTATCCGTCCCAAGAAGTACCTGAGACAACGTTTCCTCAACAGCAGCAAGAAATTCGCCAACAGGCGACATGGGTGGCCTATAGACAACACCACAATACATTTTTACTTTAGCAATACTAACAACAATCCAAAGTTGTTCTAGAGTTTCAGAACAGTCGACAACATTAAACATTAAATTTGACTTTATATACCAACACACACCACCACCCCTGCCGCCTCTATCTTTTCTGCATAAATTATAGCCGGCAATGGACACATCCCGATTACTCACCGACGCGCCCAACCAAGTTTCGGTAACCGCGAAGATATCATAGCCACCAGCTACAATGTAGGTCGTCAAAATTCCCAGCTTTGGCTGCAGTGATCGCACATTCAGATGACCGCACTTCATCTTATTAGCCATTAAACTAATTCCTTCCTAGATAATATATACAGATACTGAGAATGATAAACATAAAACAAAAAAAAAATGATATCATTAAAGAAACATCAACAGAGAATTGCAAATCACAAGGAACAATGTCAACTAAATCGTATGTAAATAACCGTAATCATAAACCTTTTTAACCAACTGTCGCGAACAATATATGCAGCTAACTAAACTCAATGTATCTCGGCAACGATAGGCGGTGATAATCACAAAGACAAAGAAAAATGATATATAAATGAACAATACTGTAAATTTTAATTTTTAGTAGATAGGAGCAATAGCAAAGAATATACGTATGTGCTATTGCATTGCGCATGCTCACATGAAAATAAGCTGAATTCAAACAATCAAATACACAATAAACAAAATAACGCAATCATAATGAATCATAATGCAAAAAAAAAATACACAACAGAAATAAAACAATATACACAATATACAGAACAGAATTGTTAGTTAGGGTTACTCACTGATATGGGCGGAACTTTATCAAAATCTGTATCATCCTTGATGGAGTACTTCACGTTATTTACTTTTGCATATATGGTTCCATCGAATACCCAAACATTCTTATAATTAAACTTTTTTATAGCTCGCTGGAAAAGTTTGTGGCGTGCAGCAGTAAGATCCTCAACGACTCTTAGGCCACTTCCCCTCAGGTTCTTCCTACTTTGCATCACATCCTTCCTGGTGCGATAGCTCACAAATTTTATAATCACTGTCTGCTTTCCATTGCTGACCGGGCCCACCCTATGACATCTATCGATGGCATGTTGATCCACGCTAACATTCATCCGTTCACTAAATATTTTTAGAACTATTTCTTCCATAGCTCCCTGATCCTTCTCCAAGTTGGAGGCAAGGGGAACTCCATGAATACGGACATTGTTCCTTCGTGAATATTGTTCCAAATCGTCACACTTAGCTCGCAGTGTGGTATTTTCGGCCTTCAGGTGTTGGATTTGCTTGTCGTAGGCAGCCAGTCTGTCAGTAAGCATTTGAGTTAGGCCTGCCAACAATTTCTTGGTTAGCTTAGACAAAAACGAGTCCTCGTCCAGGACCTCATGCATACATTCCTTGATAAATTTCTTCTGTTCTGCATTGCGTGTACTACTCATGCTTATAGAAAACAATGTAGGACAGCCTCCCCTTAACACCACACACTTTTCAAAAATTAATTGTTTAAATTCACCGTACAAACTCTGAAAATACACAGAGCAACACGCCAACGTGCTAACTACTCAGACATGCGCAAATACTTTTGGCGAAGTATATGGCGAGTCAAACAACTTTTGTATAAAATATTTTTTTCTTTCTCAAACGATTTATAAGCTATGGACCGCCGGGATACTAATAACTCACCCTGTATATCTATATATATATATATATATACCCTGTATATATATATATATATATATATATATACCGGGTGTATAACATACAGGGTCTCTCACGACGAGCTGCCATTAGAAGTATATGCAGATCCAAATGAAATGAGAGATTGAAAATTTGTGAACTTATATTGTTGGACACGATCGTCTCAACTAAAATATTTTGAGTTTTAGGTTACTTCTGGTTACACCGGAAATGGTGTCAACTTTTATATTTCAAATAGAACAGCCTGTTTTATAGCATTTTTGAAATCTTCATTAAATTGTAGATCAATTTTATGTAACATGCCCTATACTTAACCTGCGTCATTTTTGTGATATTCAATTTTTACATTAAAAAATGACAGCTGCACGGTTACTTTCAATTATTTATAAATTATCCCCTGTGACCGTTGGAAAAAAAGTTGTCCGGTAAAATGTTGTGAAGGTAACATATTATCGACACATCGGTAGAGTTCTTCTAAAAGTTATACAGGGTGTTCAAATTATAAGATCAAAGTTGAATTCGAGAAAAGTACTAAAAGTCGATTTTTCAAATGGCAACCCTAACATATGAATGACTTTTTGAATTCTATGGAATATTTTAGATAAACTTTGTGTAAAATGTCCTATACCTGAAATGCATTTCTACCTATGTACTTAAATCGATTTTTAAACATCACAGTAGAAATTGCAAACATTGCCAAATCAAGATTGCGTATGAAAACAACTGAACAATTTGGAATCAACAGAACTTTACTGAACAAGTTTCTTTAGGTCATTTTTCATTATAATTTATTTAGTATTTATAAAATTATAAACCTACAATAAAACACAACATTAAAAATAAAACAAAATCGTTAAGTAAATTTAAAAAACTGCTCAATTCAATTTCGATTTGGAATTAATTTAGAATCAAGCAGTTTTTGTAATTTACTTTAGGTACTATTTAGTTTTATTTTTAATATTATGTTTTATTGTAGGGTTATAATTTTATAAATAGATACTATATTAATTATAAAGACAAATGACCTAAAAAACTTGTTTAATAAAGTTCTGTTTATTCCAAATTGTTCAGTTGTTTTCAAACGCAATCTAGATTTGGCAATGTTTGCAATTTCTACTGTCATGTTTAAAAATCGATTTCAGTAGGTACAAGTACATTTTAGGTATAGGACATTGTACACAAATATGATCTAAAATTTTCCATAGAATTGAGAAATGTATTCATATGTTACGGCTGCCATTTGAAAAAATGGACTTTTAGTACTTTTCTCGAATTCAACTTTGATCTTATAATTTGAACAGCCTGTATAACTTTTAGAAGAATTCTACCGATGTGTCAATAATATGTTACCTTCACAACAATTTTGCCGGACAACTGTTTTCCAACGGTCGCAGGGGATAATTTATAAGTAATTGAAAGTAAACGTGCAGCTGTCATTTTTTAATGAAAAAAATTAATATCTCAAAAATGACGCATGTGAGGTATAGGGAATGTAACATAAAATTGATCAAGAATTTAATGAAGATTTCAAAAATGCGATAAAATACAGGATGTTCCATTTGAAATATAAAAGGTGACACCATTTCCGGTGTAACCGGAAGTAACCGAAAACTCAAAATATTTTTGTTGAGACGATCGTTTCCAACAATATGTCCACAAATATTCAATCTCTCATTTCATTTGGTTCTCCATATACTTCAAATGGCAGCTCGTCGTGGGAGACCCTGTATATATAAGGTGACCAAACGTCCTCCTTTAGGGAGGACAGTCCGCTTTTTAGAGGCTTGTCCTCCTGCTTACTCCTTAGGCGTGCCCTCCTAAGGTCCTCCTTCCTTGTAGAATGTCCTGTTTGTCTTCCTTTTGAATGGTTTCTGTGTTCTGTGATACAGTTCAAATAGTAGATATTTCCAAACAGATCAAACCTAAATATGAACTAAACATAATTGGTGTGAACCTGTTGGCATGTTATTGAAAAGCAAGACTTTCAAATTATAACTCTAAGAAAAGAAACTATCGTATTTTCGACTAGCGTCTAGCCAGCAGGTGCAACAAACGATCTTGCCGATGTAGGGCTACAGGTATGCCACCCAGCATACACTATTGGCGCGCGCGCATTGTGGACCTAGCTGGTAATATCTCGGTTCTGTTTATTCAAAAGACTGGAATCTTGCATAAACTATAAATTAATGAATAAAAAAAATTAATAGATTAATTAATAATTTTACGTAGTGAGAATATCGAATTTGAACTTTAGCATAGTCCTAGAGGCAGTTTTAGTAGTTAAACTCATTTTTTTCCATAAAAGACATCTAATTTTAAGAAACCCTTGACAAAGGTGAAGAAGAGAAAATACTGTATGAATACATTGATGAGTAAAAATCTTTATCATTACACAGTTTGTATAAGAAGTAATGTAACTAGTCAATATTTTTCTTCCTAAAAAGTTTACAAGGAAAACATTCTAATAAAAGTTTTAGGAAATTGCCTAAGCTACAAATTTGAAATGCTTAGAAATGAATAATACTATATATTCAAAAGTATTTTGTATTTTATAGCTTAAATCATTTTCAAAAACATTTTTTTTCTTGTAAGCTTCTCAGAGGTCGAGGTATTGACATGATAGAGATCGTTTTAGCATTTTGTAGTTGCTTTCTTGTTTACATTTAATCATTTTGTATCATTTAAACGACTGATCTCAGGGACTTTTGGACAGGAAAAATATACAGGGTGCTATCTTTAAAGAACTGAATTTTCCCTGCTTCTTACAAATGCATAACCCTGAATATTCAAAAGTCATTTAAGTTTGTAGCACAAGTAATTTTCTAAAATTCTTATTTGGTTTCTTTTTTCTACACTTTCAGGACCAGATATTGACACGTTACGTTTCTTCTTATTAACTTTTTGATGATATGGAATCGGAATCTTATGCGTTAAATAACGATCATGTTTATGAAACCGACAATGTTAGCAAAAGAAAGAGGAAATTACAGTTTATTAAAAGAAACATCTCCAAAAGACTATGAAAACTGCATTACAAAGTACATATCCAGAGGACATAGATAGTGGCGATGGCGTATTTAAGGATGAACTATCGCAGTGTTTACAATATGCAAATATTAAAAAAGTTGTTCAAGCAGGAATATATATATAGATTCCCTAATGTGTAAAATTATTTATTTCTATTTGTTAAGAATATCGATTTATGAATTAAGATAATATATTTTATTTGTTACGAATTTTGATTTTAAAATTATTAAGCTATTTATTTGTTATTTTGTATTTCTTAATAATATTCATTTGTTGCTTTAAATAACGATATAGATACTTATATTAAATGTTGTTTGCAAAAAAGTCAAATACCTTACTTATTATTTATGATTGTTTTTAGTATTAGTACATTTTTATTTTTGTATAAAAAGTATTTCTTAATTCAACACGGTATATGGGGGCCCCCAAATGCAAAATTATCCAGGGCCCCATGATGGCATAACGCGCCGCTGGTTATGATTGATTTCTTAGAATGACATTTATAGATGCATATCGGGCATTTTCTGAAGTTTGGGTAATTCTCGATCTTTCTCCGTTGTGTGCCTTTAAGATATGGTAACGCAGTTTACGTTTATCATTAAAGTTTTTGTCGCAATTGTTACAAGAAAACCCAAATACGGCACAGTCTTTATAAATTCGCGGAGCCAACACGTTTATTTTACGTTCATGGAATTTTTTACGTGTCTTTTTAAATTGCTCCTACTGCTAAAATTTGTACCGCATTCACTACATTTATTTCACCAATTTATTTCTTTTTGTTCGTCACCGATGTTGAGGGAATAATTTATATATTATTTATATATTTTATATATTTTTATATATTTTATAATTATTATATTATATAAGTTGAGGGCTTGGAATTAATCAACTAGAAATACGTTTAATATTCAGCTTTTCCTAACCGAAACAACACCAAATTCTTTTGAATAAACAGAACCGAGATATTACCGGGGCTAGGTCCACAATGCGCGCGCCATGGTGGGTGGCATACCTGCAGCCATACATCGGCAAGATCGTTTGTTGCACCTGCTGGCTAGACGCTAGTGTATTTTCGTTTTGCGAAACCTGATGAGAGTAGATGTATTTTGATACGTGATTCTGAGTAAAAAGTTGAAATTAGACTATTTGTCCTTCCAATTGGTAAAAATGTAAAAAAAATCAATAAAAATTTAAAAGTAAAGTAGATATCTATAATACAATGCAAAAGCAAAGGAACAACCCAAGCAATACCCATCCAAATAAAAAAAGTCAATTATTAATAAGTAGCCAAATCACAAACACAAAAAATAAATTTAATAAAAAAATGCGAAACAAACAAGTTAATAAGAAATTGCTTGCTTGCTGATTTGTCTAGAAAGTAATTATCAGGTTGAGTTAGTCCTTTCCTTTAAAGTTAGAGTCGTTTAAAATACAGTTTTGTTGATATTTGACACATCTAAAACTAGGACTTAAAAACAGAAATAAGTTCAGATGAGACTTACACAAAATGGCAATTACTTCCTACGTCCTAAACAAACGCAAACAAAAATCAGCAGTACGTTTTGGTTCTTCATATCTTTATTCAATTTATTTTTATTATTTGGTATTTTGTTACTTATTTTTTCTTAATTAATTTATTTGCGTCTTGTTATTGTAAGGGTATTGTTTGGGTGTTTTCTTGGATTTCGCGTATTTTTCGTATTGTGTTTATTTGTTTTTCAAAAAATAATAATCCAAACTGCTGCATCCTTTTAAAGAATTCAAAAAAACTGTACATGAAAGACTTACTAAGAATTAAAACAGATTTCTAAAAAATGCGAGGAAAAACTGGGACATTCTGAATATCAAGAAATATGTCATTACATTTAAAATAATAAATAGTTGTTAGTGACTTTGAATTGATTTCGGTCAAGTATTTTTTAAAAGTATCATTAAGTAATGAATTCATAATATATTCTGATGACTAACATTTTCAAATTTATATTTATTCCAGCGACAGAATGAGCATGGTGGGCCTCATAAATGTCGTCCTATTCAACAAAATAATAATGGTCACCTTAATACATACCTAGCTCCTTTATTTTCTTTATAGACGTTTTATGCAGTTATGTGTTATTGGTACTTTAGAAACAACATTTGAAGTCGGTTGTGTTAAGGACCATTGGATACCACTATAACCCCAAACAAATTTTGTCTTCAATATTTTTCATTAAACACATTGACTCAGCCAACTACAAGATAACTTGTAGTATTTTCATTGAAAATATTCAAATATCTCGTAGCTGGTAGTCATGAAAGAACCTCATGAAAGAAACTAAACAAAAATCTGTTTTAAAAGTTGTTAGCAATATGTTATTAAATGAAAATAAAGTATCTTTAGTTTGTGACTAAAAGTTTGTGCGTACTTCCCGTAGTTCGAACGGCCTACAACTCAGCACTACCTTAAAAATCCAAACGCACCACCTGCTTTTTAACCCTTGTCCGAACAGCAATCATTGTATGCCCTTGCCATCAATGGGCAACCTTGTACTCTGAACAACTTATCAGTCCAACTGGGGGTATGCAAAAACGGATTCGGATTAGCGAGAGTGTACTGTAGTAAGAAAATTATCCTCAGCCAGGCCAAAGTTAAAATATCCCCCACCGTAAAACATTAAAACAAAAAACATGGAGTGAACCGATTTTGGCCATTGATGAACTTGCCCTTACTTTTTAAGAGATAAACTTGTACATTTACCAAATTTCAGATCGATTACTTCAAAATTAAGGCAGTTATCATGTACACAGATACACAGACAGACGGACATAGCTAAATCGATTGTTTTCAATGCCGATCAAAAATATATATACAAGTCTATACCTGCCACGCTTCCTTAAGGGTGTTACAAATGTTGTGACAAAGTCAATATACCCTACCACAGTAAATGTGGGGGGTATAAAAAAACTGAACTACCAAAAGTTGGATGCTTGTGAATACCCCTTGTATAAAATAACAATATGTAACGTGAATGACAAAATACATTCTCGTAAATTTTCAACTCAATCATATCATACGTAATCTTTAAAAATCGAGTACCTATACCAAAATCAAACACCGACAATATAACAACAAATATGTAACTTGCCACACAAGCATTTGCCAGAACAAAAGAATAGCTAAGTCATTACCCACACACACACACTCATACACATAACCTAAAAGTGACTCACCCAACTTCTTCTGGAACTCGCTACCAAAAACAGCAATCTGTGCATCGTACCTAGAGTCAGTAGGAGCAGCCAGCGCCTCCGTCACAGCATTCTCACCACTAGGCAGACACTCGATGGCATCAAAGTACAACCATTGGAAGATCGGATGGAACTTCCCAGAGGATGCCTTCATAACTTCTTGGGCAACAATGCCACCAATTGTTGCGTTCATCGGATTCACGTCCCCTGCGCATATCTTTGAGAACGTCTGTAAGAGCTCGTTATTAATTTCCGTATCATTTCCGCCATCAACTGAAACCGATTTTGCAACCGTCAAAAATTCTTCAGCATCTTTTGCAGACCATGGTTTAGGTAATTTATTATTTTTCTCAACAAATTTGTGCAAAGCACTGAAGGCCAGGTGAAGCTGTTGGGGGTGATCGAATTTTGCAAAATCTGTTACAACAAATTCAGGATTTTTTAATGCCTCGGATAATGGTTTAAATGCTAATTTCTTCGGCATTTTTACTTGAGTTGCAATACCACCACGTTCGTATTTTGAATATGCAGTTGTATCTCCAATACTGAAGGTGTAGGGACCCAAAACTTTGATCTTCTTCGGTTCGCAATTGTTCAATGCGGTCATGCCAATGACCTCGGAAAATGTCACATAATCGCCATCTTCCATTCCGTGACGGGTGTCGTCTATACAAGTTACGACGCTTTCTTTATCACGGGAAACATCAGCAATCATTGCGGAAACAGGTGATTCGCCATTAATATCCACAACGGTAAACGACGGGCCAAAATCGCAGAATACTTGAGCAAATAATCCTCGAGTTGTAGCAATTATCAAGGCAATATCGTTAGCATGGGTTATCTCACTGATTTTCAACTGTTCATTTAGAGGCGAGTTGGTTAGGACAACCACTCGGTATTTTTTGATAATTTCCTCAGTTAATGGACCTGTGCAGGTTTTGGTGGGGACATACATGTTTAATTCAGATAGGTTTTTCAAAGAAACCTCAGCTCGGTTTTTGCCAATATCATCTTCCGTAAAGTAGAATTGAGAGGAGAGATCCTGGCGAGTGCATTGGGTTTCATCATGTAAAGTTACTGATTTTACGCCGCCTAATATAACATTTTTAGCAATTTCTACTCCTAAGCCGCCAAGGCCGGAAATCAACACCTCGCTGGTAGCCATGCGGCGCATGGCGTCATGGCCTAAAACGTAGAGTTGCCTCGAGTAGAGTCCCTCGTCAATCTCGGCCCCATTTGGGGATGAAGCGCCGGGCTGACTATTCGCCATGTCTAAGGAAGTTGTGACTATGTCTAGCTTCCGTTTCTTAGCTGGTGGGTCGACGGAGCTGTCTACGATTTGGGCACTAGACATCGGACACACAAGAGCACAGTGTTAATTGTCTCTTCGATTCGGAATTTCAACGTGTTTTGGTCATTCGCTAACACTTCGCGTCTGAGAATTGCCGGCATATATCTGGTAAAAACTCGCCAAGAACAAAGAGGAGCCGCTATTGCGTGAACAACGCGCGACGCGCTACCAATCTAACACAACGCGCAACCGCAAACTCACAACAACCCTACCAAAAGTCTTTGATACTACCAAAATTGTTTGATATTACCCAAAATCCCATCGGAAAAATCATTTTGACAAAGTCAATTTTGATTAAAACCGTGAATAAATCAACCTAAACGTCAAAACACTCCCATGTAAAGAAGAAAAAATATGATGCAAACGCAATAGCTCCAACTTCACTCCGGATGCTACATACAAAATGACGTCGCGGAAAACAAAACAAATGGTTTAATCGGATGTCAAAATGGCCAAAATGTGTTCAAATTCCTGCTCGAAAATTATGGCCAAATTATCTTTGGGGCTTACCTAGGTCTGTGCGGATAGAAACGTTCGGAAATCGACGTCCAAATAGCAGCGACGACATTACCGATCGCGTCCAGCACGTATCGTAAAATTACGGTGATATGCGGAATTTTCGTAATTGCTTTTCCTCACTTGCAATGCAAAACAAACGCAACTGTCATAAACCGCGCTGGAGAGATTAGAGCACTATCGCGGCTCAAAATCTCTGATATGACGTTTGTTTTAATCGTACAATCAATTTTATCATACAATACATTGTACAAAACCTACCAAAAGTTTTGATTATATACTTAAAACATATTTTCATATTGAAAGACTCCTGTTTAGAACAAGCTGATTTTTAGTTATGTGCTGCTTTATGTAGATATTTGAATAGTCATAGTCAGCCGTTGTCAAGTTAGCCCTCCACTTTTGAATTGTATTTAATTTTTATGAAAATCATTTGGGAATCGTTAGGGAGGGTATGGGAGTAATTGGTCTTCCCCCCGACTTTCACATTTTATGTATTTTTTATTGGAATGGTTTGGAAATCATTAGGGAGGATTAGAGAGTTCACTTTATGCCCGGGTTACACTAACGTCTAACGCCTTTATGCATTACTAACGCGTCAACCGGCCCTCTGATTGGCCATCGATTTTAACGCATTAATTTGAACACGCGTTAAGCATTACACGTTAGGCGTTAGTGTGGCCCGGGCTTTAGACGTTTGGAAGTAATTAGTTTGACTGCAAAACACTTTTTTGTTTTCCGGCGGAAAGTTACCCTAACGGCTTTGTTTTATCATATCATGTTAACTTATCACGATTGTGTCTTTCATTTGTTCTCAAAATAATCATAAAGTCGGGTTAAGTAATAATAAGCATAAAAGCATAGTACCTATTCCAAGAAAGTTTCTCTATAAAGAAACAAGTGACGAACTTACAGTAGGTTATGCAACCAATTTAACAAATTCTGTACAGAATAGCGGTATTAATTTTTATGGAGGGCAAACACAAATTTGAATTGATTTCCCCGCCTACTTCGAGTAGAATCATTTATAATGACCCATTATATTTTATTAGGTAGGACCATTGTTCAATTTATTTAATTTATTTTCTAATTTACTAAATTTCGACTAATAATTAACCATTTCTGAGATATCCGAGGTAATGCACTATACTAAAAGCAGCAAACGCAACAAAAGAATACCTGCATTTGTGCATTTTCAGGAACTTAAATTCTTACAGTAAATAACTAATTATTGTAACACACACTGCAGTTTTTTTACCTATAGAATAAAAATTGGTAGCAAATGCTATTTTTAGGAGCTAACAAGTTTATCTAAAGTTTTCTCAGAAACTGTATTTTAATCAATTTTAATCAATCGCATACTTTTGAGCCTTTTATATATATATGCCTTTTATAGCATATGCACAGAACCATAAAAAATGGTATAAAACCATTGTGTAACCCCATTTCTCCGACACCGTGGGTTTACTCATCAATTTGTAGTAATATTGAAAATGCGTATTAATAGTTGTAGTGATTGTTTGCAAATATCAGCTTTTTACGTGTATAGAAGCTATAGTATGGAATATGGATATCTTGGAGGGTGGGACGATTCCCACAGCACCTAGGCCTCATTAGGCCCCTTTTGCTAGCCTCCGGGGGTACCTGTAGCTTAGGCTGTCTGCCTCGAGCCATCCTGTAGCCTTCGTGAAGGCGAGGACGTCGCTCGGCGGTACCCCTCTGATGGCGGATAAATCCAGCCATCTTTTACCCAGAAAATGTTCACGTAATGTCGAAAGTGCCGGACGTTCGCACAGAAAGTGTTCTGCCGTCTCTTCCTCGCTTTAGCATCCTCTGCACATTTGGTCCTCTAGGATTCCGATGCGGGTTAGATGCTTTTTTAGTCTGCAGTGCCCTGTATAGATTCCGGTTAGCAGTCTGAGATTGCTTCTGGTAAGTTGAAGGTAGTACATTGTGGTCTTTGGGCAAGGGGCTCGTAGGGTTTCCCTTGCGAAAACACACTTGGTGGTTTCGTCCCATCTACTCCTGAAGAGAGTGTGGGATGTTTCTGCTAGTACGTTGAGTAATGTTTTTAGGGTCGGTGGTATCGCTGGCTCAGGTCCTATATAGGGCGTCCTCGCAGCGTGTTTTGCCAGGCGATCCGCTTACCTGTTCCCTTTGCTTTTACCGTGCCCCTTTATCCAGTGGATGGATATCATTTTATTCGCTTGTGCTGCTTTTGTCAGGGCTTCGGTACATTGTTGTACAAGTCTGGAGGTTATGAGAGGTCTCGACAGCGCTTGTATTGTTGCTCTGCTGTCCGTTAGAATCAGCACGTTTTTGCCGGGCACATGCCAGGCATGTACCCAGAGTTTGATATGCCAATGGTATGTACGTGGCACATGCTGGGAACGTACGTAGGACGTTCCCAGCATATGAAGTGTACATTCCACTAGTATATAGGGCACATTCCAGGAATATGTGCTGAGCACTTGCTCTTATATAAGTAAGAGTAATGTATATATCTATACATACAACTATGTACATAGTTGTATGTATAGATATATACATACACATATATAGTTAAAGCATTAACTCGAACATTAATAATTGCGTTGACCAACTCACTAAGTCTACTTTCACCGACGTCTCGTGGACAACAACACCGGCCACACACCGGCAGTACCAACACGCGGCACTTATCGGCGTCCGGCAGTTTATGCGGCACATGCGTAGGTAGGAGGTAGTCGCGTGGTTTCAAACGAGTTTAGGACGTTAGGTCCATGTTTGATTGATTATTCTTAAATAGTTGGGTATTCGCATGGTATTCATTGCACGAGTTTTTGGGGTTAGGGTTAGAACATGGTATACCGGGTAGAATAGGCAACTGGCAACATGCCGATAACTTAACAAAAATTTTCGGCGGGTAAGCACTAAGCACCCTTAAGGATGGCATTTGCCTGGCAAAAGATGACAGTAAATGTTAAAATTGGCTTTACTTATTTGATATTGCAGTTAGATTGACTACGTGATTTGGGGTATAACTGTCACATGATGGGAATGTATCAGAACTGTAATCGTTCCTCTGGTACGTGCTAGGTATATGAGTTAGGAACCATTTAGGAACATTACTTGCGGCATGTGCCCGGCATATGCCTGGTACATGTCATGTGTACATGTACCTTAGGCATCTAAAAGGCATATGCCTGGTACATGCCATCTGTACATGTACCTTAGGCATCTAAAAGGCATATGCCTGGAATGTGCTGGCACATAGTGTGCTGCTTGGGCCGTGCCGTTGTCGTCACAGTTGACTCTTAGGATTTCGCCGTTGTAGGTCAGTGAGCTGAACCTTGGCGGTTGTGTTGAGGTACCTGCGTACACGAGCTTCTCAAACTCTACGCCCAGGGCCTCTCGGGTTTTGTCAGCCTCGTCCTGTGAGAGTTTTCCCAGGAGGTTACTGCGGTCTATGATAGCAACCCTAAGGTGTGCCTTCACAGCCTCGCTGTATGCTGATTTGGTTGAGGTGGTTGCTGACTGGCTCGGTGCAATCCGCCTCCCTGTGTCGGGTTTCTTCCGGGGAAGAGCCGGCGAGGGGGTCGAGCCCGTCGAGCGTTGCCGTTTCTTCTCATTTGGGGCGGCATGAGAGGGGGTTTCCTTTCGATGGGATTCCTTCCTCTCTGCCTGCACCCGTTTTTTCGAGTCGACCCATTTCTGGGGGTAGAAGCTATAGTAATAGGGGCTTCTACTTGTGACCCAAAACGCTCAGGGCCGCGTTTACCAGTAGGCAAAATAGGCACCCAAGCAGCACACTATGTGCCAGCACATTCCAGGCATATGCCTTTTAGATGCCTAAGGTACATGTACAGATGGCATGTACCAGGCATATGCCTTTTAGATGCCTAAGGTACATGTACAGATGACATGTACCAGGCATATGCTGGGCACTTGCCGCAAATAATGTTCCTAAATGGTTTCTAACTCATATACCTAGCACGTACCAGAGGAACGATTACAGTTCTGGTACATTCCCACCATGTGACAGTTATACCCCAAAGCACGTAGTCAATCTAACTGCAATATAAAATAACTAACGCCAATTTTAACATTTACTGTCATGTTTTGTCAGGCAAACGCCACCCTTAAGGGTGCTTACCCGTCTCAGCCGAACATTTGTGTTAAGTTGTCGGCATGTTGTCAGTTGCCTATTCTAACCGGTATTCTATGTTCTAACCCTAACCCCAAAAACTCGTGCAGTGAATACCATGGTTGGTTATTGGAACCTGTAGGAGCGCGTTCGGATAATCGGGGAGGGTACAGTGAGAGTGACGCGCTGCATAATGGGCGGACTAACGTCATACGGCGTTTATCTGCATATAAGAGAGAGACAGCCGACCCAGGTTATCTGAGCATTGCTCTCCCCATGACCCCATACCCTACCCTGACAAACCGAACGCGCTCTATGAGTATACTGTTTTTGTTGAGTGATTTGTGTATTAGCATTTATTGTTTTATTTGGACCATCCTATATAAGTGCAAGTGCTTAGCACATATTCCTGAATGTGCCCAATATACTGGTGGAATGTACATTGCATATGCTGGGAACGTGCTACGTACGTATATAGCATGTTCCAGGTATATACCATTGGCATATCAAACTCTGGGTACATGCCTGGTATGTACCTGGTATATACCAGGGCACGTGCAGGGTATGTGCTAGGCACCTGTATGTGCCGGACATTGGCACGTACCAGGCACATGCCTGAAACGTATTTGTTACATGCCAGGCACATTCCTATGTAATTTTGGCATATACCTGGCATCTGCCTGGCATGTGATTGTGCTGCTTGGGCATGTGCCTAGGGCCCGGCGAAAGGGGGGCCCGTAAGCGGCCCGTCAACCTAAATAAAATAAATCAACCCAAACGTCAAAACACTCCCATGTAAAGAAGAAAAATATGATGCAAACGCAATATACGTAGCTCCAACTTCACTCCGGATGTTACATACAAAATGACGTCGCGGAAAACAAAACAAACGGTTTACTCTACTTGCATGGCCTTAGCGCATTTTTTGTTCATAAATTAATTGCTCCAGATTATTCAAGATAAATACCACACATCACCATAAACGTTTATTAGGATGAACTCACAAAATTCAATCCTCACCGATTTACACGAATAAAAATATGATCTTTGTCACCACATAAATATGAATAATCAATAATAAATACATATATAATACAATTATTTACAGTCAATAGTTATTTTGCTTATTATTACCTATTTTCTCAAAAATTGATAAATAGGTTTGTCTTGGTTTATCGATATAAGTAATCCGACAAAAGGAGACAGACGGTTCTAAAAGCAACAAACAATGGTTGACTTTGGCGGGTCGAGGTGTTTCCTCATTCGAAGAGCCGAAACTGTGTCAAAAAAAAATATGGACCTTATGTCTAAATGCGTATACGCAGTAGACTCTCCTATAACGCGAGTTCGTACAACGCGAATTCCTACAACGCGCTAAAGATTTTGCGACAAGAAATTCATATAACGCAATTCTCGTACAACGCGCGACGTGCGCGTATGGTCGTCAGGCCGATATGTGCTAACTGCGCATGAGCCATAAGCTTGCCGCTATTTTGAACTGTCTCTACCGCGGTTAGAAAATACATAACCAAAATGTTTCGTAACGGCGCGGCACCATCGCGGCACGATGGATGGTGGAGACAAACTAAAATTACAAAGAGAATGTATTCTTATTAAATTAACAAATCGAACTACCCTACTGCATAAGAAAAACGAAAACAATGCAGTATAAGCTGTCTGTATAGTAGTGGTAAATGTACACACAATTTTGCGATAAGAATGAATTATGTAGTTTCTTCGAGTTTGTTTTACGTGTATTCACTAATTCATACTGACTATTCTAAATGCTGCTCATCAACATAACAGGTAGGACATTTAATCCCATTTATAATGTACTTTCGGGTTATGACGTCATTTACCTATAAATTTTGCATTGTTTTTGGCGTTAAAACGACCCAGGCTGACGGCGCATGCGTCAAAATTCGCGATCGTTAAGTTCCTATACCGCGTGTTCGAACAACGCGTAACATTAAACCGCGTTGTAGGAGAGTCTACTCTACTGTACAATGAATAATCATACGGAAAGCGGGGGAGCGCTGTACTATGCCGCTAAACAAAAAATATTGCCGCAACATTTCTACAATAATTGGCTATATCCATATTGCAAAGTTTATTTAAATTCAACTTAAATAAAAACCTCTCCTTCTTTGCTATTCTTTATTGTACTCGAGACATGTTTCGATCTTAACAGATCATCATCAGTCGGGAATAGTCAGTTTGCAGAGTCTATGTGGTCATAATTTAACATTGTTTCAGTTCTAGAGATCTTAGCGAATGAGTATGTGGACGTATCATGAAACAATGTTAAATTATGACCACATAGACTCTGCAAACTGACTATTCCCGACTGATGATGATCTGTTAAGATCGAAACATGTCTCGAGTACAATAAAGAATAGCAAAGAAGGAGAGGTTTTTATTTAAGTTGAATTTAAATAAACTTTGCAATATGGATATAGCCAATTATTGTAGAAATGTTGCGGCAATATTTTTTGTTTAGCGGCATAGTACAGCGCTCCCCCGCTTTCCGTATGATTATTCATTGTACAGTAGAGTAGACTCTCCTACAACGCGGTTTAATGTTACGCGTTGTTCGAACACGCGGTATAGGAACTTAACGATCGCGAATTTTGACGCATGCGCCGTCAGCCTGGGTCGTTTTAACGCCAAAAACAATGCAAAATTTATAGGTAAATGACGTCATAACCCGAAAGTACATTATAAATGGGATTAAATGTCCTACCTGTTATGTTGATGAGCAGCATTTAGAATAGTCAGTATGAATTAGTGAATACACGTAAAACAAACTCGAAGAAACTACATAATTCATTCTTATCGCAAAATTGTGTGTACATTTACCACTACTATACAGACAGCTTATACTGCATTGTTTTCGTTTTTCTTATGCAGTAGGGTAGTTCGATTTGTTAATTTAATAAGAATACATTCTCTTTGTAATTTTAGTTTGTCTCCACCATCCATCGTGCCGCGATGGTGCCGCGCCGTTACGAAACATTTTGGTTATGTATTTTCTAACCGCGGTAGAGACAGTTCAAAATAGCGGCAAGCTTATGGCTCATGCGCAGTTAGCACATATCGGCCTGACGACCATACGCGCACGTCGCGCGTTGTACGAGAATTGCGTTATATGAATTTCTTGTCGCAAAATCTTTAGCGCGTTGTAGGAATTCGCGTTGTACGAACTCGCGTTATAGGAGAGTCTACTGCGTATACGCATTTAGACATAAGGTCCATATTTTTTTTTGACACAGTTTCGGCTCTTCGAATGAGGAAACACCTCGACCCGCCAAAGTCAACCATTGTTTGTTGCTTTTAGAACCGTCTGTCTCCTTTTGTCGGATTACTTATATCGATAAACCAAGACAAACCTATTTATCAATTTTTGAGAAAATAGGTAATAATAAGCAAAATAACTATTGACTGTAAATAATTGTATTATATATGTATTTATTATTGATTATTCATATTTATGTGGTGACAAAGATCATATTTTTATTCGTGTAAATCGGTGAGGATTGAATTTTGTGAGTTCATCCTAATAAACGTTTATGGTGATGTGTGGTATTTATCTTGAATAATCTGGAGCAATTAATTTATGAACAAAAAATGCGCTAAGGCCATGCAAGTAGAGTAAACCGTTTGTTTTGTTTTCCGCGACGTCATTTTGTATGTAACATCCGGAGTGAAGTTGGAGCTACGTATATTGCGTTTGCATCATATTTTTCTTCTTTACATGGGAGTGTTTTGACGTTTGGGTTGATTTATTTTATTTAGGTTGACGGGCCGCTTACGGGCCCCCCTTTCGCCGGGCCCTAGGCACATGCCCAAGCAGCACAATCACATGCCAGGCAGATGCCAGGTATATGCCAAAATTACATAGGAATGTGCCTGGCATGTAACAAATACGTTTCAGGCATGTGCCTGGTACGTGCCAATGTCCGGCACATACAGGTGCCTAGCACATACCCTGCACGTGCCCTGGTATATACCAGGTACATACCAGGCATGTACCCAGAGTTTGATATGCCAATGGTATATACCTGGAACATGCTATATACGTACGTAGCACGTTCCCAGCATATGCAATGTACATTCCACCAGTATATTGGGCACATTCAGGAATATGTGCTAAGCACTTGCACTTATATAGGATGGTCCAAATAAAACAATAAATGCTAATACACAAATCACTCAACAAAAACAGTATACTCATAGAGCGCGTTCGGTTTGTCAGGGTAGGGTATGGGGTCATGGGGAGAGCAATGCTCAGATAACCTGGGTCGGCTGTCTCTCTCTTATATGCAGATAAACGCCGTATGACGTTAGTCCGCCCATTATGCAGCGCGTCACTCTCACTGTACCCTCCCCGATTATCCGAACGCGCTCCTACAGGTTCCAATAACCAACCATGGTATTCACTGCACGAGTTTTTGGGGTTAGGGTTAGAACATAGAATACCGGTTAGAATAGGCAACTGACAACATGCCGACAACTTAACACAAATGTTCGGCTGAGACGGGTAAGCACCCTTAAGGGTGGCGTTTGCCTGACAAAACATGACAGTAAATGTTAAAATTGGCGTTAGTTATTTTATATTGCAGTTAGATTGACTACGTGCTTTGGGGTATAACTGTCACATGGTGGGAATGTACCAGAACTGTAATCGTTCCTCTGGTACGTGCTAGGTATATGAGTTAGAAACCATTTAGGAACATTATTTGCGGCAAGTGCCCAGCATATGCCTGGTACATGTCATCTGTACATGTACCTTAGGCATCTAAAAGGCATATGCCTGGTACATGCCATCTGTACATGTACCTTAGGCATCTAAAAGGCATATGCCTGGAATGTGCTGGCACATAGTGTGCTGCTTGGGTGCCTATTTTGCCTACTGGTAAACGCGGCCCTGAGCGTTTTGGGTCACAAGTAGAAGCCCCTATTACTATAGCTTCTACCCCCAGAAATGGGTCGACTCGAAAAAACGGGTGCAGGCAGAGAGGAAGGAATCCCATCGAAAGGAAACCCCCTCTCATGCCGCCCCAAATGAGAAGAAACGGCAACGCTCGACGGGCTCGACCCCCTCGCCGGCTCTTCCCCGGAAGAAACCCGACACAGGGAGGCGGATTGCACCGAGCCAGTCAGCAACCACCTCAACCAAATCAGCATACAGCGAGGCTGTGAAGGCACACCTTAGGGTTGCTATCATAGACCGCAGTAACCTCCTGGGAAAACTCTCACAGGACGAGGCTGACAAAACCCGAGAGGCCCTGGGCGTAGAGTTTGAGAAGCTCGTGTACGCAGGTACCTCAACACAACCGCCAAGGTTCAGCTCACTGACCTACAACGGCGAAATCCTAAGAGTCAACTGTGACGACAACGGCACGGCCCAAGCAGCACACTATGTGCCAGCACATTCCAGGCATATGCCTTTTAGATGCCTAAGGTACATGTACAGATGGCATGTACCAGGCATATGCCTTTTAGATGCCTAAGGTACATGTACACATGACATGTACCAGGCATATGCCGGGCACATGCCGCAAGTAATGTTCCTAAATGGTTCCTAACTCATATACCTAGCACGTACCAGAGGAACGATTACAGTTCTGATACATTCCCATCATGTGTAAATAAATAGTTATTTTGCTTATTATTACCTATTTTCTCAAAAATTGATAAATAGGTTTGTCTTGGTTTATCGATATAAGTAATCCGACAAAAGGAGACAGACGGTTCTAAAAGCAACAAACAATGGTTGACTTTGGCGGGTCGAGGTGTTTCCTCATTCGAAGAGCCGAAACTGTGTCAAAAAAAAATATGGACCTTATGTCTAAATGCGTATACGCAGTAGACTCTCCTATAACGCGAGTTCGTACAACGCGAATTCCTACAACGCGCTAAAGATTTTGCGACAAGAAATTCATATAACGCAATTCTCGTACAACGCGCGACGTGCGCGTATGGTCGTCAGGCCGATATGTGCTAACTGCGCATGAGCCATAAGCTTGCCGCTATTTTGAACTGTCTCTACCGCGGTTAGAAAATACATAACCAAAATGTTTCGTAACGGCGCGGCACCATCGCGGCACGATGGATGGTGGAGACAAACTAAAATTACAAAGAGAATGTATTCTTATTAAATTAACAAATCGAACTACCCTACTGCATAAGAAAAACGAAAACAATGCAGTATAAGCTGTCTGTATAGTAGTGGTAAATGTACACACAATTTTGCGATAAGAATGAATTATGTAGTTTCTTCGAGTTTGTTTTACGTGTATTCACTAATTCATACTGACTATTCTAAATGCTGCTCATCAACATAACAGGTAGGACATTTAATCCCATTTATAATGTACTTTCGGGTTATGACGTCATTTACCTATAAATTTTGCATTGTTTTTGGCGTTAAAACGACCCAGGCTGACGGCGCATGCGTCAAAATTCGCGATCGTTAAGTTCCTATACCGCGTGTTCGAACAACGCGTAACATTAAACCGCGTTGTAGGAGAGTCTACTCTACTGTACAATGAATAATCATACGGAAAGCGGGGGAGCGCTGTACTATGCCGCTAAACAAAAAATATTGCCGCAACATTTCTACAATAATTGGCTATATCCATATTGCAAAGTTTATTTAAATTCAACTTAAATAAAAACCTCTCCTTCTTTGCTATTCTTTATTGTACTCGAGACATGTTTCGATCTTAACAGATCATCATCAGTCGGGAATAGTCAGTTTGCAGAGTCTATGTGGTCATAATTTAACATTGTTTCATGATACGTCCACATACTCATTCGCTAAGATCTCTAGAACTGAAACAATGTTAAATTATGACCACATAGACTCTGCAAACTGACTATTCCCGACTGATGATGATCTGTTAAGATCGAAACGTCTCGAGTACAATAAAGAATAGCAAATGAGAGGTTTTTATTTTTATTTAAGTTGAATTTCTACAATATACTTCTGTGATTTTGTAATATTGGTTTTATGTATTATTTAATATAACTGTTAACAGCGGTAGGACATAAACGTCAATGTTACTGAAACGTCAAAGTTACATACATTATTTGTCATATTTAAACAACGTTATAACGTTGTTTAAAAGTTGAAAATAATGTTGTGAACTTGTTATTATAGTGTTGTTAAAATATTATAAAAAACATTACTTCAACATTACAGTGATAAGTCGTACATCTTTTATAATATTTAAACAACATTTTAATTACAAGCCATAATAATACTTTGTAATATTTTGACCACGTTATATTTAAATGTAGTATTATTTTGTGCAATATTTGAAGAACAAATATTAGCTGTGACTATTAGGTATTACAAAATGCAACACTTTTATAATATTATAGCATACTTCCCGATTACGCAGGGCGTATGACCGTGGTATGAACATTAAAGGTATGATCAATTTTTGGACGAATTTACGACCGCTACTGCGCAGGTGATATATAGACAACCAACATTGCATATGTCAAACTTAGGGGTTATGCCACTAACAATTTATAGAATATAACAGACAAATGTACTTGTATAAAAAGAAAACTTTCAAGCATTTGCATTATGTACGCAGAAATAAGCATAAATAAACAAAAATTGGTTTGGTACTAGTTATGTTTACGTTATTAGGGGTTATGCCAAAAACAATTTATAAAATATAAGACAAATGTACTTGTATGAAAAGAAAACTTTCAAGCATTTGCATTATGTACGCAGAAATAAGCATAAATAAACAAAAATTGGATTGGTACTAGTTATGTTTACGTTATTATTCTTCAATAGTGTTGGGAAAAATGAGATTTTTCCCGACCCCGGCCCGACATAACGACGGCATGGCCCGGCTCGACAGCCTGGTTTGGCCCGGTCCGAGAGCCTGGGCGGCCTGGTCGGCCCGGCCCGGTCCGGCTCGAAACGCCAAAAGCCCGACTCGGCCCGAAAGCCCGACTCGGCCCGAAAGCCCGACTCGGCCCGAAACCCCGACTAGGCCCGAAAGCCCGACTCGTTACCACGTAATTAAAAATGGTAAATTACATTTTCTTATATTAGCAGGAAATTATTTTATTAGGAGAAAAAGTTATGATACCTACTTATGTACAACCTAAAAATTTATTATTTTGTAGACAATCACCAATATGTGATACCTTTCCTGATTTAACAGTGGCAATTCGTTATTAAAATTAAAAATTATATATCAGCAATTTATTAAAGGACAGTCTAACAGCATAGTTATAGTATAAAGTTCTTCAGTGTTTCGGGCCTAGTCGGGCTTGCGGGCCGAGTCGGGCTTTCGGGCCGAGTCGGGCCAAGTCGGGCTTTCGGGCCGAGTCGGGCACCGGTCCGACTTTAGGCCCGACCCGGCCCGACACTATGTGCGGTCCAGTTCGGCCCGGCCCGACGATAGCTCCGGCCCGACTTCGGGCCGGGCCGGGCTCGGGCTCGGGCCGAAATACCCAACACTATTCTTCAACCATGCAGCGCCGCCCAGCGGATATTAACGTAACGAAGATTTTCGCAGATTTTCATCCCCACTCCACATGAGCATGGGCATACCTCTAATAATGATACCACGCGTATGACCACAGTATAGATATAACACAGAATTGAATACAAACTAGAATGTGCAAAGGGCTGCGCGGCTGGATGAGGTATGGGCGCAGCCATTTTGATGCATTGTTGTGTTTACGGCTACAAGTCATGGGCGTAGCACATGTAGGGGCATAATAAAATTAAAGAAATAAATAGGAAGTAAGGAAGTCAAACATTATATTATTGTACTAACGCATTAAATGTAAGTTGATTGACTTGATTATTTTTGTTTTCATTCCTATTGGAGCTACTAATGCAACGAATGATGTACCTAAATTAGGACACCGCACTTTCAGATCGGACTGTATAAGGCACCACTCTTCCAAAACACCACTGAGAGCAAAACAACAACACTCTATCTCTCTTGCGCTCCCCACAATATGCAAACAAAGACAAGCGTCTCTCTCGTACCGGCTACTTTAGGTGGGGGTCCACTGTGAATCCACAAAATTGTATGCGCAGTAGGTTCCTATGCGTTCTAGTATTAAATGATTTCTGTGAGATATACGCTACACCACGCGCTACGCTAACCAGTAGTCGCACTTCGGTCGAAAAGCATTGGGTGCGTTCAGCCGCTTGTCTGTGGTTCAGCCTGGTTCAGCCGTTCCAGCCAAAGCTGCTTGCGCTGGCGGCGCCGAGACTAAGCGGCCGCGGTGGCTGAACGGTCAGATCCAAATACATGTATTTACGCTTAGTGCTGAGTTTCCAGCGCTTTCGCTCAGCACTAAGCGTAAATACATGTATTTGGATCTGACCGTTTAGTCTCGGCGTCCACCGCAACCGCTTCCGCTTAGTCTCGGCGCCGGCAGCGCAAGCAGCTTTGGCTGGAACGGCTGAACGCACCCATTGATTTCCTTGAAGCCAAAGTTGCCCTCGCGCAGCCTCGGTGCGCATAAATCTTCTCCACACGTGTACATGAATTGGGCCAAAACTTCTAACATGTGTGTAGTTACCATATATTGTATACCCAGACAGCTGCGCACAGAGGCTGCGCGGTTGCAGTTTTGCTTCATGAATTTGACGGAGTGCGATTACTGTATATGGTAGCGTAATCTATACTGTGGTATGACGGTAAGAGACACTGGGCGTGTACAACCACTTCTAGCAGAAATCGCTAGCGCTAGCGGCGCCGTCGGACCGGCTGAACGGTTACACGAGAAGTATATTATCTCCGCTCGCAAGATGGCGACCGCTTAGTGTCAGCGCTTACCAAGCGCTAGCACCGCTTAGCTAGCGCTGGCCAGCGCCCGATGTGGTTGTACACACGCATTTTTGCCGGCTACAAACACCAGCAGAAGACTATTTCAGCCAGCGGTCTCAGGACGAACGTCGTATACAATACCAATACAACACATAAACATTCTACTCATACAGCGGAGGATTTTATCTCCCTAGTCTTTATACTAAAAGATGACGCAAATTGAGATTAGCAGTTACCAGCGCCATCTAACAGACGCTAGGCGTACTACCTAACTGATGTTATTATGTAGATAAAATATTGTCTCGAGATTGTACAAACATTAAGCATGTATGTAGATAAATTGTTTCAATGTAATATTATCTCCATATTGTAAACATATGATGCATTTATGTTGATAAAATGTTGACAATGAAATGTTGTCTCGAGTTTGTAAAAATATGATGCACTTATGTAGATAAAATATTGTCAAAACAATTTTGTCTCGAGATTGTAGATAAAATGTTTCAATGTAATGTTATCTCCATATTGTAAACATATGATGTATTTATATAGATAAAATGTTGTCAATGAAATGTTGCCTCAAGATTGTAGAAATATGTTGCATTCATTTAGCTAAAATGTTGTAATTGAAATATTGTATTGATAATGTTAGACAAACATCGTAATTACATTACATAAATACATTTACACAAGTTACCTTCTTACAATATTACAGAAAGTTGTCGCGATATTGCTTGTTTAGCGGGATACTACCCACCTGGACTGGACACGTTTTGCCGGCCCTGCGTTCAAGGGCATCAAATATGGACCCCAATACATCAAAGGAGTCGATCCAAAGCATTGCATCTTTATATTCTTTTATCTTTGTGGTTAAGGGTTAAGATGTATCAGAAAAGTTTCAGGACATTTATTTTCAATTAAAATAACTATACATAAATAAAACTAATAAAAGTCTTCTTCTCGAATTTTTGAGTTTCCCTGTTGATTTTTGATTTGATCTTGACTGGAATACATATCGGCGATTTGCTGAGCAGAAGTGGCATCATCTACTTGTTTATCATCCCTGACTCTGATAAATCGTGGGAATCTTAAAGATATACCCTTTTCCGGATCAATCTGAAGAAACAAAACAAAATTATTTCGTACTTTTTCTTTATTTGGAACTTACAATTCCCAATGCAGCTTTATGTACAGGAGATAGAGATAAGTCCGCGCACTTAATTTCCCATACTTGCACAGCATCAAACCAATGGTCAGGTGCATGAGACTGGTCGTAGCGATAGTACGATTTCGGCTGGTCAAGCTTGTGATTCTTTAAGAACTCCGTGTGTTTTTGGAGGTCTTCATCGCTAAACCCAGTACCGATCTAAAAAATAAATAATACAGAAAATAAACCACAAGGTTCCAGCAGTGGAAGATAACATTAGTTTTAGTATTGCAAGTGAGAATTTGCAAATGTAGCTTATTAAGTGAGTGGAACATTTTAGAATCTAAAATAGATACACTTGTAGAAAAGAGAAAAAAATCTTACCTTGCAGATGCTTTGAAATTCTTCATTATCCTGATCATAGCAAGCTAGCAAGAATCCGCCATACGTTCCTGTTCTTTTCCCTTTACCCAAATAACCTCCAATAACGACTACATCCAATGTATCGCCCACACCCTCCAAATAATCTTTTTTTAGCTTTAACCAATTCCGAGACCTTTTTGCTATCTCGTAAGTTGCGTCTGCTTCTAAAGTCTTTACCATCAGACCTTCACAGTTACCTATAAACAATATACATACATACATAGTTCCTATTTGGTTAAGGGGGGAGTTTTTGACATGCATAGTATATCACGCTATATGGAAAATATATTTGCTTTTGTAATCTACATATTCGAGAGTCGGATATCGGTTATTTTAATTGTAATCTTTTCAAATTAATTGAAAAAAAAATTTCCAGATTTCTAGTCATCTTTAGACATCAAATTATCTCAATATTACTATTAATGTCAACAAAAGTATAAAAATACCGCATCTTCACAATCTCGACAACTATTTAAGTGCACTTACTTCGTGACAAACGAAGCTTTAGTTTTCTCTCCAATCAGTTTGCAAAGTGTAAATTTAAAAGGAACACAATGACATTATATTACAGGAGTCAGTTTGTGCAGTTGCACTTTTATCCTTCAAAAATCATTGTGTCTAGTGTGATTACTGTGTACCAGATACCACGTATTACTGTTGTCAAATAAAGCCGCGAGTGCAGAAGGATTTTAATATTAGTAGAATAACTTAATCACTATGTTCAAATGTTTTCAGCAGTATGACGTCACACTCGTTCATAGACAAATTGTCACAACAATCACTAGTTATTACCAGGCGGTTTTCCCATGTCAGCCTGGTCAGATCTGTTTGAACTGGCACTTGTCACAATGAACGCGCGTGACATCATATGGAATATATGGAAGACAGCGTCAAAATATAATTGTTTGATCATAATATCATACATCAGTTAATTAATTTTTTTCCCAATACTTCTCCGAACGTTAAGCTTACCTTTTACGCTCTCATCCAAGAATTCCTGCACCTCTTCAATAACGCTAGTATCTAAGGCAGTAGCAAAATGCCACTGCCCCTCAAATTCCTTAAAATGCTCCCTCAACAGCAATCGACGATTGTGGAAAGGTTTTCGCACCAACGATTCGCCATTTAGGTACAACAAGTCAAACATGAACACACAGACTTGTACCTTAATATCAGCCTCGTTTGCATCCTAAAATTTTATATGTTAGTCAAAATAATTTAAAAATGATCATAAGTGACTACCTTTCGTTTTCTTGTACTCAATATTTGGAATGGCAGAATCTGTTTATTCTCAATATCATAAGCAACCGCCTCACAATCCAGAATGCAGGAACGAATCTGTTCTGTTCGGCAATTATCTAATCGGGAGATTATGTCGGGATATTTCGACGTGTTGTCCTCTTGGTTACGACTGTAGATTCTAACGTCTCCTGTTTCCATGATGTGAATCTAAAATTATTACACTTTCACTAACTTTGCTGTGTATGATATCGGTAAGAATTGCATTTCAACAGCACAATTCAATATCCCATCAGATTTTTGCATATTTCTGGTTAACATAATTCTTACCAATAGATTATACTATAAAGAAAAGTAGCCAAATTCTTTATGTAAATAATTTACCAATAATATGTATCTTACCTGAGCTCTCTCACCATCATATTTCCATTCGCATGTAAATTTGAGCCCCTCAAATCTCTGCAGAACCTCCTGAACCCCTTTTGTGGGGTGCGCCAACATTGGCTTCAATGGAATACCAGGCGTCAACTTGAGGTGTTCCGGTAGCTTCTCAATGCCCTCAGTTAGCAGTACGGGAATAATTTTATCATAATTTGGGCATTCGCTATTAAAAATAATATAGTATAGTCACGGAACTAATTAATGTTGAAGGTATGTCAGTCGTATATCCCTTGAATTATTTGTAGTAATAATTAATGTTGGTTGTCTTCACGTTTTCGAGAAGTGCATGTTTTTGGAGAGTTTGACAAAAATATTTTTTCTACTTTGCGTTCGTTATAAACTCATAACGAAACCACTTTAGTGTCGTCATGAAAACACTAGATCACAAACTTTTAGTAACTTTTAGTTTTCCAAGATTGATGATATTGACGTCAAGTGTCAAATAAGGCTGACATCTCAATCGGTATTGGCTCACGTCAATAGTATTTGTGAA
This sequence comes from Aphodius sticticus, assembly GCA_963966075.1. NCBI lineage: Eukaryota > Metazoa > Arthropoda > Insecta > Coleoptera > Scarabaeidae > Aphodius > Aphodius sticticus. The sequence goes on along the minus strand of OZ014506.1, from coordinate 48,418,296 downwards.
TTTTACCACAACTACCAACTGTTGAATATAAAACAACTCTAGATTGTAAGATGACAACCGTAATTTTTGAAATTAATGTCGCGAAGTAGAAAAAATAGTATATAACACTCGTTTTATAAGACATATTGGCGCACTCGTTCCATTTTTCCAACAACTCGTGCGCCAATTTTTGTCTTATAAAACTTGTATTATAATATACTATAATATGGTTATAAAAATAGTTACAACACTATTATTTTAATATAACTAATATTAAAAAAATCAAATAAAAGAATTACATTAATTAAAATGAAAAATGAAACATCATTACAAAAAATCTGATGTGGCCAGGCACATTACTTTATCATACTATACAGCAGTGTCAAATGCTGATGATCTGACAATACCGTCAATAGAATCAAAATATCTATCAAATCCTGGCAAACTAGTTGTAATACAGATACAAGCGATCTCGATCAAATAGAATGTTTTGATGTGTGTAGTCGGGTTAGCGCTGGTTCGAATAAAAACTACTAACGTTTCATTAGGTTGTTCACACTATAGAGACATTCTAAAAGTTTCTTGTCAGATACGTATTAGTATTACAGATAAATGTTCAGTTTTGGAGTACAAATAGTTTTGTCGTTTGCGTGTTGGAAGTATGGTACCAAGCATGGTGTCCACAGGACAAGTATACTCCTGGTAACGTGAACTAATTAATGTTGGTGGTGTTCATGTTTCGAGGTGCTCATGTTACTGGATAGATAGGTAGTAATAATTATTATATGGTTATAAAAATAGGGAAAATTATTAAAATACTTAAAATAACTTGTGAAGGGGGTATAGAGAATCCGACGTGAACTACGGCAGGCAACACAACTAGCTGTTTCGGACTTCTTAGAGAGGTACGGAAAACGCAAATATTATTATTAAATAAGAAATGTTCAAAAATTTTACCAACATGTTGTATTTGATGCTATATTAAAGTTTTAACGCTCGTATTAGTAAATAAATGAGAAAAATAGCATAAGAATGCATACCAGTATGTAGTCTTCAATATCAATGCCAAGTCATCATATTTCCGCTTGAATTTCTCAGCTGAACTTCCCTTAGAAGCGTTCAAAACCTCTGGGGGGTACTCCTGACCGGGTGGGGTCATAGCGCAGGCCAATGCCAGAGCTTGGAGCACAGACTGTTCTGCCAACCCAATTCTCAACTTCCCTGCCAGTGAACGAATTAAAAACCTCGCTTCCGAGTTTCTGCAAGCTACAAACATTGACTGGATCTTCTCAATTTTCTTTGCTTGCGACTGAAATAAAAAAAAAAAAAAAACGACTATAAATATACAACCACAGATATTTTTGATTGGGTATGTTGTCGTACCGCATTCCCCATCATGCTTGCTATGTCCTTCAATTTTACAAAGACGCCACGGACCATTAAAGGAGCCGGTTTGAAGATCATCCGTTGGTTGTTCTTTGATTGCTCAGCTACAATGCCAAGGTCTCCGGCATTTTGTGCATCGGTTTTAATTTGAGCAACTGAGCGGCCTGTAGATTGAGCTATGGCTTTCATTAGACTGGTTTCCGCAATCCCCAATTCAAGACCTTCAAGACAAAAAAGATTAGTAAAACTGGCGTCAATACTGGAAAGGGTTATTGGTTAACTCATGAGCAGTGGTTTTATCGAAACTTGACTAGTTAAAATCTCAGAGCTTTTTCTTTGACAACTTCAGACAAGGGATTTATGTAAAAATTGATGTTTAGCTATTCAGCTGAACCTAATTGCTGTATAAATGTATACCCCTTCAAGACAAAAAGACAAAAATTCAATTGACCATAGAATATACAGAAGGAATACTCCCCTCCACTTCCTTTTTTCTTTTATTACCGAATTGAATGACCTTCCACCATATTGTCAGCATATAACCATGGATATACAGTATAGAGGTGGAGAGTTCGAAGGGCCGGCTAGGCCAGCGATGTAGGTATTATACAATGAAGTTATCGATTTACATATAAATTTTGTTTTCCTCTGTATTATTAACCATTATTAGCTTTGTACCAATTTAAAATCACTAAAGCAAAATTCCTTACTGGCACTATTTTTCGGTGTTCAGTAGTATTAGTTCCGTGGGTATGACTAGAACACTAGAACCATACTAGAATTGAGAGTAGAGTATGCTGCAAACATGGTGGACGTTTGATAATAATTATAAACTTTATTGATGCGGTAGAGAACACAGGTAAACGTCGTTTTAAGCCGGGGTTCCGTTCCGAGAGACACCGGCATAAAATGAACACAAGTATAATGGACGATATTACGTGAGGTTCCAGGCATATTGTTTATCGTGCTTTTTCGCACAATGTTTGGGTTCTGAATCACTATTGTCGCCCACAATCAAGCTACAAATTGAATATTCTTTAAATTTTAATAATAATTAAATAAAAACTATAATTATACCTATTATTTTTCTTAAAAACAAAATGAAAACTAACTTGGAAACAATTTCACACACATACAATAGGCTGCTCGCGTACACGGTAATAGAATAAAACAACGTGTACTGTAAAAGAATCGCGTCGCCTACTGTCGTCCTGTCATCTAGTGTCGGCCGAACCGGGGGAATCACGGCCAAACGCACTGGGGAATCCCACGCCGGCACCAACCGGCGTAATTGTGAATCGGCGTAAATCAAAACGGCGCAAAACAACGTTTACCTGTACAAAAAAATATTTGCTCAAACATCAGTACAAAAGATACAAAGCAATTAAACACTTAAAAACTCATTCATCAAGTAGAAACTAGTAGTTTTCGACCAACCACTGTTTCAATTTCAGTTTAAAAGCATTAAGCTGTAGAGTTTTGAGACTACTTGGCAAATTATTGTAAATTTTGATGCCATAAAAATATAAAATTCCACAAAATGTGACGAAGTTTGATGCACGAAAACAATGCGCAGAGAAGAGTAATCCTTCTGTACAGTCTATCTTCTGTGCTATTACTACCATATAGGCAATCAACGATACAAAAACATCAAAAAGGTTTAGATTTTGTATCATTGGTGCCTATATGGCAGTTTTGTTAAGTTTAGAAATAAAAGCACAGTAGGGCATCTATTACGCACAATGTGAGTCATGCGTATGTTCATATACAATGTGGTTCTTTATGATTTGTTTACCTTCATAGGCCGGTCCTAATTGGTTCAAGCATAAATACACACTCGGAAGTAGGTCTTCAGGAGTAAGAACAATAACTGATCGAAAATAATTGCTCAGAATTTCGACCATCTTCAATCTAGCTGAGATACTTTCAATTTCTTCAAATGTTCTGGATAATGCCATGTAAGGCACCCTAAAATAAAGTATGGGTAAAATTTATAACATATTATACCACTGTGTTAGTTCTAAAAAGCATGTCTGCAACAAAGTAAAAACCGAAAAGAATAACTTTATAAGTTTGAAAGTTTTCAGGCCCATGCAATATCACAGTGGATGTTGTAGAGACGTTGTCTTGATGATGAATGATTTAATAATGTGCCTCTCAATTTTTGACAAAATTGCAGATACACCCTTTAGGTCATTTAACATGGTGGTATATCTTCTTATGACATTTACAATATATAGGTTACTAAAAAAAATAAGCTATCAGAATTTTTCTACAAACAATTTATAATATACTTGCAGCATGCGTCTAATGTATTGAACAGATTAAAATTACAGTAGAGCGTCAATAACCCGAACCTCGGCAATCCGAACGTTCGCTAATCCGAACGCAAAAGCCATTTTTATCGATTCTTGTTTACCGGAACATATTGTTTTTGTATCTATCTTGTCTCCAATAGTCGTATTTTCTACTATATAGATGCAATATTCGATAATCCGAACAATTTGATCATCCGAACCACCTTCGGTCTCAATTAGTTCGGATTATCGATGCTCTACTGTACCATTAAAATTAAAATTTGTTATTCTTTAAAATCCAAGGACAGGTCAATTTTAGACATACGTTAATATCAAAATCAATTTTCTGGTTTTTACTCATGATGTCATCTACCAGCATAATTAAAGGAATGCTTAAACCAATTTAGCTGAATTTTGATTTTCAATAACTTTGGTAATCTTTCACCGATCTCTATTATTTTTTCTGGACATTCATCAAGATTAACGTATACCATTAAAAATTTGAAAAATAAATGTTATAGATGTTTACACTGGGCAAGTCAAAATCATAGTTTCTGTTTAAGTTTGAGACACCCTGTGGGGGTAACTAAACAAGTGGTAGAAGTTTTCAAGTACAATACTTAAAATACATCAATACACCATCCGAAAGAAAATTTTGTGCTCTATCAATCATTTCTGGTGCTCCTTCCTTTACCTAACAGTACTTTACGAAGAGTTTCTGAAATAACGTCTAAGCTTCTAGTAGTGATGAAACGGAACTGTCATAACAGAAACAGAAGCGGAAACAGATGTCTAAAATATTTTTAGCAGAAACGGATGTGTAAATACTATAAATAAATAACAATTTTTTATGAAGTGACATTTTATTTATTCATCTAATATTCAAAATCTAACAAATCTGTTTCTGATCTACGGATTCATTGCACTCTTAACTTATGTCACAACACAAAACTATTAAGCAAATAAACACGTAAAATCGTAAGTGCAAAATTCATATGACAAAGATCACGGCATAGTACTAGTTATAAACTAAATGTTTTTACCAGAAACAATCGTCTGTAACTTTGATACAACGGAAATCACTTTGCAATCACAATTTCTGTAAATCCACAAATCACATTTCTGGATTAGCTTCCCAATCTTTGCCGTATATGCTCGTTCAAGATTTATATTCAGAGCCGTTGATTCAGAAACATCCCGTATTTTTATGTACTTATTTGGCACATACATAATAATCTGTAAATACCTTAAAATTTTCATATACTTTTAAAAAATCAAGTTTTGCTATTATTTTTATGGTCGGTTGCAGAAAGGATCATCAACTCTTAATCACTGATTATCTACTTAGAGACTGATTAAACAAGTCAGTTCTGCATTCTGATTGGTTAATAATGAGCCGTTAAGAGCTAAGCAGCCAAGCTAAGGGCCTTCCTGCAACTGGCCGTTAGTGTTATTAATAATATATTAATGACAGTAGGTGCCCAGTGATATATAGGGTAGTACTTTAAAGGCATACAGATGGGTCAAGTACACCTCCTTTCGATAAAAAAAAGGTTTGGCAACACACTGTTTGAAAGCTGCAGAAATCTAAAGACAGCCAGAAGAGCTCAGTTTTTGAAAGAGCATAGGGAAAGTAGGTATCATTGATCTCTTAAGACCAAACAATTTTATCTAAAATATTTTTCTGTCGACGGACAGGCCAAATTTATTTATCCTGAGGAATACATATGACGTTTATTATTTCTACTGCCCATGTTTGATAGTAAGTATGTTAAAAAATATTGCAAATGCATGTGACAAAATTGCACAGTTACCGGTGATGAAAATTAAACATTTCAAATATAGCATGGAATTTTGAATAAGTTAGTAATAACGGAAGTTTTGCTATAATCAGGTTTGTAAGTGGAGGTGCCTATATAACTATATCTGAGTCCTCTTTAACTTAAAAAATGAAGATAGTATAAAGAGCTCAATTATGAATAAATGGGTAAATTTTTTGGTTAAAACTTATAACGCCATCAACTACTTTTCCAATTTCAAAATCTTATTCCAATACTAACTTTTCATTCCTTTTCCATATGGCATGCTCGATTGGGTTGTATTTGCTTAAAGTTGGGTTATAAACTGTAAATGCGTCTTCCTTTTTAACGGATTTCATTTCGTTTTTTAAAAAATGTATTTCTTTCTTAACAGGCTGTACTTTTTCTTCTTTAATCACATCATCTGGGTTTTGAACATTTGTCTCTTTTTTTATCGGTGATGGCTTTTCTTTCTTAATACTATCCTTTTTCTTCAGATCTGAAAGAAAAAAAAATAGAGTTGTAAACATAAAAACTTTTAAATTGTATTTAAGTAAGTACGTAGGCTTGTATTTAATTTAATTGTATTTAATTTAAATTCCTGGTAGTCTGTACTACCCAGTAGTAAATGTCACGAATCATTACTTTTGTTACACAGTATACATATGGTGTACATGTCAAATCGCAATCAAACAACAATGCACAATTGTTACATATACCACATTGTAGGTTACTTTAAATCATACGCTTTTTCCGTTGAGATTACTAGACTTTAATCAGGTAAGGGCAGCGTGCTTGGTTGTGTCTCATGTATGTCTCACTAAACAATCGGCTTCAGCCACCTTCGGCAAAACATCACCTTTGGCCAAAATTAGGCCGAAGGTTTGTGCATACCGCATGCGTAGCAACAAATCTGAAAGGGAAGTGAAAGATATACTTGGCGAAAATGTACCTGAACCTATTTTTATGGTCTATAAATCTATAATAATAGATGAAATACTGCTAACACTGCAACGGAGTGGACGCATTATGAAGAATTGGTATATTATAGTAAACAAATTCATCAGGTCTGACGTTATTAACAGAATACATATGCCAAATTCTGAGGTACAGTTTTCACGAACAAAAAATATATAAAATCTTGGTTATTTTTGGTAAAATTTTAAACATTTTTATTTTTTTTGTTTTCTTTTGATTCCGTGAATAAATAGCGGAGAACTGTAGAACTGTGTACTGTTTTACAAGTAGAAAGGGAGGTAATCATCTTAAACGTTCTCTATTCTTTTATTCTCTATAAGCATTTTAATATTGATTATTGACTATTATTTTTCAAATGTATAGAAAATATTGATATACAGGTAGCTTATTATACTTAGGGCCGATATATTCACCTATCGTCAAAGTTGTCGTTATCCAACGAACAGATTACGCTAACGTTCGCGTTAAAAATGATTCTGTCTTTTCACCGATCTGTATCGGTAATTAATTCTATCGCTAAATAACTGCTGAAACTAAATTTATTAAATTCAAATATTAAATTACCACGTAAATTACCAATTACCAACTACAGATGCCAGTAAGTTATGATCAGGGCTGCGGAGTCGGTAAAAAATTCTCGACTCCGACTCCAGAAAAATTGCATTCAAAAATATTTTCAAATAATTCTATGTAATGAAAATCTTACATGTAAATAATTACAAATTTCACACAGAATAATACAACCGTGTAATATTACATTTGCTATGAAAACAAAAGCACTACTAGGAAAAAAAGAAACAAATTTAAGATATTAAATTTTTATTCGAGTGTTCTGATTGTATTGTACATATGGCTTGTGCATATCAAATTACTCACAAACAAATGCTGAACCCATAGGAAGAACAGAAGTTTTATTGGTGCCCAGCTAATTTGTTGTCAAAACTATTTAAACTGACAATCTAAATGTAAATAAAAACGACCTATTGGCCCGGTGCGCGATGCTAGCGCCTCTACAGGGGTAGGCGGTAGTATGTCCACGAGGTGTAAATGGTGCAGATTGGTAATAAATGTTACAGTTATCTGTAGTGTGTAAGTGGTCCGATCAAATTCATATTATTTATTACAATATTGCATTTGTTAATATTTTTTCCTGTATTATTACAGTTGATAACGCAACACTTATTGTGTCCCATTCTGATTATTTATACCAACGATATGTTATTAGTTCTGGTGGATTGGAACAAGATAGTGCGCCGTGAACTACTGCACATAGTGTAGGCAAGTGTAGGCAGGTATTTCTCTGCTACGAGCGCTTAGATAATTTCTCAAGTCCCCTCCACGGTGTATGCACAGGGCGAATAAGATATCAAAACGATCTATTGATCGGACCACAAATAAAAAAGTTATTTAAAAACACAAATAAACGGACCACAAATAAGAAAGTTATATATAAAATGTAATTTATTTGTTTATTCAATATATCTCCGGAATCATTAAGTATTAAACTGTTTTCTCATTAGAGAACATACAAATCGGCACGACTTTGTCCATTTAACCGACTTTCTATGTCTAATAATAACAAAAGCACCCATAAGACACAGTGTATAATACGAAATAAAATTCATTCTAATAAAAACAAAGCTATAAAATATATACGCTTATAAAATTGTTGTGAGGGACAGAATAGCCACCTCCTGCTAAGATGCCCTTAAATCTCTTTAATTATGTTCAAAGCTGAAAATAATCATAATTATGGCTACAAGTATAACTTCTGAATAAATGATACTACATTGAACTACAGGGCCTGCTTCTCAATCTCGTTTTTAACTCTCATATTCAAATTTCCCTTTTCAAGTTTCTGTCAGATTACTTTTGTTAATCGTCTTCTCTTTCATTTGGAAAGTGTGTTTTGTAATTTGATTATTTACATCTGTATGTAGGTAGGTACTTCGTAAAAGACCTAATAGAATATTTGGGTTTGTTTGTTTACTATCAGCTGAGGCAACATCCATCTCACGTGTTTTTCTCTACAGTAATTAAACCTGGACTCGGAGTCGCAGTCGGTACATTTTTTCCGACTCCGACTCCTCTGAAATTTGTCTGAACTCCGACTCCACGACTTCGACTCCACAGCCCTGGTTATGATAGCTACTTATGTCAATTTAAATGAAGGGCACAACCTTAAAATTCATTATTTTGTTGATAACCACCATTATCTGATACTTTTCCTGACAGTAGCGATTCATTATTAAAATGAAAACAGACTACAATAAATATACTATTAGTACCAGCAATTTATAAAAGGACAGTCTAACAGCATAATTATAGTATGAAATAGTTTCATCTACTTAACGATGTAGTCTACCGGAAGTGTACCGTAGGTTCGGAATCCTAGTGTTAATACGCGTTGTAGAGATATGAAATTTTTACAGTGGTTTTCTGATGTAGTATTACATATTGGAAAGTATATAAAAGTAATAAAATATTAAATAACGACATTTTTTTTATTATTTTATGAAAATGACTTTCCAAAATAGATCATAAAAAATAGAAAGGTTTTACCTATGAACTTAGTTTGAATTATTTATCGTGTTTACGTGATTTCGAACCCGCGATTTAGAAAAAAATTGATTTTTCTAAGACACCCTTGACTTTATCGTTTGTTTCATGGGTTTTTTACGGCCTATATCACCTGTGGTTAGTTTCCATTGCAAGTAGTTTCTCTCTAAACACTAACAAAAATTTTCATTAGTGGGGTATACTTGCCCCATCAGCCGGCTTCAGGAAACCTTGTACTATTTCAAGTCCATCTAAAGCTACTTTATTTAATACTTAATTCGTCTGCACTGCTATTAAAGGGGTTGATGTAATAACCCTGGTAGTGGTTATTAGCTCAATTTTTAGCGTATATGTTAGAAACTAGAACCCAGAAGGATGCCAGTTGGCTCCGCGCTAACGGATCGATCGTCAATCTGTTCTTCGGAACGATTAAGGTCCGCGTCAGTGGGCGGCAAGACCTGGAACAGGAGCTCGCCACCGAGACAAAGACGACGGCAACTTCGGGGGCTTCTACGGCTACTACAGCTGTAGCACCCTCGACTGTGACGGCGCCAGTACCTGCTCCGACACCTTCTGTCGTGGAAGCAGCACCAGCAGTGGCTAGATCGGAGGAGATGGACATCTCCCAACCAGGACCAGGTTTCAGGGGCTTCACGGAGTTGAAGACGCCGAAGACACCATCCTCGCCGGACTCTTGTGTGTCGGACTCCATCCTCGACACACCCCCGAGCAAAACGACAGCCACTGTCGAACCACCTTCTCCCTCTCAGTAAAATGAGCAGCCAGGAAGCCAGAAACAGCCCCATGGACAACATCACCATCAGGGTAGTACAATGCAATCTGCATCGCAGCAAGATAGCAACGGCAACTCTTTGCCGTCATCTTGACGTGATGAAGAATACTATAGCTCTGATTCAAGAGCCATGGACCTCTGGGTCCAGGGTACTTGGTCTTAGTAATCTTATCGGTACTGTTTTCAGCAACGCCGGTGACAGCAGACCTAGGACCGCAATTTTTGTGCCCAGGAATCTTCATGCCTACCTCCTGCCTCAATGCTCGAACAGGGACGTTACTGCAGTGAGGGTACAATGGATCCTTAAAGGGATAGCACATGAGATCACCATGGCAGCTGCCTACCTCCCAGGGGAGGAAAGACCCCCATCGCAGGAGCTGACGGCGTTAGTCGACACCTGCAACGGAAGGAAATGGCAGCTGATCATTGGATGCGACTCCAACGCACACTCCACTGCGTGGGGCAGCAGAGAGGACAACATCAGGGGTAAGTTACTGCTTGAATTTATTACTAGCAGCTATTTAGATATACTAAATCGTGGGACGGAACCGACATTCGTCAACGCACGCTGTCAGACCGTCATTGACATTACGTTAGCCACCTTAGGTATCTCGCAACAAATCACCAACTGGCGTGTCTCAGAGGAAGCTTCCCTGTCAGACCACAGATGGATTACCTTCGACCTTGGTCGTCACGAGACCAGGAAAAGATTGGGACGAGATGCCAGAAGGACGAACATCGCCGCCTTCTGCGAAAATCTTTCTGGTGAGTTGCAACATGTGAACATCTCACGCCCTCGTAACATCGGAGACCTGGACAATTACTCGTCTGTCTTAAGCAACGCTCTGATGAAATCGTACAAAAAGGCCTGTCCCCTGAGGAAAGAACCAGAACTGGGACGCGCCACCCCTTGGTGGTGTTCCGAGCTCGAAAGACTCAAGGTGGATACCAAAAGGACTTTCAATAAGGCACAACGCTCAAAAACTGACCTGGACTGGGCCGATTACAGAAGTAAGCGATCCGAGTTCAGGAAATTAATCAGGCAAAGGCAGAGGGTTACCTGGCGCAGCTTCTGCGAAAGCGTGTAATGCATCGCCGATGCCTCTCGCTTGAAAAAAATACTGTCTAAAGATCCGAGACAGGAAGTAGGTATCTTGAGGAGGTCTGATGGTTCTTTTACCAGCAACCTCAAGGAGAGCTTAAAACTGCTAATGTGTATTCATTTTCCAGGCTCCTCCACCACTCTGGATACCACCATTGCAGAACAAAACAGCGCAGCCTCCGAGGAAGATTGGCTTACAGCCAGTCGTATTGGAGACAGCGCCAGACTAAGGTGGGCCATTCAGAGTTTCTCACCCTTCAAGTCTCCGGGACCAGATGGTATCTTTCCAGCCCTGCTACAGTGGGGACTTGAAACGATCGAACCACATCTGTTGGAGATCACACAAGCGTGTCTAGCGCTGCGTTATGTCCCAAAACGTTGGCGTGAAGTTGCAGTCACCTTCATACCTAAGCCCGGAAGACAGGACTACTCGGTACCAAAGGCTTTCAGGCCTATTAGTCTCTCCTCTTTTTTTGTGAAGACTATTGAAAGACTTTGCGATAGATACATCAGGGACACAGCACTCTTAACGAGACCACTGCACCCTAGCCAACATGCCTACACACAAGGTAGATCCACTGACACTGCTCTATACAGTGTGACAAAGCGAATACGCTCCTCAATTGACAACGGGGAATCCACATTGGGTGTATTCATCGACATTGAGGGAGCTTTCGATAAAACCACCTTCCGTTGCATTCAGGAGGCTCTCGCAGAGCGCGGCGTGGCACCTACCGTCAAGGGCTGGATCCATGCCATGCTCTCGCAAAGAATAGTGAGCCTCAAGGCGTGCAACACTACACTGAAGGGAAGAGTTGCGGGAGGCTGTCCACAGGGAGGAGTGTTGTCACCACTTTTGTGGAACCTTACCCTTGATAGCCTGCTTCTAGAATTAAATGGCCAAAGATTTGAGACCATTGGCTACGCTGATGACCTTGTTATACTCATCAGCGGAAAATTCCACAACACACTTTCGGAAAGAATGCAAGTGGCGCTAAAACACGTCGAGGACTGGTGCAAAGCTCACTCGCTCTTTGTCAACCCAGCCAAGACGGAAATGATACTCTTCACTAGTAAGAGAAAACACGGCAATTTCACACCACCAAAGTTCTGCAACAGCGAACTGAAACTGTCAGAAGAGGTCAAATATCTCGGTGTGACCTTCGACAGGAAATTAAGCTGGAAAACACATCTTGAGCAAAGAATGAAAAGGGCAAGGATGGCTTTCGGTCAGTGTCGTAGAGCCGTGGGGAAAACCTGGGGTCTCTCACCACAGATCACACTGTGGATATACACTGCCGTTATTCGTCCTATGCTCACCTACGGGGCGGTTGCGTGGTGGTCTAGAGTCAAGCTGGCCACAACCAAAATCAAACTGGCACAAATACAAAGACTTGCTTGCCTCGGCACAACCGGGGCAATGAGCACAACCCCAACCGCTGCGCTGGAGTACATGTTGTACTTGCCACCACTTGACTTCTTCATTGAAGAGGTGGCCCTGAAAACACTATTCAGGCTTCGCACGGTGGGCTACACAAAAGTAGGCGACAAGGGCGGTATGTGGGGCAGTCTATGGAGTAGTGCATCGAAAGATGTGCCGCTTCTCGACTACCGCACGGACTATATCCCACCTTGTTACGTCTTCAACAAACCTTACCTTCCCAAGGACATACCGCAGGAGAAAGGGAACACCACGAGCCTGAAGATCTATACAGACGGCTCCAAGAAAGACAGTGGAACTGGCGCTGGGATTTTTTCTCATGACTACCAGCTGCGACAGTCCATCCCCCTAGGCAAGTATCCTTCTGTAACGCAGGCGGAAATCTTTGCCATAAAAACTGCCGCGGAGTGTATCATCAGCTCCGACAAAACTGGCAGGAACGTAACGATCTACACAGACAGCAGACAATCCATACTCTCATTAAGTCGTTGCAGGTTTACCTCCGACTTAGTCTTGGACTGTCATAACACCCTTGTGGAGGCGTCCAGACACAACAATGTCAACCTCACATGGATAAAAGGGCACTCTGAGGACAAGGGCAATCGGCACGCTGACAAACTAGCAAGAAGAGCTGCCAACGGACCGGTAAGCTCACCGGAACCCTTCCTACTACCCACTAATAACCTTCTGCTACAATCACTGAAGGACATCACCCACAAGAAATTCTTTCGACAGTGGGGAAATCTACCTGGCTGTCAGCAAGCTAAGGAAGGGCTCCCCCCTTCCTCCAGCTCCACTGCTAGGAAATTTACACAGCTGCCCAGAAACAAGCTACGTTTAGTTACGGGTATTCTAACGGGTCACTGCGGATTACGGAAGCATCTTCACGTGATGCATCTCGCTGAAACGTCTATATGCCGAGCTTGTGAGCTAGAGGATGAGACGGTAAAACACATTTTATGTGAATGCCCAGACCTGGTCGAATACAGGGAACGCTTGCTGGGGGATCCATGGCCGACCATGGACGGAATCAGGAACGCACCTCTGAGCTGCGTCCTAGCCTTCGTTAACAACCTAGGCTGGTTGACATAGCTGGAGAGAGCGCAGGGGGAGGCACAAGGGGCCCAATGGGGCCTGGGTGCCACGAGGATTTATCCTTGACCCCCAACACCCTACATACACATGTTAGAAACTAAAAAAAAATAGGTACATAATACATATTTTCTTATTCAACACAAAAAAAAAATGGAACTGTGTGGTTACTGTGACATCTCCAATTTTCTATCATTTGCCTGAACACATTTGCCATTACCATTTAGAATATTAAAAGGCAAATGAGAGACAAATTGTTAGGTAACTGAAAATTATGATATTTCTCAGGTATTTTGTACATGTTTTTATATTATAGTATCTTTAAGAATTTATTTTACTTTAAGGAAAATCATTATTTTGCTGATTTAGATTAATTGAGCACGGCTTGTATCTATCCGTAGACTTGGGTTTTGCCTGTGTTATGTAATAATGGTTGTTTTATTCATTTTATTTTTATACTATTTCAAAAATCGTATTCTATGTGAAATTCAATAGAGATATTTATGATATCTTCAATTCGATAACTGTTTAGATATGCATCAGTGTTAAACTCAAAATAAACCAAATTGGTTATTTACAAAAAATGTAATTCATTCTATCTTACCTTCCATGTCCTCATCACTACTGTCAGACATGATCATGGCCTTCTTTTTCTTTTTTCCTTCGTCACGTAAGTATTTTTCTTTTGTTGAATCATTAGTTGGAGTTGGAGTGTTGGATTTCTTGGTAGATGCTTTACTTTCCTGTCGCTTTGCTAAAATAAATTTTAAATTGTGTAATTACAAATTTAAAAGATTATTAAATAAAAGGCAATTCAATTAAAAAAATCTTAGTTACTCAAACCTATCACTGACAAGTGATTACTTTCTACGGGGTCATTATAAATTATTGTAGTCGAAGTAGGCCATGCCCACGTTAGAAAATTTTTGCCTCTATTAGCATGCTATTAGCCCTGTGCATACCCTGTGGAAGGGAGTTGCGAAACGATCTAAGCGCCCGTAGCGGAGAAATACCGGCCAACGCTATGTGCGGTAGTGCACGGCGCATTATGTTTTGTTTCCATCTGTCAGAACTCATAACAGATCGTTGGTATAAATAATCATAATGGGACACAATAAGTGTTGCGTTGTCAACTGTAATAATGCAGGAAGAAAAAATAACAAATGCAATTATTTAAATAATACTGCATTTTTTTGCAGTCGCGATGTCCGGAAAGCGCTGTGCATGCAATAACACCTATAGACGTCAGGATGCGGTTCGATCAGGGCCGTCCAAACATATTCGACGCCCGTGGGTTACTAAAATTAATGCGTCCCTCTTCATAAGAAAATACACGAGATAGCTAACGGATACGGGGTGACCGACAAAGTTATTCAAAAGTGTCAGAACTAGAAGCAGCCAATTCATTACCATTATACTAAACAAAAACATAATACATATTTATACAAAATTAGAAGAAAAAAAAGACAAAATGAAAAATACCAACGTTTATAGTTCTATGCAAATCTGAACCGCTTTTTCTCTACTGTAAATGTTATTGTTTTGGATTTAAGCCATTTGAGTATTAGGACAACACTGTTCAACATTTTAGTGTAAGTTGTTTTTTCATATTTATGGCATGTAGGCATTGAGCGCGTAAAGTATGAAAATAAGAGAAAATCTAAATGAGGGTTAGTTATTGTACAAAATTCTCGAACATGTTGATTTTTAACCCTTGGGAACATGGATATTCGGAATAGAATATCAAAAACCCGTATGGGTAAAATTAGTTGTACTGTGTACGAACACGGACTCTCCCGTAAGATATTTGAAACAAGGGAGATAAAAATGTCAAAAACCTGATATCAATGTTCTAGAAATCTCAAAAGGGTCTCGTAGTAAACCTTAAACTTTGTACATTTACCTGAAATCCTGAAAGTTTGTTCACAATATACTTGAATCATTTACAGCGATTCTAAGTAGTTTAGTGATGGTTCAATTCCTACTGCAAACATATCTACCTAAAACGCCTTTTCGCTTTTCATTCACAAACAAAATCCTTAATTTTTAAACATTTTCTCGTAAATGTTCTGATGTAAGGTCATACAATTTGTATGCTACCATGAACACAATTAACAGATCTATCATCATCAACAAGAAAAATATGGAGTTTGCCATTTGTCGACGACATCATAAGTACAAAACGGGAAATTGAATTTGTTACAAATATGTGTATAATTTACAATCGACGTGTTCAAGAATTTTTGTAGTAACAAACAGTTTCCGAGATTTGGTCATGCTTCCTACTTGGCCCGCTCACTGAATATTTCTTAAAAAAATAAAAAAATCAATAAGTAAGAACAGTTGAGTAATTGAGTAATAACTTTAATTAACTGTAATTAACATTTCTAAAAAAATAACACCTCATAAAAAGCCTATACAAAACAAAAGCACAGAAAATTTGGAACACCAAAGTAAAAGATGCAGTTATCATTATTAACAATGAACAACAATGAAACCATGATCAAGCAGATCAGTATCTCATATGGGTCATTCCATGTGAAATCGCACACTAAAAGCCATTTTTGACCCTTGACCCCTCCGATTAATACCCTTGACCAAATAAATACTGAATCAGCCATTTCTCGAAAAAACAAGTAGTTTGGGTTTTATCGGCTATTCCCAAAATCCGGGTTTTCCATGCGCGCCAAGACGCCTTTTTCTGTATCTTGGGACTGAATTCAGCTAGAAAGTTGTTCGATAGCTCATTTGAAAGGTCATGAAGCTCTCTTTCTTATGCATATCACAAAAATAAGTTTAACTGAAATTTCAAATTTTTGAAAAACAGGTAAAAATTAGAACTGATTTTTGACAATATACCGCAATTTTTTTATCTCTCATTTTTTTATATGTTATGTGCCATGGCTTAAAGAGTATGTGTATAAATTTTGGTGATAGTAATATTCCAGTTAAGAAAGAAAAGAATTTTCAATTGTTTGCATGCGCTCGCCCCGTTTGGCGCTTTCACCGGCGCAACGGGCAGATTTCTGTTCGCTGCCTTCGGCTTTTATCGACTAGCTTCGGGAATGTTCGGGTCAGAACCAGCCAGTCGTGCAGTGATCGTCCGTCACGTCAGTAGTGTTTTATGTGACAGTTGTGTTTTATTGTTAGCGCGTTGGAAATGTCGAACGTAAACTGCTCAGTTGGTTTGGGATTGCGTCGGAGGTGTTCGGATGATCTTAAAAAATCATTATTACGACGTGACCTCGAGCTCATTGGAAAGAGATCAGGAGTGCAAGACTTGGACACAGTGTGTATGTGTCACTACAGGGCTTACTATACTCCTCTCTATGGATTGCGGCAGAAAGCGTGTTCTAATCCTTTGCAGTTGCATAAAAATGCTCGAAATACTAAACCGTGGACAGTCACTAAACCGTTTCATGACTTGTGCAGGAAAATTGCTCCACAAGTGATCGATGGGAATAAGCTGTGTGTGATGTGTAAGATTGCCGTGACAAAACTCATTCCATGCCACTCATCGGTGCTCCTAGTCAATATAAAAACCGCTTCAACATTTTAAACGTTGTCCACCACGAAGAAGACTTCAATGTTCCCGCGGAGTGGCACTTTTACGCCACCTCGCACGAGAAGGGCCCAGCGATGGTCTTGGTGGCACATTGAAGAGAATGGCAGCACGCACGAGCCTCCAGCGCCTCTACTAGCAACAAATCCAGACCCCAATGGAACTATACAATTGGGCGAATGAAAACATAGTAGGAATAACCTTATCATTTGGTCAAAGGAATCTGTAGAATTCACTGAGAAGAAACTGGCTCAAAGATTCCGGGATGCACCCAAAATACCACAAATAAGAATGCATCATGCTGCTATACCAGAATCAAGGGACTTTGTGTGAATGAAGTGACTATCGTGCTCGGAAGATGGCGTTCGTCTCAAGCTGAGGAACACGGAAACAGACTTACCAAGAGACGTTGATGACGCACCAAAAGAACGACTCACAAGGTAAGCCCAAAATGATGAACCCCATTACGTTCAGCATTTCAAAACGTCTGAATTTGTTAACACGCACATAAATGTTACATATTTCATACTGTTCGTACGTTGAAAATAAATATAGTGGTATCAAAGAAAAACTAAGTTTAAAGAAATATTTTGTTTCAGGTCTGCTGCGAGACGTGGCAGCATGATGTTAGCCAGTGATATTTAGTTTGCATTGTACCAGTACAATCCAGTTAGTTATGGAAGTGTTGTTTCATTCTGTTTACTTAATGCTCTATGTACACAAATAAAGACTTATGACTCTCCTTTAGAAACCGATTTTTCTCCCACGCTAAAAAATTTCAGTTATAATATCGCGCATATAAAACGCATGCAAATAATTAAAAAAAATTTTCTTTCTTAACTGGAATATTACTATCACCAAAGTTTGTACACATACTCTTTAAGCCATGGCTCATAACATATAAAAAAATGAGAGAAAAAAAAATTGCGGTACATTGTCAAAAACCAGTTTTAATTTTTTCTTGTTTTTCAAAAATTTAAAATTTTAGTAAAACTTATTTTTCTGATATGCATAAGAAAAAGAGCCTCATGACCTTTCAAATGAGCTATCAAACAACTTTCTAGCTGAATTCAGTCCCAAGATACAGAAAGAAACGTCTTGGCGCGCATGGAAAAACCGGGTTTTGGGAATACCCGATAAAACCCAAACCACTTGCTTTTTCGAGAAACGGTTGATACGTCATTTGTTTGGCGTGTATCCAAGGATATCCTGCCAGTTTAGTCAAAATCGGAGGGGTCAAGGGTCAGCGGTGTGCGATTTCACATGGAATGACCCACATATTTTTTCATGAT
Organism: Aphodius sticticus; assembly: GCA_963966075.1. Lineage (NCBI taxonomy): Eukaryota > Metazoa > Arthropoda > Insecta > Coleoptera > Scarabaeidae > Aphodius > Aphodius sticticus. The sequence continues at coordinate 48,400,016 of OZ014506.1, read as the reverse complement.
CTCATACATGTTTACTAGATTTAGAAAATAAACTGCTTCCGGGTTATGCCGTGTGTCGAGATTTGTTAATGCTGACGTTTTGCGAACCATGTTGCTCGCTTCTTCAGAGCTAACTGAACGAGTTCAAAGATTTATAATAAAATCAACTAATAACAAAAAATATAACACCAATAAAAATTGCCGCCCCCAAAAGGTTGGCGGCCTAGGGCTATAGCCCATTTAACCCTGTGGTTAGGGTGGTCCTGGGTTCGATGCTCGGGTTTTTGTGGAGATTTTTTCCATGTAAAGTGTGCTACCGGTGTCAATAGTGCACTGTACGATCTATTGACAAAATCTAAGAATTTCCAATGGTGGTGTGTGTGCTGTGGTGGTGTGACTCATGTGCCCGTGATGGTATAATTGATTGAAAAACGCTATTGTTAGATCTGGTTAAAATAGTGAAAGACGTTGCTGCACCCGTTAATAAACACGACGAGGCACTAAAGCAAATTCACGGGGCATTAGACAAGATGGATTCCTCGGCAAAAAATGCCAGCAAAAAAATGTTAAGAGAAGTGCAAGTTGCCTCCAGTACTGAGGCACCGTACGCGGGAAAAGTTAAAGTTGCTTCAAAGAAATCAGGTCCTGTTGTGGTGTTGAAACCAAAAGATCAAAAAACAACTTGTGAGCAAATTTCTTGAAAGAAAAAATTCTTGAAGGAAAGGGTGAGCCCAGTGAGTGAGTCAGTAACGACGATGCGTAAAGCTGCGAAGGGAGCTATAGTTTTCGAATGCCAGTCTGCCGAGAGCACTGCTAAGCTGAGTGAAGAGCTGAAGTCAAAGCTAGGTAATGACTACGAAATAAAAACTCCTGTCAAGAAAGTACCAAAGATTAAGATAGTCGGAATGGAAGATCTGCTCAGCAAGGACGAAATTGTGAACTACTTGAAGTCTAGTCTAGAATAGTTTTTTGGACGCTGGAGTGACCGTAAACGTATTGCGCGTACAAAAGATGGCCGGAAAGTCGATGTTTACAGCCATTGCCGAGGTGGATGGCAAGACATTCACCAAATTAATGGCGGAAGATACGATGCGTATTCATTGGAGTGACTGCTGGGTGTACGAGGTGATAAACGTTCTAAGGTGCTATAAGTGCTGCGCATATAATCATATAGCCGATGACAACTGCGAGGTTGCAGAATGCAAATCCAAATTAAGGTCCTGTGTTAACTGCAATACGCCAGGGATGCACTGGGGCTGAATGTTTCATCAGTTAATCATGCAGTGTGGTCCGATGAATGCCCTGCTTAACAGAGGAAAGCTGACATCGAGCGCCAAAAAATTAACTATCAGGCTTCTTTTTTAAAGTAGCGCAAGCTGGGGTCAATATCTCGGATTGCAAACGCATTGAAGACGACCTTGCTGTTTCAGCACGAAATCGACGTGGTAACAATGGCAGGTCATTATTCATGCATGTAAACATTAGGTCTCTATAGTCAGCAAGTTTGCGCTGTTTAAGGAATTTGTCCTAGATTCGGATTGTGATGTGTTTGCAGTAAGTGAAACGTGGCTCACTGATACCGTTTCATTTGACGCAATCGCTATTCCTGGTTTTAATATTGTTCGAAAAGACCAAGGTAGTAGGGGTGGCGGTGTCGCCCAATACATTAGAAACTCCATTTCTTTCACTGCTATAGACATACATGATCATCTGGATACAAATCACGAGTACTTGCGCATCAAAGCTATTGTCAGAAACAGTGGTCTTTCTGACAATAGCTTTGATGCGCAAGTACTCGAGATTTGTATCCAGATGATCATCTATATCTATAGGAGTGGTGTATCGTCCGCCGGCGGTGGAATTGCATCGTTATCGCATTTCGAGAGCGTTTTAAACACTGTTCACTTGAATACGCAGACAGTCATCGTACTGGGAGATTTTAAAATTAACATGTTGATAGATTCGCAAATAAGAAAATCCCTCCAGCAAATGCTCAACGATTATTCTCTAGTTCAAGTTATTCAGGAACCTACTACGCGGGTCACTATGGAATCTGAATCGCTGATCGACTTAATTATTGTTGATAAGCGCCTACAAGACATAAAGACGGAAGTTATTGAAGTTAGTGACCTATCTTTGCTGTCCCGCCTGCTCAGACCCCTCGAAGAGTGGTGCGAAGCTACAACACTTCTCGCACTCTGACAAATCCTATGGGACGCTGCGTTGGTCCCATGGAACGAGATGAATGCCATGTTGGAGCTGGATGATAAGTTGGAATTTTTTAATGATAATATAAACAGGCTTTTTGACGTACATGCAGCGTTTGTTTATAGCAGCGACCGTTATAAGCCACATAACCCTTGGTTTACGGACACGCTACAAATAATTAAGAATGAGAAGAATAAGGCAATATTTTTGACAATATTTTGTGAATTACGGAATTACTACAACAATGCGGTCATTCAGGAAAAAGGCATACTTTGCTTCCCAGCTTAGAAGAGTCACCGATCAGCGGCGACTTTGGGGTCGTTTGAGAGCTGGAGGCGTGACTGGGACTTGTGTTGGCGACGGAATCCCTTCACAGTTGCGTGACGCGGATGCTTTCAGTGAGTTCTTTGCCGGTTCCGTTCGTAGGGTGCCTGCGGACCATCGATACGTCGGTGGATTTGCTTCGGGAAGTTTCGATATGGAAGAACAATTTAGCTACAGACCAGTCGATGTGGAGTGCGTTTGCAAGATATTATTTGCCCAGAACTATGCAAGTTGCGGTGTTGATGCTAGAATGCTAGATTGCTTCAACTTTCTTCTTGCTTTTGTTCTGAACCATTGCCGCATTTTATTATTTATTCCTTTGAAATCAGTAAATTCCCTACCTTGTGGAAATCAGCCTTCGTTAAACCAGTCCCTAAGCGATCCTCTCCCTCTTCCTTCGACGATTTTCGCCCGATCAGTATCCTATATAAGGTTACGATTTCCGGGGCAATTCGTTTAACGAAGGATGATATAAGACCGTAAATATCCTTAAACTTGCTGTCCTTCATGTTGTTTATGAGTTAGTATATCTCATTGTTGTCCATCGGCTAGAGGAAAAATGGTATAAGAAATGATACAAGAACATCTTTCTTGACACCATACAATCTTTAAACCTCCTTCATACCATACACACACCTACTAGAATATACGGAGATAGCAAAACCCTTACAGACAACATATAGCATTCTAACAAATGTTGGATCATACAATAGCTTTAACATGAATACTCTATTATCTGATCATCAGACCCAATTCTTAGAATGCTTTGTACAAAGCCACACCAAAAAAAGACAAAGACAGCACTCTCTAGATCGTTTACAACTTCTAAACTACGTGAGTATGAATTGCTACTAAGTCGTGAGAGTTGGGGGCACATCTTCTCTTCCGATTGCCCGGAGTTGCATTTGCTCTATTCTTTGGCCTCATCTGTGAAACGATGAATCATTGCTTCCCAAAGAAGAAAGGTACTCACAAGTGATACAAATAGATGGATTGCCAATGGCATTCGGATTTCAAGTAAAACCAAAAAAGCACTTCACTCTCTGATCTAGTAACATGGCAGAATGGTTCAGCTATGATGTGTGCCACTGCCTTTAGGAGTTTTACTGGTATTTCATCCCACCCGACCGAAAAAGAATTCTTCAAACCTAAATTTTTATTGCAAATCTCCGACGGACTGGCTGGGTAAGAGAATAAGGCTTCTGGAATTGTGCTGCCCTTGGTCCCACTCCCTGGCCGCCCAGAGACCTCACCCACTCTTATGAAGTAGACATTCTTATGGGAAAGCTAGAGACAATGGGAATCCGAGGAGCTCCACTTAAGCTCATTGAATCATACCTTACTAACAGGCAGCAGTGTGTCCGGATTCGGGGCCCTGACAACATTGTAGTGTCGTCGGAGTGGATGGTGGTGGAGAGAGGAGTCTCTCAGGATTCCATTCTGGGAACTCTTCTCTTCATTGCCTATATCAACAATCTGTCACATCATCTTGACACCGAACCTGTCCTCTACGCTGATGATACTTCTATTGTGTGTAGTGATGATGAACTTGAGACTTTGTGCGTCTATTGAGGACACGTTAGCTCACGTTGGCCACTGGTTCGACAGCAATGCTTTGAAGCTTAATGTTGAGAAGACTGAACTGGTTAGATTCGTGGCTGGCTCTGGCTCTTCTGATATATCAATGACGATGGAAAACAACATCCTCAATTCCACTAAAGCGATAAAGTTTCTGGGAGTTTGCCTTGATGATCACCTGACTTGGAGTATCCATGTGAACTACCTAGCACCTAAACTCAGCAGATTTGCTTTTGTTCTCCGGGCACTGCGATTCAAAGCTGGTGTAGAGGTCAGTCTTACTGCATACTACGGTTACGTATACTCATTTTTGAGATATGGTGTGCTATGCTGGGGTTTATCTGTGGACCCAGAGAGGGTATTTCTGCTGCAAAAGCGTTGCGTAAGATCCATTTATGGTCTCAAGAAGCGCGGTTCCTGCAAACCCAACTTCATTGCCCATAATATGCTGACCTTGACAAGATCTACATCTTGGAATCGGTGCTGTTTCTGCGCAAACATTACAACTTTTTCCAAGACAGAAAACGGCACGATACCCGTCATAGGGGTTTGTTGTGTCCACGCAGTACCAGGCTGACGCTAGTCCAGAGAAATGCTTTGAATGCCATCGTGAAGGTATTTACTCACATTCCGGTGCACCTACGTGAGATGCCTAATCTGGCAAAAATGCAGCAAGACTCTAAATATCTTCTAATAGAAAAGGCATACTACATTACCTAAGATTACGATTCCATATCATCAAAAAAATACAATTATTCCGAATTCCTTCTGCTATATCAGTTTTAACAAGATGAAACGTAACGTGTCAATATCTGGTCCTCAGTTTAAAAGAAAGTAACCAAATAAAAGGTTTAAGAAGAGACAAGCTAGAAACTTGAATGACAATTGAATAGAATAGAATTTTCTTGCAACTCAAAATGTACAGTTTCTGTCAGCATACAAATTATACACATATACACACAATACATATAGGTGATATCTCAGAGTAAAGGGACACAATATATAATGCTATCGATCACATATATCCTTCAATACAGCACCATCACTCATCAAAGAGAAATTCTTCGATTGTATAGATAGGTTTGTCAATGAGTTGCCCCATAAGTCTCTTCTTTAATAGGTGTTTAGGAAGTTCCATTAATTCAGATGGTACAGTCGCGTTGGTAGAGATAAACTGTCAGTTGACTGGAGCCTGCTGTAAGGGACAACCAGATTGTCCTTGGTTCTTGTGTCGTGGTTGTGGATATTACTGTGCTTTAAGTGAGCCCTTTTCTTGTTTTCCAACACACACTGAACCACAAATTCGCCAGCCATGGTTAGAATTTTTTGTGTTGTAAATATCGGTCTGCAGTGGGTTGTTGAGGCAGCCCCCTCAAGGGCTCTAACTGCCCTTTTTTGGAGGGTGAAGATTTTATGTGCATGTGCTGAATTTCCCCACATGGTTATACCGTCCGTGATCCTGGAGTGGAATAGGGAGAAGTACGCGTGGCGCCCCGCCTCATTATTTATGCATGTTCTTATTTTACTTTTTGCATAAATTGCCGCAGACAGTTTGGGTGATAGTTCGTTTATGTGTGGTAAACATGACATTTTTGAGTCGAGATGTACACCAAGGAATGCTGCTCGGTCCTTTTCCATTGCTTCTCTTCTTCATGTGTAGAAGTGTACAGTAGAGGTGTTGTCTCGTTTCAGGGTTAGTTCGTTAGCGGCAAACCATGAACTTAATCGTTTAGTTGTTATTTCAACATTAGCTGTGGCATCTGGTGATATATGTGGTGTCATCAGCATAAAGTACTAATTTTCCTGCTTTTATGCATTCTGGGAGGTCATTAACAAATAAAATAAACAGCAAAGGACCGATGAGGGATCCCTGTGCAACACCTCTCTGCACCGTATGAACTGCACTTCCTTTGTTGTTGCAACTGATGACTTGACTTCTGTTCCTCAGGTATGAGGATATTAATTCCTGAATGGTTCCTCTTATCCTATACCACTCGAGTGTTTGTAGGAGGATCTCATGGGAAACACAATCGAAGGCCTTGGTAAGGTCGTACATAGCGGCCATGGTTTGTTGTCTGTCCTCCCACGCTGATGTTATGCTATGAACGAGTTCATCCAGGGCGTTTCGCGTTCCTTTACCTGTTTGAAAGCCGTATTGACAGGTGGTTATGAATTGTTTGTTAGTCACATAATTGGTGATTCTCTCAGTTATAAGTGATTCCATGATCTTTGTAAATACTGGTAGCACTGTGATAGGACGATAATTGGTGGACTTTGTTGGGTCTCCCCTTTTGCATATTGACGTGACTTTACCGATTTTTAATTGTCGGGGAAAGCAGCGTTCAGAAAAACATGAATTTATTATGTGTGCCATCGGTTCTGAGTTTGGGGTTGCCACCATTTTAATTAATTTCACGTTAAGGTCGTAGATATCACGTGAGCTTTTATTTTTAAATCTGTTGATGTGTTGAACAATCTCTGCAGCACATGTTGGTTGGAGGTACAGTGTGTCTGCATCTGCTCGTATGCTGATGGTGCCAGAAGGGTTCTTCTTTAGGTCATCAGGGATCTGTTCCATGAGTGCATGTATGGATTAATTAAAGAACTCGGCAAAGGCCTCGCAAGAGGGCATATCGGGAGGGACGTTTTGTCTTCCAACAGTTTGCTTCTTTATTTATCACTGTCCAAATAGCTTTTTCCTTATTGTCAGATTTGGTTGATGTAGTCGTTGTTCCCCTTCTTCTGGTGCCCATTGCACATACAAATATATGTCTTCTTGTAGTTTCGATAAATTCTCTCCATGTCTTGGTCTCGAGTCTGTTTATAGGTGTTGTGCATTAGGTCTAAGGTTTCCTTCATTTGTCCAAGTTCGGGATTAAGACGCATTTTCCTGGGTCGTCTTATGGTAGTCTGTTTGAGGACGCGTGCTTCAAAGTGGCGTAAGAAAGCCGTTATGAAGAATTCTAACTTTTCCTCAGGGTTATGAATGGATATTAATCCCGTCCAGTCCTCGGATGTGATTCTTCTGCAGAAATCGTTGCACCATACTCCAGTCATTGATCTTTGTGTTGTAGGTGTGATAATTGTGTGCTGTAGAGTCATTGACATAATAATAGCTTCATGATCGGATATTGTATAATTATTATTATTATTATACAGGGTTATATCTGTATATTTTTCCTGTTTTTTTATAGTCTTTTGAATTACAAATTGAACAGTAAAAACCGCAGGTCCCTGATGTCAGTGGTGTAAATGTAACAAGACGATTCAATGTCAAAAGAAAGCAATTAAAAAATGTTAAAAGGATTTCAACTGTGTCAATAGGTCGTCGTTTTTTAAAATGACTTAACTTATAAAAACGAAATACTTTTAAATATAAAGTGTTTCATTTCAGAGCATTTCAAATTTATATACAAGTGTTATATATATAAAACTTTTATTGGAATCATTTTCTTGTCAACTTTTTAGAAAGAAATATATTGAGTGGTTGCGTTTCTTCTTATACACATTGTGTAATAATAAGGATTTTGAAAGATTTACAGCATTTTGCAGATTGGAATTGTTATTTTCAGACTCTTTTGGAGCATTCATCTTTACAAAATAGAATTCCAGAACAAAAGGAAAAGTATCGACTGAAAATCTTCGAAGAATTCATACAATTGTTCTCTTCCAACTTAGTCAAGGGTTTCTCATTAGTCTCGTACAGTATTAGATATAGCTTCTTTTATTGCAAAAAAAAAACATGAGTGTAACTGCTAAAACTCCCTCCACTCTCTTTGGGGCCCCATAGGCAAGACTACTCTAAAGTTCAATTTGAAATTCTTACTACGGTAATTTAATAATTACATAATTAATTTATAGTTTATAAAAGATTGATTTTGGTCCCCAACCAGCAGGAGAGCAAATATAAAATTCACGATTCTTGAGACGGTAATAAATTAGTTGGGGCCTCGCTGACAGGAGCCTAAATGTGCTTGCAACGTTAATCAGGACTGGCATGGTGTGGTAGTCTAGTACGAAAATGAGTTTCCAAAATACTGCGGTGGGGGCCCGACTGTTATTGGGTACCCTGGGCAAATGCCCATTTTGCCAATGGGATAACGCGCCACTGACAACATACCTAAATCCACACTGGCCCTTATTCACAATAACGTCTACAGTCACACCCTTCCGATCTACAATGCTATCCCAGGAGAGATCAGAGAACTAAGCTACTCTAAATTTAAATTCAAATTGAAGCACCACCTCATTAACAAAGCTTACTACACAATTGAGGAATTCCTTGCTGATTAGAACTTTTATGTATATTTCCTTTGGTTGTTTTTGACTTGTCCTATATTATTGTGCTTGATTTTTTTGAATGAATAAAGATGTATTATTATCATTATTAGATCGACAAATAAGAAGATAGAACGATCGATCGATTTTTTTGCCCAGCCCTAGTTAGGGCTGGCTGTCAGGTTTTCAAAAACAAAAAGCGGGACAACTTTGTGTGGATTCGACTAAAAAAGACACCCAGCCAGCACTATGGGACGTTTAACATCACAAGGACGTTGACCTTTGTTACATTATGAACGTTAAATATTTGATGACTATGTAATATTGCATACAGGTTCAATGTACACATGTTAGTTCATTTTAGTCCCATGAATGTTATAAAAGTAACGTTTCAATGTGAACATTCATGTAATGTTGCATGGATGTTCGATGCAACTATTTAACGTTAGTTTTTATCCCATTGGTAATGTTTCATGTACGTTACTAGTATAACATGTATGGGATGTTCATTTTGGTCCCATTAATATTACAAAGTTAACGTTTCAGTATGAACATTTATGTAACGTTGCATGGATGTTTGATGCAACTATATAATGTTAGTTTTTATCCCTTTGGTAATGTTTCATGTACGTTACTAGTTTAACATGTATGGGATGTTCATTTTGGTCCCATTAATATTACAAAGTTAACGTTTCAGTATGAACATTGAACATTTATGTAATGTTGCATGGATGTTTGATGCAACTATTTAACATTAGTTTTTATCCCTTTGATAATGTTTCATGCACGTTACAAGATGTTCATTTTGGTCCCATTAATGTTATAAAGTTAACGTTTCAGTGTAAACATCCATGTAATGTTGAATGGATGTTCGATGAAACTATTCAACGTTAATTTTTATCCCTTTGGTAATGTTGCATAAGGGTTGCAAATGAAACATGTATAAAATGTTCATTTCGGTCCCACCAATGTTGTAAAAGTAAGGCTTTAATGTAAACACCTATGTAATATTGCATAGATGTTCGATCTAACTATTTAACGTTAGTTTTTATCCGTCTAGTAATGTTGCATATACGTTGCAAATGAAACATGTATAAAATGTTCATTTTGGTACCACTAATGTTGTAAAAGTAACGCTTTAGTGTAAACATCTATGTAATATTGCATGGATGTTCGATGCAACTATTTAACGTTAGTTTTTATTCCTTTGGTAATGTTCCATATACGTTGCAAATGAAATATGTATGAAATGTTCTATTTAGTCTCATTCATGTTTTCAAATTAAAGTTGCATTGTGAACATCCATGTGATGTTGCATGAATGTTAATATAATTACTCTATCAAAACGGTCTCGTCACAGTAAGTCACAATTCGACCTATTTAGGTACCCGCGGAAAATAATTGTTTGGTAGGTATCGCTTCTCGGCCTATGACTGAGATCAAACGAAAGTATCTATTACTAACCAGCCTAATTTCGGATACGCCCCGCATGCGGGGAAATTGACGGAAGGTAAAACCGTCAGAATGTTACACATTACATGAATGTTTACTGCATATATATTTATGCAGTATTATTTAGATCCCATAACCGTCCAAATGTTATATATATTATGACTTATGACCATATTGTGGCAGAATATCTATCTATCGTCCTTAACTAACCTCTCATAACTGTCCAAATGTAATATCACATGAACGTTTACTACATTCATCTGCGCGACGTTGATGGAACACATTCCAAAAGCGTCTAAAGTTGAACATCGCACAGATGTCCTTTGTTAACATCTATGCGATTAGCAGTTTAAAGTTGAATGTGCGCGACATAGGCGGTCTATGCGACATCTCGGCGACTGTTTCGGGATCTATTTCATGATGTTCAATTTGTGACTTCAACATCTCAGGAACATCGCTGAGCTGTTTTTGTGCTGGCTGGGCAGGTACTTATTGCACAGCAGTTTATTACATTAAGTACAATATCAACAAAATAAAACAGTTTATCCAAATTTCCAACTATGTATATGTAGGTACAATATACATAACAAAGCCAGACAACTTAAAATTATTTTATTTTGCATATTTATACCCCCCACATTTAATGTGGTGAGGGTATATTGAGTTTGATACAACATTTGTAACACCCTTAAGGAGGCGTGGCAGATATAGACTTATATATATGGATTTGATCAGAATTGAAAACTGAATCGATTTAGCTATGCCCGTCTGTCCATCTGTGTACACGATAACTGCCGTAATTTGGAAGCAATTAATCTGACATTTGGTATACAAGCTCATCTCTTAAAAAGTAAGGAAGTCGTGAATGGGCAAAATCGGTTCACTTGCTTTTTAAAATATTTTACGGTGTATGGTTTTTTAACTTCAGCATGCCTGAAGCTAATTTTCTTACTAGTTTTTATTTGATTTTGCTACATTTAATAGGTTCTCGTATATAGTTTTCTTTCACAATCAGTAGATACATAAATGTGCCCATGCCTAACTGTGTGGTACACTTCTGTACACTAAGCAGCAAGAATTAAAATCCTGTACACTCAGCAGCAAGAATTAAAATCCTTTTCTTTTTCATCTCCCGCAGTAGCAGTAAAAAATGATGTAATTGTTTTACTACTACCTGGTTTTGAAACATTTATTGATGTTTGTCAACTTTCAGGTGTTTTTTCGCCACCGTTTTGGCAGAAGTTTTTATCATTAAACTTTACCAGTAATCTGATACCTGTAAAATTCAAACTTCCAGACTAACCGAACATCGCCGACAACACAACAAAACAAAACAAAATATGTAGCGCCATCTATAATAACATGACGTAAACCATAGCACCACCTAAAATATAATGTTGTAAACCAGGGCTGTCCAACATGAGGCCCGCGGGGCCCATCTGGCCCGCAACGTTATTTTTTGCGGCCCGCGATGCAGACCAATCAAATATAGATATATGCCTAAAAACGAAAATATACACAAGCGAGTCATTCCTACACCAACGATGAAATAAAATAACATACATATTATACAATTACAGTACTATTGTTATTGTTAGTAGTCTGTTGTCTGTGGTTCACACAAATACAACGCAAATATGGCGCCATCTATAAACTATCAAATCTACTAACCAATTTACCGACTTAGGCCATTTGCACACGCACCGGCAAAACCGGATCCGATTCCGGACCGGCGTCGGATGCAATGTAATCAGATATAAATTTGCCGGTCCGGTAAACCGGCTTTGTGTGCCATCATTCATTTAAAAACATTGAATCCGGCTCCGGCGCCGGGTGCAATGTAATCAGATATGAATTTGCCGGTCCGGTAAACCGGCGTGCCATCTTTTATTTAAAAACATTGGATCCGGCCGCCGGGTGCTTTGACTCACAGAAAGTTTCGTGATTTTTTGGCCAAAATAGATGCTACATGGGGACTCGTTACTTCACACCGGTATTCGTTGGTTAAGCGCTGGAAATTGTTTGCAACGTTTCTTCGCTGTACGCAAGGAGATTCCCATTTTCCTTAAAAATGAAGTGAAGTCTAACACTATGGAACTAGTAAATCAAATTGTAGATGCGAAATGTCTATCAGACCTTGCATTTTTAACAAATCTGACATCTCACCTTAATGAATTAAATTTGAAGCTACAAGGAAAACAGCAGAATATTGGCAATTTATATGGTCACATAATGGGATATAAAAATAAAATTAAGCTTTTCAAGTCTTCACTAGAAACACATGATTTTTTATTTTTTCCAAGCTGTAAAGAGCATTTTTAAGAAATGAAGGACACAAGTGTCCTTCAGAAGAATTCGAAAACCAATTTAGCGACATTAAGAAAATCGAAGGAGAAATTTCAGTTTTTACTCAGCGACTTACTATTTCTGTTGAGAACGTAAACAAAGCAGACCTTCAACTGGAATTGTGTTATTTGCAGTCAGATTCTTTTTACCAAGTAAGAACCGAAATAGCATTGGATTTTTTTAAGTTACCCCCACCAGAACGTTACCCCAACTTGCCAAACTTATAATGGGCCCAATGCTGGAAAGCACTATCTTTGCGAAAGCAGCTTATCCAACATGAAATTTATAAAGTCAAAATATAGGTGTTCCCTGTCTGATAAGTGACTTACTCAGTTTCTTCGTTTGTCAACAACAAACATTAATGTTAATATTGATACACTGGTTAGCGAAAATCAACATCCCCAGACTTCCCAGTATTTTTTATACATATTTGTTATTTTCTTGAAACTATAAAAATAATAATTAATTAAGTACCTATTACAAATCACTGATAAAGTTGCATACGAAGTATTTTATGATGCGGCCCCCACAACCGCAATTTTCTTTACAACGGCCCGTGGACCACTTGAAGTTGGACAGCCCTGTTGTAAACTATGCTCGAACAAAACGCTACTCGATCGGCGTAAAAACTGAAAAATCGTTCTTTTGCGAACCGAAAATCGGGATTTTTGCGTCCCGTTTAAGACCTAAGCGGGACAAAGGAATAGAAAATTAGGACGTCCCGCCAAAATCGGGACGGCTGACAGCCCTAGCCCTAGTCCCCACTAACACGTAATTTTGAAAAGTTTATGCATAATATGTTCATATACATTATTTACTTATGTTGTTGTCATTAACATTAACCTGTCACTTACCAGTACTGTCCTCCTTCTTAGGTTTTTTCTTCCTAAAAAACGCAATCCTTAAAACAATTTCAATATAATTTTAAAAAAACTTACTTTCCTCCGCTGCTATCATCACTACTGAGCACAGCCTGCTTCCTCTTCGGTGGCGGTGTCACATCCGTCGTTAGTCTATTGTTTCGTAAACAAGTTGATATTAAACTTACACGTCTATCGCACTGGGCAAAATAATTAACAGTTACAGTTCTACTAAACCTGAACAAGCCCCTTAAAAACATCTCACAACATTACAATTACATACCCTTTATTTTGACTATCATGTTCTTTGGGCAACTTCGAGAAAAACGACCTGAAACGTAGAAAATACGAATATGTCGAATACATTTTGTTTTCTATACATACGTTATACTCCTCTGCATTTTATTATTTTATTACTTTATGCTTAGGGAAATACAGCAGATTTTTGGTTAGTTATCGATGATACGATTCCCGCCAAAGTGCGCAACTTCGGATTCACGATTCACTCGACTATCTGAAATCTTTTCGATTGCTGAAATGTCAGTCAGAAACTAATGGATAAAATATGCAAAATTAAAAATAACAATTGTGCAATATTCCTTACTTCTATTATAGGTTTCCTAAAAATGAGCGATGTGTCTACTTTTACAGTTGATTTGTTGCGTTTTAGGAGAAAACATATAATTCTGTAGTAGTGGCGGTAGAACACTCGCACACTATGCGAACCGGTGTCAGCTTTATAAAGGTGCGTTCTAATTGGCGATAATGGTAGGTAATGTAATATATTTTTGGGGTTTAGCCCTGCTTGGTTACAGACTAATTTCGAACATATTTACAATTAAAAAAAAAACGAGTGTGTCTTGACAGTTACTAAAAACATCCTTTTGCGGCAGGTAAAGTACCTTTTCTGTTTACAGTACGTCAACATCTTACTTCGAATTTTTGTTCAGAATAAGAAGCTATGGCTATACATATACAAATTTGAAAAATGATTGGCCTACTTATATTCTTTGCTATTTTATCAAAGTAGGCCGATCATCACTTGTTTTTTTTAAATTGAAAATATGTTGGAAATTAGTCTGTAAGTAGTCTGTGTGTAGTTTCCCAGACGAGCTCATAGTATTTCGGACCAGACGTGATAGTGACACATATTAGTTTGCATGTACATAAACATGAGTCACTAGTAAATCTGTCAGAACTACTATAATGGCGTCTACTACCACTGTCATTATAAACCACTAATCAGAACGCACCTTTAATAGCAGAATGATGAGATTAGAATTGTTTCCCAAGGAGTTATAAATAAGTAACCGAGTAAAATTGATTGATTGTTTAGATAAGTGAATGCGCTTCTAATTATAGATTGATAAAGTTATGCGAAGAGTTTTTGACGTTCGCTGGCGATCGTGAAGTATACAGATCAAATTACAAAAATGAGTAAAAAAGCGAGAATGCGGTTAGCGCATGGCGTACCTATTTTTAACATTAAACTCGGCCACCCTTAAACTCCATAATCGTTTATTAGGTAGACGGAAAATCTGGTGAAAAAAAACCTTTTCGAAAATTGTTTTGGAAAAAAGCGGCATGGTACGCGTTCTTTCCTAGTGGGTGAGTTATCTAAAGGTTGGCAGCAACTGATGCGAAGATAAGGCGATTTTACACTGTTGTGTTTTGCTAGTTTTCTAGACATTTCCAAGATTTATTAATTAACTTTCGCTTAATGAATTTTTAGTGTTGGTGTAATAATAGCTTAGCGTATTCATGTTACAATTTCGGACAGCGTTCGCGTACGGTAGATGAAGGAATATTATGAAGGCAGATTGACAAAAAATCTTTCACAGACATGGCTGCAAGTAGAAAATTACAAGGTGAGGATGTACAAGTCGCGGTTTCCCTAGCATAAACCACCGATTTCTAAAATAAAACCGCAACGTTATGAATCCCGACGAGCGGTAAACCTAAACAAATATCGGTATTTAGTGAAAACATTGATGCCAATTGGTTACTTTTACACTTTGTACATCAAATGCATTGTCCAAGCTAATAGAACATAACGGTACACGTTTTCCTGAATGATCCCCGTGCCCAAAGTTCCACAAACCATCCACACAATTAACCCCAATAATGTCAATAAGTTATAACATTCGACAAATCTGATCTCAAAGACTCGCTGCGAATGATTCTGTCTGAGCAATTCTTATTTCTGTTATGGATTTAATGATTTTGTAGGGGAGATTGATCGATGTTTGAAAAAAGTCACAGAAGGAGTAGAAACGTTCCATGACATCTGGCAGAAGGTACAAAATGCGACGAACGCAAACCAGAAGGAAAAGTACGAGGCTGACCTCAAAAAGGAGATTAAGAAGCTGCAGAGGCTTCGTGATCAGATCAAGAGTTGGATTGCATCCGGGGAAATCAAGGACAAGAGCGTCCTAATGGAAAATCGGAAACTCATTGAGCAGGTATTATTAAAAAAATAATTGAAATAAGTAGCTTGTTTGCTAGACATGATAATTTTTTATTATTGAAAACAATACTCTATGCCTTGCTACAGATGACAATGTTTATCGGTCGAGTTATCTGTAAGACGAAGAAGTATCATGTTGTTTTGCAAAATTTTAAGGTTAGTTTTGTTGGACGGCAAAAAGCAATTTTTGGCATGTTGGTTATGTTAATTAAATTAAAACTCTTTTAGCCAATAAATTACAATAAGACATAGGGTAAGTGAGACCATACATAACCACAAATCAAATATATGTAACCGGGAATAGAAAACCCGACCTAATGCCTGTCGCAGTTACATCTGTTTTGCTTTGACCTGGAGTGGGGAAACCGACTCAAGGCAGTTAGGTCAGTTTTTTTATTCCCAGTCACATGCAATTCGTTTTTCTACAGATTGTTTAACCGCCCTACCTTTGGGATATTATTCAAAAAGTAGGTAAAACAACATCGTGTTCGGGCGATGATAGCGGCCGTATCACCTACGTTCGTGTGGGTAGGGCGGCTAAATAAATAAAAATAGATCAAGCCATATCATTGTTTGTTATTAATCATCCGATTGACGTGAACCAAAAAGTAAAGGTAACACTTATTTCATAGTAGAAACTAGTGGGAGTACAATCCCCCTTACCCGCATATATTTTGACAGGAGTATGTCAACTTTTTCTTTTTCAAATAGAAAGATGTATTTTTTTCTCCAAAATTTAGTAAAGTACTTTCTTCTGAATTCAATGATTTTATTAAATCTTATGAATTTATTGGTGAATGGTGGAATAAGAAAACCTCTTTGATTGAACTTTATTTTATTAAAATTTTATTAAAATAAAGTTTAATCAAAAATTCTATTCTATTCTATTCTAAACAGGTTTTTGATTCCACCATTCACCAAACTTACAGCCTTTGGAAATTATGGACTTGACTAATTTAAGAATTTATTATTATTAAATTTTCTTAATTCTATAAAGGTTCAACATCAGTAAATTCAGAAAAATCGTGACTAAATTGTGGCAAAATATGCCTGTAAAAAGAATATGGTGGCTAAGGAGATTCTACTCCCATTAATTTCTACTATGAAATAAGTCATTACACTTACTTTTTGATTCACGTCAATCAGATAATTAATGACAACAATATGGAATGAGTCGTTTTTTTTAGAATACACTAGGGTCTCGATTTGCGTCGCCTCGATTTGCGTTGTTTCGATTTGTGTCGATCAAAAATATAGGACTGTAAAAATGGTTGGAGTTGTTATGATTCGATAAGCGTCCTTACAGATGAAATAAATCGTGGATTCCTCACATATAGTGATAGCTTATGGTGGTAGTCTTTCTATAAGGTGCGTTCTCATTAGTGGTATTACTAGTGGTAACACACGCAATTATAGTATTTCTGATAAAAAAGTCCTAGTCACTCATGTTTATGTATATGCGAACTAATATGTGTCACTATCATGTCTGGTGAGAAATACTACAATGGCGTCTGTTACCATTACGAATACCACTAATGGGAACACCGCTTAACGGTGAAATTCTCAAGACTCATTGATCAAATAAATATTAAATTTTGTGTCATCATTATTCCTGCTTATTTATTTACATCTAAGAAAAGGGTAACTTTATGAAGATAGATAGAGATAGAGATTTTTGAAGATTCCAAAGTCAGAATTACATTGAACAATTATGCAATCTTGCATACATGATGCGACAAATCACAAAGAAAGCTAAGCATACAATAATTATACCCCCCACATTTAATGTGGTGAGGGTATATTGAGTTTAACACAACATTTGTAACACCCTTAAGGAGGCGTGGCAGATATAGACATATATATATATATATATATATATATATATATATATATATATATATATATATATATATATATATATATATATATATATATGGATTTGATCAGAATTGAAAACTGAATCGATTTAGCTATATCCGTCTGTCTGTCCGTCTGTCCATCTGTGTACACGATAACTGCCGTAATTTTGAAGCAATTGATCTTTGGTATACAAGCTTATCTCTTAAAAAGTAAGGACAAGTTCGTGAATGAGCAAAATCGGTTCACATTTTACGGTGGGGGGTATTTCAACTTCAGCACGGCTGAAGATAATTTTCTTACTAGTTTTTTATTGACCATGATAACGATGAAAGTCGAATCAGAAATGTTGTCGCAAAAGATGTTTAATGCTGTAAAGATCTTTATACAATGTGGACAAAATGGATTTTTTTTTATTAGGTCAGGGGAATATAAATGTTGAGTAAACAGAAAAACTGCTGATGTTATTTTGTAATCTGAATAACGTTGATTTAATTACATCAACGTTGTTAGAAACTGATTTGAATGTGCGACATGACGGAGTGATAGAAAAAAATAAACCGATCTGAGGAGCCTAGTATTCAGCAATAATGTTTGACATGTTCTTTCATAAAAAGTTAGTAAGTTGGCTGATTTGTTAGAAACACAGTCAACTAGATTATCCCTCTGAAATACAGTATCCAGTGAAACACCAACCATTTGTCCAAATGGATATGAATTGTTCCATCGTGCACATTCACATCTATAGATATGTCTATATCGATATATGACTATGCTCCATGTTTGTTTATTTCGCACCATATTTTATCTGTTGTACCTACGGACTGTGAGTGACCTGGTGTACTATAAAATTATATATGTCCTTATTGTTTCTAATACCTACCAGATTGGCCTCTCGATCACCTCGATCACTTGATCACCTGCAATTAATAAACTCGACATTCCCAAAACAACCATTGTTTTATTCCAATATATTTGTCCAAATGGTCAGTTAGGTAGGTTTGAAGCAACTTTATACTCTGACTATTTGGGCTGAAGATGTCAATGTGACGAAACTAGTATCCATTAAAATTAATATGAAAATTTGAAACAGTTAATACAAGATGGCGGTAATTTTTTAAGTTAAAAAACTACAGCCACGCCTGGGATTCGAACCCAGATGTACGGATTGCCGGTCCGACGTTTTACCAATTAGACTAACGTGACCTATGACATACAAAGGTAGAAACTTCTACTCATATTTCCTTAGTGACAATTAACCTACTGTATGTCATAGGTCACGTTAGTCTAATTGGTAAAACGTCGGACCGGCAATCCGTACATCTGGGTTCGAATCCCAGGCGTGGCTGTAGTTTTTTAACTTAAAAAATTACCGCCATCTTGCATTAACTATTTCAAATTTTCATATCAATATATGCAGGTTTCTGCAAGAATTAACATCCATTAAAATTAATGTACAACAAAGGAAAAGAGGTTTTTAATTCTTACTGTTCCCATATATATATTCATCTTTGTACCACTATGGACAGCTTCAAGATTAAATAGACTTTTGGTTTTGAAAAGTTTGAAGATTGTTAAAGTTAAACATATAGGCATATAATGCTCATTATCGACTTTTAGCATCTGTTAATTACTTATTCTTGGTTTCGGTTCAATTCTTATATTTCCGTGTGTTGACTTTTTGCGAAAGTCCTGTAGAAAGGTACAATGTTTTGATTACAATCTATCATTAATGCAAACGCTTTCTTGGTCTTCTCTCTATTTAAAGAATAATGTAATTGAGGAGTACATATTCTTGTATTTATTTTAGCAAATGGAAAAGTTCAAGGTGGTGGAACGTGAGACGAAAACCAAGGCATATTCGAAGGAAGGCCTTGGGGCCGCCCAGAAGCTCGACCCTATCCAGAAGGAACGGGACGAGATCCAGAAGTGGCTTAATGACTCGATAAATACTTTAAGTATTCAAGTAGGTCCATATTCGTCGGTAATTGGCATCTCTGTTGCTGACAGTCGTCGTGTTTAATTTTTCAGTGTGATGCAATAGAGTGTGAAATAGAATCGTTATTAGCAAATAAGAAAAAGAAACTAGATAAGGACAAACAGGAACGAGTTGATGGACACAAGAACAGACTGGAGAGGCACCGTTTTCACATAGAGAAGCTTGAGAAGCTGCTGAGAATGTTAGATAACATGTCTGTGGAAGTGATGCAGGTATTTTACAAAATGTAGATGATATTAGATATGGGAATTTACTCTATCAAGCTAGATGTGGCAACAAGGTGGTAGGACAAGGAAATCCTGAAGGGAGAAAAGTGGTAGGGGGTTCAAAGGGAAGAAATTAGATATTTGCAACTCTCTGGAATCAGAGTCTCGGAAAAATTGATGTATTATCGTTACATGTGGTCGATTGCTGGCCGCGATCAGTTCAGTTCAATCTGATTTGCGATCATTTGGCTAAGTTCCATTTGATTGCTTGTTTGACATTCGACGCAACAGGAAGCAAGTATTTCAAATTCACGATCCGAAAGATCCAGATCAGATAGAATTGAACAGATTGCAGACAGGAATCAAACAGGTTGTTAAATTTGCTAAAAACAACAACTTTCCAGCAATATAGTGAACAAAACCTATACAGCAATATCTCCCATAGTCCGGGTAATCGGTTCCACCGATTTGCCGGAGTGATTGAAACGGGACTAATTGAGGCATTGCATATTATACAAAAGTTGATAATTTTATTGTTTCATAAAAAAATGTCTACCTGTTTTTTAGGTAATAAAACAAGATTGATTAATAGAACCGAATGTCTCTATTAAAAATAAATTTGTAAATGTGTTTGAAAAGAATTTTTTGTTCTCTAAAAATTGCAATATTGATGTCTGCACACTTTTCTTCGAGTTTCTCTCATAAAAAAAAGTCTTCGTAGCAACGAACTGCATTGTTTATCGTTCGGCACTTATCGGAAACCTTAATATCTAACATTATAGGTTAATAATATGGCGACATATAGGCGGGATGAAAATTCTAAATAAATTAAAATGTACAGCCAGGACCTGGGTTTGAACCAGGGACCTTTGTGTCGCTAGCACAATGCTCTCCCACTGAGCTATTGAGGCCTATGGAGGGCACTGTGCTAGCGACGTAAAGGTCCCTGGTTCAAATCCAGGTTGTGGCTGTAATTTTTAATTTATTTAAAATTTACAACCCGCCTATAATATGACTTTCTGACAGCATGACGTTAAAAACATTTTCACTTAAAATATAACGTTTGATACTGCAATTATGAAAATCTTCAAAGATTATAATCATGTTTATTTAGTGTACAGTTGACAGGCTTTGCTTTCCCCTGGGAAAAATTGGTTAGCCAACGCCACTGACTGCAGAACAGGATGATTGCACCAGAAGACTGTCACTTTTAACAGTACACAAAAATGTCTTGACTAAACTATAATCATGTTTAACCCTAGAATACCAGATTATTTTGACATTGCGTCGATACCAGACATTCACGTCGTAAAATTTACGAATGTCGGGTGTTCTAGTGATGGATTACTGGATATGCACTGGAATGAAAATGTAACTTTTTCATTGTGCATCATTTTACTAATATGCATAGTTCTACTAATATAAGATGGGGTTCGAAATGAGTAGGCTACCAAATATACCTCATAATTTTCTTGTCAGTATTTCACCGAAATGATTAGGTATTTTCATTCAAATTATGCGTTAAACTGCACTTGAACCCTTTGCCGATAATACAAAAAATATCCGGGTCCATTCTGTCAAGTGTAGTTGACGAATTCTGTGAATATCGGCGTTCTTTTGTTGAATGCAAGAAGACTACGACATAGCCACCAACAATCTCAAAATGCTTCACCTAGACTCGACAGAATTGAGCCGCGTATTTTTTGTATTATCGGCAAAGGTTTCAAGTTCAGTTCAACGTATAATTTGAATGGTAAAACCTAATCACTTCGGTGAAATACTGACAACAAAATTATGAGGTATATTTGGTTGCCTACTTATTTCGAACCCCACCATAATATGCATTAGTGATGTTCATATTTCCGCTCCATATCTTCAACTGTAGATTGTTTTGACCGGTTCTTATTTAAACAACAGCCCGAGTATATCCAATAAATATTCTGATCTCTGAACTGCAATTTTGTAACATTTTTATATTGAATTCAAAGAAGTGTTCCTTTCCTTTCTTGAAAGGCGGGATGGCTGGGTTATTTATAGTTTTTATAATTTGTGCTTTTATTAAGAAATATATACGTGTTATAAAAAAAAAATATTTTGTAATTACTAACAACTTTTCTGTTATGCAGATAAAGGCGATACGAGATGACCTCGATTACTACCTGGAGTCATCCCTTGATCAAGACTTTGAGGAGAATGAGTACCTGTATGACGACATTGTCGGTCTTGACGAGGTCGAAGGTGTCGGCCTGCCATCCTCGGCAACGACGGACAGCAACGAAACAGGCGGCACCCCAACGTCTATCATCTCAGGCTCGTCACCGATGGCGTCACCCTCACTGAGCATACCTCCGCATAATCATTCCAGTGATAGCTTAAATGAAGAGAAGAAGAACACGTACAATAAGGTAAGGTCCCACATTCTGACTCATGAAATGGATTATAGTCCATATCAGACCCTCGATAAAATAAGTACAGGATAATGAAGAAATGTTTTTGCGTGTTAGGCATAGCTGGGCAAAGTTAATCAGAAAGTTAACTTAGTTAATCATTAATCCGTTAACGAAAAAGTTAACTTCGTTAACCGACAGTCCGTTAATTTGTTACAAATGTAACGGAAGTTAACGTTAACCGTTAGCTTTTTATAAAAAAATATAGGTTATGTTGAGTGCCGATCTACCGGTGAGTATGCAACCAAAATAACTGCGGACCTTTCTTGCGGTTGCATATGTAAAAATTGCCTTTGAAACTTTTCAAACTAGGTACAGTGGTAACTAAAAGAACTACATTGCGAGATACAAAGATGAAAAATCAACTAAAGCTAGTTTTATATCTATGCAGTTCAAACCTGCAGTTTCAACAATGCAGTTTTGAAAAATCGCTTGCAATTTTATGACAATTTGTACACCATTTACATCTGTGCAACTTTAATAAATCGCATGGCTTGAACATCACTGATTTTTATTTTCTGATAATAATAGTTGCTTTGGGTTGGTAGCAAACATGACCTCCATGCTTTGCTATTAAATTATTGATTACGCTTTTCTTCCACACACAGTTTTTAAATCACAGCAAACAATAACAAATAACGAAATGCAGAATAAGTTATATTTCGCGTCTATACACAGTGGTGTCACCAAACTTTCGTTTTAGACAGAAATTCTTAGATTGTTGCTATAAATGCACGCACTTACATATTTAGAACTGATCGAACTAATCCTAATTCCATGTAACTTCGTAATTTTAAAATGTTTCGTAGAGTAAAACAAAAAAGCCACATTGGACTTGACGGATTTAATTGCGCATATGAATTGCACAGAATGAAGTAAAGGGGGCTTAAGGGGCTTGGATTGGTGTTAAAACAACTAAAAACAAAACAACTCGCGCGCATGCTTTATATACGGCCGCCACGTCACACAAAGTAGTAAGTCACACACGTAAACAAATTCAAGTCCGAACTTGCACATAATGCCTATACAGCCATTTGAAATTCTTATTGATGATATTTCCGATTTAACGGACTTGAATTTACGGATGATAAATGTAGCGGAAGTTAGTCAGTCCGTTAAAGGTTTTGAAAGTTAACTTAAAAGTTAATTCGTTAAACTTTCTTTCCAATTCTATATAATATAAGATTCTGTTAAGGTAGGTTGACACGAAGCGTAAAGCATCGCGGCAGTCTTCTAGTGAGGTAGAGGGGGACCCGCTGACTGCTCTGCCGGCAAGGCCGCTGAGACAAGACTATCTTCTTGGTGAAATTAGCAATTAGCTGCTGTTAAAGCCGCATCGTATATACCTACCAAAAAAATCAGCTGATAGCGTCGGCATCCCGCTCTGGCGCTGCGTGTCAACCCACCATTACTTTTGTCTCAAGGAGCCATAGGCTTTGTTTTTATGTTAAATTTATATTTCTACTATATTTGAGGATAGAATGCTCACGAAGCTGCTTTACTTTTCGTGTCAACCTACCTTAACAGACTTCTATATTATATAGAATTGGGAAGATGTTTTGGTTTAAGATTGAAATGATTGGAAAATATTTTGAATTTTTAATATATATATATATATGTGAATTTGTACAAAGAGAATTTTTCCATTTCTGTTCTGACACCTTTCCTACAATGCTTGATGCCTGTAATGATGTCGACTACCGGAAGTGTACCGTAAATTCAGAATCCTAGCGTTAATAGGCGTTGTATAGATATGAAATCTTTACAGTCGGTTTCTGATGTAGTATTGCACATTGGAAATTATATAAAAGTACTAAAAGATTAATTAACGTAATTATTTCTTTTGGTATACATTGTTATTTTATGAAGAAGACTTTTCAAATAGAACATAAAAAAATAGAAAGGTTTTATCTATGAATTATTTATCTTTTTTACGTGATATCAAACCCGGGATTGGGAAAAAAATGTGGTTTTCTAAAACACCCTTCACTTTATAGTTTGTTTCATGTGTTGTTTTACGTCCTATATCACTTGTGGTTAGTTTCCGTTCCAAATAGTTTTTCTAAACACCCACAAAAATTTTCATTAGTGGGGTATACTTGCTGCTTAACTGTAACTCACATTTAACACTCTCGCTGTGCGGATCTATTTTTGCTGTTAACACAAATCGAGTCGCCTGATCATTCTGATCATTTTTTAACATGAAATGGGAGAAAGCTCGTCAGGACCAGTTGGCAAATATATTTGTCTAGAGCAGTGAAAGTGTTAACAAAACATCTTGGTGCAATTCTAGACATGATAACGATACAAAAAAATACTTATCAACAAATTGATTTCATATGATTTTTTCAAGTTTTGTTTTCATTTTATAAGCTAGACTGATATCAGACTACCCGCGGATTCCCGAATAAAAGAAAAATATTGTAGAGAAACCTCAGCGGACTATGGAACTCCTCAAGGAGAAATCTTACCTCCGACTCTGTTTATATTATACACCAGTGACTTCCGTAACTTTCAACTTAAGGGAATACCGTATTTGTCCGCTGATGATACTTTGATACTTGTATCCCCTATTCAGCAAAGACAGGCTACAAGACAGGCTATAAATAGAGAGAATAAGAAGATGGAGGAGTGGTGTACAAAAACAAACCATTCAAATAAATACGGTAATTAAACAGTTGAAGCTTAGGAAAGCTTACGATGGAACGCCCACATAAACAAATTAAGGAACACCAAGGCCAGAATTATTGCAGCTATGCAGAAAATAAGATGTATGATATCAAAACACCTAAGAATATCCATATACATGACAATAAAACAACAACAACAACAACTACATGATAAATAGCATCTTTCCTAGACCAACACAGGATCCTTGGTGACCAGCAATATGGTTTCCGAGGTGGGCGATGCACGATAGACGCAGTACAGTCGGTCTTGGACTTCACATGGAGCGCTGCCGAAGAGGGAGAAGATGTCCAGGCCACCATATGCGACCTGTCGAAGGCCTTTGACTGCCTTCGTCATGACGTTCTATATATTCTATTCTATTCTATATTCTATTCTTATGCAGTCATACTTCGAAAACCGGAAGCAGGCTATTTCTACAGAGGGAAAATTAGGGAAGCTTCTTCCAGTCACTGCAGGAGTCGCACAGGGAAGCTTGTTGGGGCCCCTAACATTCTGTTTGTACATAAACGACCTTCCAGGCTGCATCAGGGAACCTATGGTACTTTTTGCTGATGACACCACACTTCTCGCACGTGACTGTGACCTTTGTTCCTTGACACAGAAGTCAATCACCTCACTAGAGACCGCAAAAACCTGGTTTGCAGAAAACGGGCTCCAACTGAATACTCCCAAGACAAACACAATAATATTCACCCTAAAAAGTAATGCCAGCATAGAGAAAAACTCTGCAAAACTCCTGGGCATTACCCTAGATACCCGACTAACATGGCTGGGACTCATTGATGAATTGTGTGCAAAACTGGCAAAAGTCATTTACGCAATCAGACGAGTAAGGCAGATTGCAGGTGTTGTGGCTGCGTTACTCACCTACCATGCGATGTTCCACAGCAGAATGTCTTATGGGCTAAGGCTGTGGGGGGAGTCCCCACATGCTGAGAGTATTGATGCTACTGACTTAGAATCTGTGAATAGCATACGTGATTTGGGGGTCACATTTGATTCCAGGCTCAACTTCAATGGTCACTGTAATAGAGTGGCATCGGAAGCTTACAGAACATTGGGGTTCATAATTAGAAACAGCAAGTATATTTCCATTGACACTTTTATTCGACTATATTGCTCTCTTGTGAGGCCGTCGTTGGAATATGCCTCACCAGTTTGGTCACCTTACTATCAGGTTCATATAGGTACTCTTGAGCGGGTACAAAGAAAGTTTGCACGATGCTGTGGTCGAAGATTGGGTATTCTGGACTATAATTATAGTTATACGCGGTTCGTGGCTCAATTGAACTTGGATACATTGCAGTTGAGACGTGAGAGGATTCATTTGTGCTTATTATACAAATTAGTAAATGGGGTGTACAGCTGCCCGTCAGTCCTCGCATCGATCGACTTCAATGTTTGCCGGAGAACGAGGAGTCCTGATCTCTTTTGTGTCAGAGCTCCGAGAACAAATTATGCTTGTAATGGGCCTTTGCACAGGTTACTGCTCAATTGTAATAGGCGGGGACTGGATGTCTTCATGTCCTTCAGACAGTTTAGGTCTGAGCTGAATAGGGTGGTTGTGTAAACGGACGGTAGTGTCATTGTACCAGAGCCTGCTGTATTTTGGCTACACGTTGTTTAGTTGTTTAATTGTTGTTATATTTTGTGGTATGTATTAGTGAAGATGTAATATGTTTATATATATTTAGTGTTATTGCACCTTGGGTCTGATGATATATTTTTTTTTTTTTTAGATTGTATTTTTGTACAAGAGATGTATATCGTTTAATAAATATTATTATTATTATAAAATTAGCAAATTGCAGAAAAAGGCTGTACGAGCAATTGAACAGGTCAGCCAGACTACACACTGTAAACCCCTGTTCAAAAAACACAGAATAAACACGTTGACTGGTACCTACATGCACCAACAGATATCGAGAGCAAAGTCCGAGCTCTCCCAACATCGTCGTAGAGGACAAGATACAGGTCTCGAACTGAGAAATGCACTGCGGGTCACAATTCCTTACCACCGTACCTCCACCACTGCCGCCCAACACCGCAACTTGCAACTAATAAACATGCTCCCAGACGATTGGATTGAAAAGCCATCACTGACGTTCATGAAGGATTTAAAGCTGTTGTTGACACAAAACAGCTTTTACACTGTCGATTAATTTGCCGTCTACCTGCAGAACTTCCAATAAGAATACATTTCTTCTATTTGTTTTGACTTTAATACGATACGGTTTACATTGTTGTCGTGTATATACTTATATAAAAACGCTGTCTCCTGTATTTTGTATATTTAATAAATTCTAATAAATAAGAATTCTAATAAATTCTATTAACTGTATAAGGATGAATTAGCTGATGAATATATATAGACGGATTGCATTGAGATATATATTTCACATTTTGCAGCCCATAAAGCCGATGGCAGTGCGGGCGTCAAGTACGACGATGAACAGCAGCACAAACTCGATACTGAACCTGAGTGTGAACAGCACGATATTGACTCCAAATAACAAAGCGCCTGGCAGTGCTATCGGTGGTGTTACGAGCAGCACGCCAAGCAAGCAGATGTCGAGAGAGCTCAGCAATGTATCGCCTGTCTGCTCAATACCGACGACGGGCAACTTTGCTGCCATCGCAGCGATCAATCCCTCTTCCAAACCTGCCACGAGTAAGTAGTACCTTTGTTTAATTCCACAAGATAATATTTTAGAGTTATATCTTATTGTTATTACACCGTTGAAGAGTTTAGGCCCACGCTCATATGATATGTATTGTCATTCATTATTACAGTATTATTATTAAATCGTAATTGACTTGGCCTGTACAGGTCGAATAAAGTTATTCTATTCTATTCTATTCTATTCAACCATTTGGCTCTTAATTTTTTATCTCATTATTTCCTGGAATATACTAGAGATTCTAGATGTTTTATTGTTCTAATGTTATTTTCAACTATATCAGGAATTTAAAGGAAAATCAATATAGATATAATAAACAAAATAAAGGAAATTCATATCTTAGATTTATATCTTATTGAACCATTTGGCCCTCAATTTTTTCACATTATTTCCAGGAATATACTGGAGATTCTAGATTTTTTATTGTTCTAGCAGGAATTTGGTACTTATTTTGATTTTCTGTCAAAATGTTGTAAAAGAAAGGCTATTTAATTTTTAATTTGATTCAGTTCTTATGATTTATATAGGATCATCAAGTTAAAATGGTTGTTGACATTTAATAAACAAAAGTGTGACATTTCATAAAAAGAATAAATACCTTAGAATGAAAACAGATATAGCATTAAATGTAGAGCCTGGAAACATCTACTCAATAAGAAAGAAATAAATAAAGTTTGTTAACTGCTGAATTATTTATACATAACATATATAAATTTTTTATATTTGCTTCTTATGCCTTATTACAATAGTAATAATTATTTAACCACAATTTTAAACTTAATATACACATTAAGTTGTTAATAAATTCTCAAATAATAATAATAATAATGAAAATGTTTTAACGACATAATTTGTCAAATTAATATTTATAGGTTAATAATATGGTGACATACAGGCGGGATGTTAACTTTAAATAAATAATAATTTTAAGGGGTAATGCCACTCTAGATTTTTGGAAAAATCAAAAAAAATTTTTTTTTGCTTAAATGATGTCTTGAGATCTTAGAAATAAGGTACAATACGTTTCATATTGGAAAAAAATGTTTAAATGCTTATTTGATGAACATACGGCCAAGCGTCTAGCCGAGCGAACATGCAAAAAGTTTAGCGTGAGAGGTTACGGCCTAGAGACCTATACGCTCTTATCTTATTTGGAGGAATTACATGCGTGGTGTGAAATATAACATAAAATATTATAAAACACAAAGATTTTGTCGAAATATCATCGGTACGTTCGTTGAACTGGTGCTAGCCGCACAATGTTACAGCTGATGTAACGTGTGTTGTTCTTGATTAGTTGGTAAAAAATAGCAGAAATAATTAGTGACATTCTTGAAGTATATCGTGACCGAAATGAGTCGAAAGGAAGCAGCATATTTTCAAATAGAACTAATATGACAAGCATTGAATCGTTTGGAACTAGAGTCGCCTCTGCCTGATAACGTATCCACAGTCCACACCGGTAAAAATGTAATGTCGGTTGAAGATTATTACAACGTTGAAGTGGATGACGTTTAATTATCATCTTTTGAACTTTGTTGTTGTGTTTTCTGCTATTTCACAAGTTGTAGTGTGTAAAACGTGCAAATCAAATGCGAAATTTGCCGAAAGTGGCAACCGTGACTTAGGATTTCAAATCGTGGTTTCTTGTGAGAATTTTGAACAAACTTTCATTCCGAGTTGCCGATTTGTTCAAAAAGGATATGAAATGAATAGCGGAATTATCCTTGTCATGCGCATAAGAATAGGTGTAGATGTAATTGAAAAGTTTTGCGCATTCAAGGACCTTCCTCGTCAGATTTTTCACTCATTTTACGATAAAGTTGTTCGCACCATTTTTGTGGAAACAGAAACAGAAGCAAACTATGCAGAAAGCGACAGATGAAGGGAGGGCTAAAAGTCAATTGAAAATAGTAAAAAAAAGAATGGCGTAACTGTCTCGGACGATGGAACATAGAGAAAACATATTTTTTCTTCTCTGTATGATTGGTGGCGCTTATCAGCTGGAGAAATGTTGTTGACATTCTCATAAAATCTAAATACTTACTGCAAAGCTTGCAAATTTTGGAATAAGAAAAGGAAATAAGAAAAAGAATGCATAGATCACGTGAAACAACTAATGGCACTCGTCCCCGCCATTTGACAAAAATTAGTTAGGGCCTCGAAGAAAAAGGGAAGTTAACCCAGAAGGCTATAAGAGAGCTTTCAATTTATGATGGACTAGCCATTCGTCATAATCATGATTCAATTGATAAAATGAAGAAAATACGTCTGGGCGACACTGTATCATAAATTCTGACCGATGAAATGCCACCTGGTGATTTCATTTTCACTTTCAAGTGGCAAAGTAATTGTGGATATTGCAGCAAGTATAGCTATATGTGTTGTCAATGATGCATTATCCAGCCTTATGAAGTGTATGGAGGTATTATGGCTGTGCATCTAGCCAAACTGCAATAATATCTCCCTGAAGGCTGACGCACGGCGCATCATGTTTTCAGAGTCATCCGTGACTGATGCTGCAAAACAGGCCCGTCTGTCGTCAAAATCAAAGAGAAAGAAACAAGAGGAGGAAAATGTTAATTTGAAAAGATAATTATATGGTCCAAGCTTCGCCGACTATAGTAAAATATAACAATTCTATACATCAAAGTTACACAATATTTTAAACGGTGTTTTCTCAAAACCGCATTTTTCAAACTGGCCGGAAAGATAACTTCAACTGATCTTCGTCAATTCACTTGAAATTTTATATGCAGCTTCAGAACAATATTATCTAGAGAAGTACGTACGGATTTTACGATAAGTTCGAAACTTTTTTTGTTATTAATAATTTTTAACCTAATTTTGTACCTAAAAGTGATATTTTGTGTTCAAACGTCCGCCATTTTGTTTTAAAGCGGAATTTTCTAATTTCCGTACGTACTTCCCGAGATAATCTTATATAGAATCAATTCTTTTTTTAGTTTTATGGCTAAGTGAAAAACTTCGTGCAAAATAATAATAATAATAATAATAATGCCTTTATTGACCACAACGTATATACATATTCTTACATATACAAATAACAAAGAAAACCTGTGGTCAAAAGGTGCAGGTTCGAAACGCACATGTGCATTTCGGTCTTCCACCCGAACCTTAAATAAGTATAAACCTTTAATAAGTATATTAAATCTTCCCGGCCGTGCAACCCTGTCCGCCGGAAGAGGTTTCCTTTGATGTCCTCTAACGCTGCTATTTTTAATTTATTTTTGTTTTCTTTTTATTGTGAATATTCCTCAAAATATGAACAATAAGGGGCTTTAAAGAGATTTTGTAATTCATTTACTATATTGTAAAAAATATACCTACAAAATCGGCTATTTTTTGTCGCGCTAGAGTGGCATTACCCCTTAAATAGAATAGAATAGAATAGAATAGAATAACTTTATTAGACCTGTACAGGCCAAGTCAAATACAATTTAATAGTAATACTTCAATAATGAATTACAATACATATCATATGCGCGGGGGCCTAAACTCTTCAACGGTGTATATAATTGTCTGCTGAAGGTATTTCTTTAGTGGTTGTGGCTGTAATTTTTGATTTATTTTAAATTTACATCCTGCCTGTATGTCACCATATTATTAACCTATAAATAATAATAATGTTGTTTTAAAAGGATTAAGTCAACAAACATATTAATAAAGCTTATTTTCTCTGCAATATTCAAATTCAAGTGAGACCAACATGAGAAAGTTTAACAAAAATTTGAAAGGTTGCCGGTCTTACATGTGCAAGCAATTTTTTGTTTTTTAGGAAACCTTTTTTTGTTAGTATCTTTGTAACATGTGTTTGTGTCTGCACTGCGGATTTTAATAAGTTTATAGTGTAGTTGTTGTTTGTTTTACATGTGATGTAAATTGTTTTAATTGTAAACTTTAATTTGTTATTCATTGTTACACTGTTTCCTATTATATGTATATTTTATTTTGACCATTAGAAGGCTAATTTCAATCTCAAGTACACAAAATGAAGAAGAGACACGGAAGATCACAGAAAATCTCAACATGTCATAGAGGTATTTCAATTATACATACTATGCAACCAAAATTTGCTCCTACCTATATAAATTTGTATTTTAATTTGACATAATTTTCAATTTTTCTTAATCGGAGGCTAACTAAAGTTAAGAATATAATATGTTTGTGTAATACTGCAAAATATACTCAATTCTAGTTGATGCACCTTCATTTATCCACAATTTTATCAAAGCTTACAAGATAAGTACAACTTGATACTTATCTTGCCAATATGGTGAACTTAAAAAATATATAGCCACGAAGTAGTGCGTCTTGTACTGCTGTACTGATATTGTTTGCTTTTATCTTAGGAATATCGACTTATTTTATCCACTGCATTGTCAACCACATTCTTACAAATACTTCTTTTGTTAATACTACATTTGTCACTTATAACACAACAATAGGGGTCTTGCACTAAGTGTCAAAATTTAAAATTAATAGCGTTATTAGTGCAAACGTATACCAGAACCGTCCGCAAACGTTTTTTTTCTAAGAAATAAATCGGTTCGTACACAATTAATAACATTAATATCGGTCCCATCTCTTTAAATATGAGTCAGACCAGAACGCGCTGCGATTGGTGTGACGTACCAAGATTGGTCGAAGGCATGCCTTCACTCTTTTTACAACATGTGAAAAGATTGACATTAACGTTGGACGTACGTCTTCTCAGACGACTGTCAGTTTTGACAACAGGCAAAGATCCCTTGACCCAACTATACTTATTCGTTAACACAACGCACACGAGTGGCGTGCGGTTCATACGTGCAGAGCGGGCAGTGCACACCCTAAGATTTAGGAAAAGAGAAGGAAAAATATTAAAGATAGTCCAGCCAAAAAATGATATATTATGTATGTATGTATATACCGACATATTAACTAATATTTCTTTGTAATAATAATTTAATGTAATTTACACCACGTGGTGTTACACCATATCATTGCTACTTGCTAGACCCGAGCGCTCGCGTCTCGACCGACACCCGCATTTGCGCTACTGCCATGTCGTGCAGCCACAAACGGTGCACATGACGGTGCTATTTGGGTTAAAATCGGCGAAGTAAAGAATCATAGCTGCTTTATACGTATGTAATGTATGAACTATCGCACCTCTCTATCACTGATCAAATAAAACTATCTTCTAGAGAATGAATACAGAACACACTAATGTATATGTTCGCTGTCCGATCATTACAACCAGCCAATACGCAGACAGTATAGGAAGTACACGCAACCATATCGCTCAAGCGTGCAGCGGCTAGGGGCGCACGGACAAACGTCAAACAATTGCTAATGGTGTAATTCAAAAACTACCAATGAATTTTGATCGGGCTTTTACCTATGCATTCTACAAACTCCAATAAATCATACAGAGAAAGCCTGATCAGGCTTTGTTTATGTACTTCGCTTAGATTTGTTTATTCGTTAATTTAAATTCATCTTTGGGCAACGTATTTCCAGGGTGCAGCAGCTCCGATGCATATAGTTGACATTTGGCGCTTGTTTTAAATTTGTGTTGGAAGTGTTTGTTGATTTTGAAGTATGTATTATTTGTGTACATTTTTTTTAATAACGCAATAGTTTTGATAACATCATGCATGTGTTGCCTATTTGTATGAAAGTTGAAAGTTTATTCGTATTAAAATAAATTTATTTCAGATTTACTTATATTTCATTCTGTCATTCAGTCAGTTTTATTTCTGGTTTAAATCAAAGTTACTAATAATCTAAGCCGGATATTTATGAAAATATCATAAATGTTTTTAAAATGTGGAAAGGAGCATTGAGTTATCATATAAGTAAATATCTTTAATAAAGGATAGGAGTTAAATAAAACACTCTTAAAACCCCCTTTTGCAAGAATGTTTATTTAGGTACAAGTTTCGATCAAAAAATCATCATTAGCCAAAGGCTAGAGAAACACAAATCAATCATAAAAAACAACACAAAATTGTAACATAAAAAGTCACTGACGCATCATTCTGTTGCCTGATGTCTGATGCGTTTATTGCACTTGATTTTAACTGTAAGCTTACCATTTTTATACATTTTTAAGGCAACTCCTATCTTTTACTAAACATTTACAAAAATTTATTCTCCACTGCACACCTTATGAACAAATGCACCGCACGCCACTGACGCACACAATGTCCTCCAGATACTATACATTCAACTTGATGCCGTTCTCGTGCCCGTAGGTCCTGTTTTTTAGCCGCTAGCTAGGGCCTTGGCTCGCTGAACTTCTCACCAACGCTATGACGTCACGGAGCATTTTGGCGCTATTTGTCCGGTTTAAACTTTGATGTTCGATAACAGTTGAGTGCAACAATAATAAGCGGAAAAATTTTACACACGGTTTACTTACCACCTAAGGATTTTATTTATTAAGTTAGGTAAAATCGTGCAAGACCCCTATTATATAACAAACATAAATTTAGCAAACGTAGTCAAGATTAGTGTAACCGTACGATGTTTAGTAGTACGATTATTTGTTTTCCCTGGTATGTATATCTACAATCAGTGGTAGTGGCCGGACTGAAAAATACATGTGCCTGGCCTGCCCGCGTAATGGCAACTAAATTTTACACACGGTTTTCTTACCACCTAAGGATTTTGTTTGTTAACTTAAGTAAAATCATGCAAGACCCCTATTATATAACAAACATCAATTAAGCAAACGTAGTCAAGATTAGTGTGTATATATATGTATATATATACATATATTCTGTATATATATATATATACATTATATATATAATGTAATTAATGTGTAAATTAATCTTCCGATGTACTTGAGATTAAAGCTCTTCTATTGTCTTAATATTTTGGTATCCTCTAACTGAAGAATGATTGATACATACATACTGTTGATAATATTGACATCGCGTCATCTTGGTGGTGCAACTAGACATGAAAATAGCAACACCACATAACTCAAGAAATATTGTCATTCAATTGTGTTATTCTTTTGTATTGTGTTTCTAAGACTAGAAAAAGTTTACCACTCCTCGGTAACATTGGTGTGATCCCGTAATTGAAATCCCTAGAACACACAGTGTGGTACAGGTTTGTTTCCTACCTTATCGTTATTTTCTTATTTATAGTGTTTTATAAGATGGAAAAGATATTTAACGAAAAACGATAATGAATAAAATAAAAGATGAAGGCACAACCAGAACTGAAGCAGGCTATGGAGCTGATAAAATATGTCAAGAAATTTAAATTTCAATCAGGATGTTAAAAAGCAAATGTTTAGGGAGTTTAATAGTAAAGTAAATTATTGTAAATAATTTAAACCTCTTAATTATTTTACATTTTTATACTAATAATTTGTGCAGAATGTATAATATACTGTGAAAGCTATCCTTGCAGACAGCTCCCATAACCGGACACTTTTTCTGGAATCAAATTTTGCCATACGATTGTGTATAAAATGCTATCTGATAAGCGGACGCTCTATTAATCGGACGCGGACCACAATCTGATGAAAATCTCCCTTAATCGGACACGAATCTCTAATAAACGGACAAACGTAAAGCGTAATTAAATTCTGTTTCCCATTTTTCTCACTAGTCAAATAAAACTACCTAAAACATTTGTGAGTGTCTAAACTCTAAAGTAAGGACAAAATTATCCTATTTGCGGGCATATATGGTGCGCAGGCTTATAAAAAACGCACCATTTTTTTTTATTTATTTGTTTAGCAATAAAATTACGTATCCTCATTTTATTTTTTCAAAAATATCCTTATAGAAATGGTACAAATTGAGTTAAAAAAAATACTTCACTCTATTGATTTCTGAGATGTTTAATAATAACTTATTTAATGGTCGATCAAACTATATAAATTATTTATTGTTACCCTATTTACATCCTGTATATTAGATAAAAAATTACATTCTTTATTTATACATTCTTCAATATAATTAAACATTAACAAATTCTTGAAGCTGTTGTTGGGTTTGAACTGCAGGTGTCGTAAAATGTTTGACAGTACGAAGCGGACATCTCATTCTGAAGTTGCTCGATCTCTGCCAAATCCTAGTCGTCGCTGAAGGTACCAGTTTCTTCGTATCTTTGGTAGGCCCTTTGAACTGAACCACGACTCACATTTAATTGTTGAGCAACTTGACGTTGACTTAAACTTTGTCGACGTAAGACAACAATTTATGTTGCTACTTCGGGTGCAGTATTCATTGTTTAGAATTTCTACCTTCGTTGTCAACAAACAATATCATTGTTTAATAAAGTAACTCATGATTCATTTTATTTTCCCATAGCCCACTACTGCTCGGAATGTTTGTAGCCCTTCGTGTCATGGCATTGCTTGTCTTATTGTAACTTCTTTATTAAGAGAGATAATGATGTGAATCATAAAATCAAAATGATTCAGTCTGATTCCAGTTGATACATATGCTTTTATCAGGTACATACCACAGAGCGGTTCAAATTTCGAAGAAAAAAAAACACCTTAATTCTTACGCTCTGTATATGTTCAAAACTGATATTTCAATAAAAAATACTACCCAGTGCTATTGTTGAGGAAATATCCATCAATTAAGTGAATAAATCATAAAAAATGGACAATTGGTTCAATAGATATTTAACTTTAAAATTGACATACATTATTTTAGGTGGGTTGATTTTTTTTGCACGCAAGTGTATATAAGATTTTGCATAATTTGACCTGACACTCACAATCAGCAACTCCAGTTTGTACATGAAGAGCATGTGTTGAAATGGAGTCTTTCATACGGCGACGCGCAACGAATAGAGCGTCGCGATACTGAATTTTCGAATTTCAACTTTTCAGCCGCCGGCTGCGGAATCCGTGACGGAATACCGATTTCACATTGCAGTATATGGAGCCGTTCAGACGCGTATACTGCCACGCAAAGCTTTCAATCATAGCATAGGCATAACAGCATAACACGAGTTAACGCGTCAAGTGTGAATATGGTAGCCGTCATTTTGTTGTAACGTGACGTGTTAACATGTCGTGTGTGATTATGATCTCACGTGTAAACACGAGTTAACACGTCATGTATGAATATTGTGTCCGTGGCTTACGGTGTCCTTCTTACGCAATTTGCTCTCTAAAATGTACAGCTGATCAAATGACTTCATTGACATTCATTCATCTTACTTTTACTATTGAATGAACCCATATGGTTCTTTTGTTTTTTTGTTTCTTCTTTGTGAGCCTCCAAAACATGAGCATTCCTCCACATCCATGTCTATCGCAGACGGCACTGTAGTCGCAAATGACACAAGACAGCTGTCATAAAACATGGCCGCCTCGCATACAGTAGCCAACAGTATTTGCGTCGCATCTCAACCAAATTCCGTATCACGGATGCTGAATTGCACATACAGCGTCTACGTGTGTAAGCAGTCTTGCTCCCGTCTCAATTCAAATAGCGAACTGTAGCAAACTTCTCTCCAAAGCTTCGAAATGGAAAATCACCAGATGTAGATGGCGCTACTATAAACATGTCTGTTTTTATTTTGTATTTATTACATTTCACGTATGGTATAACCTAAAGAAATAAATGTATTGGTTTCTGTTTGTACAAATATTCAAATTGGACTGTGTTGAGTTTTCTAGTTGATGATAGTACTTTCACAATCGTTGCTATTGTAAACATGGTTTCCAACTCACTACAAACACGCACTACAATACTCCAGAGTGCAAGTCTACAGAAATTCAGAAGAACATTACTTGTGCTCTTATAGTTAGAACATTTAATTATATTTTATAATGTATTACAGCAGACAATAATCAGACGAAACTGCCATCGGAAAGCATTTCTATATTTGTAGTCCACACCAAATAAGTGCATAAATAATTTTCATAAATATTGAAATTCCTTTCCGATGGCAGTTGCATAAGAACCTTCGCAGTCGAATGGTAGCGAGCATTTCACGATTGGCGCAATAATGATGACGTGGGCTATTTTCGCATTTTGGGGGTTGGAGACGGGAGCCTTAAATAATTTGTTTGTTAAAAAAAATGTTAATAATATTTGTATGATATGGTATTTAAATCTTAAAAACACAATCTAAAAGTTTTCCAAACTTTTGATGGATAATAATTATTGACCTCCTTGCCTTCATACTCATAACAGAGTATGTTGCGTGACATCTAAGCTATGGACAGATTATTTTGCATGTGACAACTTAACACGTGTTAACATAGTGTTAGATCTAATTTGTGTTTGGCATCTTACTACCCAACCATAACAAAACAGGTTTAAATACGTATTAACTCGTTACATGCGAATAATAATGTGTCCGTAGATTAACAGTCACTTATTCCCTTGCAGTCTTGCACCCCATATTTTGGAATCCTATGCCTATGTGGTAGAGGTATCGAGGTAAGGTGCATAATTAATTAATTTACTTATTTATAATTTTGCAGCAAACGCCGACAGTGTGCCGGTATCTGTGATAGCAAACAGCCAAATCTCGGCGCCCACGGCACCCACTGGCGCGACGCAGCCGGTGAGCCAGGTGACGGTGCCGTCAGGCCTACGCTGCGACCTTGTTAGCGCCCTCAAGGCTTCTGCTGACTACCAACTGCAGCAACAGCAGCAACAACCACTACAGAACAATAACAGCGGTTCAGCAAAGATCTCATCAAACGCCACGGCAACAGACCACCACTGTCAGCAGACGCGGGACCAGCTGCAGCGGGATCAGCAGCACCAAGCGAACAGCACCAATAACTGCGCCAGCCCCGTCTCATCGACAGTGAGCAGCCGGACGTCGCCGCTGCCTGGCATAGAGTTATCTGCGTCCATTTCGATGCCGATCATGAACGGTCCCACGCTTGACGATAAGGTATGATACCGTATAGTCGATTACATTTGTTAAATATTCTTTCTTCTTACTTATGTGTAAAACAAGACACTCAATTTAAAAATATTAAAATATGTTTTATCTAAACAAAGAAAACATTAAATATTAAAAAAAAATTTTAATAATTTGGTACAGTACTTACAGTTAACAAACATTTCATAGCAGTTTCCAATGAGTTTGATGAGTCTGAATATGAAGGCCCTGTATCATCATCGTTGATTGTTGTTGCTCTGGCAACAACATCGGTAATTTCATCATCTTTATAAATTAGCTCTTGCATTAAAACAGACCGTTTGCTTACTTTATAATCAGGACCTTTTTGCTTCGACGGGATGTGAGGGCTTTGTTTGGTAACGCAAGCCAGTTTACTCCTGTTTCGTGTGCTTTGTAAACATCATCCCGTAAATAATTTTCAGCTGTTACAAGCTTGCTGAATTTGGTTTTAAATGCTTCTGATGCAGCATTGTCATCTAACAGAATATCTCCTTCAATTTGAAGATCACTCATGTCGTGCCGGATTTTGAAATTTTTTAGCCTTGCAGTACTACGAGTGGGCAAGATATAAGGCATTTTCTCACAAACATACTCGGTATGTTGGTACAGTTACCTGTAGTAAGTGGATGACGTAATCATTTGTTTGATTTCGGATTGAGCGCGAGAATACAAATAGTTAGTTATGCCAAGTGACAAATGTGTGTAGATATACACGGTTGATAGTTTAA
Source organism: Aphodius sticticus (assembly GCA_963966075.1). Classification (NCBI taxonomy): domain Eukaryota; kingdom Metazoa; phylum Arthropoda; class Insecta; order Coleoptera; family Scarabaeidae; genus Aphodius; species Aphodius sticticus. Next base: position 48,360,995 of record OZ014506.1, on the reverse strand, counting down.
AGCGGTCGTTTCATGCAGCTCCTTTATGGTTAAGTGGTGCGCAGGGGCAAAAGGTCAAAAGGCATACAGTAGCATCACAGCCCACGTCATGCCCACGTGATCAGTTATGAACATGCGCTAGGCATCGCTATGCGCCAGCTAATAGACACCATACCTGCCATAGACAAAGTATATAGTAAATAGGCGACTCGTTCAGAAGTAGCGGCGATACAGTTTTGAGCGAGATTGGTGGCACGACGGAGAACTAACGCGGATTACGGGGGTCGTTTGAAAAGGAATACTAGGTATTTATGTATTTTTATTAAGAATTGCACATGTGCCTACGTTGGAGTCTCCAAGACACGCTATGAGTGGTTTTTCTTTTAACATTCATAAAACTGAGATACAATAATTTAACAACATGAGACGCAAACAATCGCGGTGAGCGCCATCTGGCAGTAATACTGACAGATGGCGCTCACCGCCTGACGCCATCATTAATTGTGTCGCTGTCGATTGTTTGCGTCTCGTGTCGTTAAATTATTGTATCTCAGTTTTATGTATGTTAAGGGGGGATTCCGGTTTTTTCCTCTAAAATTACCGCCTTTTTTAGAATTTTTTATTGGCGAGACTGGTTTTTTATCCGCGGTCACAGGTTGGCATGATTGGGCCAATCCAGGTAATCTGAAATAATAATGTCGAATAGCGCCCTACTTTATACATAAGTGGTTATCGTTTGATGAACCAGAAAATAAAAATATTTATATTTGAGGAAATGGTGACTTGTTAAACTCAAAACATCGATTTTTCTCCACAAAATTGACAATATTTTCTCTATAAAAGGAAAACTACATAACTTATTGCATTTCTGGTTCATCAAACGATAAAGAGATGATTACGGAACATCCTGTTAAAATTTTAAGTCAATCGGTCAAATAGTTTTCGAAATATCATGCCAACCGTTCGCGAAAAAACTGTTACGAGAAAAACATGTTCAAACATTCAAGTACAGTTTATAACGCAACATCGAGTACTTACAGTATTTTTCTGCTAATATGCTATATCAGGGCCATACTTTCTACCTTCCTCCACTTCGTAGAATTTATTTTGAGACATTTGCTCATTTCTACGCCTTGTTTGAGCTTATTTTGCAGCATCGAGTGCACATCTCGACGACCTCAACAAACGCAGTTTCTCGCACACATTTGCAAACATCTTCGTTTCCGTGCCAATAACGATACCTATTGGTGTCATAGTTTAAAGGATGATAGAAAAGCTTTTATTATAAATGCCTGCTGCTGCATAAGCCGCAATTTTGATAGGTTTTAAGACACGGTGAAGATGTTTGGGTGCGAGACAGTAGAATTGAAGCTTTAGTAGTTGTTTTGAGTATCACCACCCAAACACTGTTCTAGCAACTCTCCCCACGACAAGTCGTTGTAAATCGGCTTGATGGCATTTTCGACTTTTTTAGCAAGTGTTATTGAATTCATCCAGAGTTTTATCGGCTTGACTGGGCAGTACATATCCGCAACCACATATATTTCTCCATAAGTATAGTGATCCCATACAACGGAAGTGGGACCTCAGGTCTTCCATATGCCGTCTCCAAAACCCAGCACTATAATTTGTCTTCCGCTGTCGACAATTTATCGGCAGACGTACTAGCAAATGCTTTTCTTTCACGAGTGTGAATTCTCAGAAAATTTTCTTTTTGTTTGTCCATCAGCACGTGTAGGAGTTTTTCTTGAGTGTTTCTTATCCACGACTGTTCACGAGAGAATTTAACAGAATAATAAACCACACACTGCAAGATTTTTTGGTTTGAAAAACTCGACCGGAAAAATTGTTGATCGCGCGATCCGACCGATCCGCGCGCTACATATTTTTGGCACCTGCACGCCGTCGGCTAATTGCTGATAACTTGACTAATTTGGCAAATTTTGCCTTAAAACTTCGTACACACATTCTTAATACCTTAACTAATAAAATAACGTACAGAAAAAAAAATTGATTTTTTTTCATCAGAAAACCGGAATGCCCCCTTAAAAGAAAAACCACACACACACAGACCACTCGTAGCATGTCTTGGAGACTCCAAGATTGCTTCTTATTTAGGACAAAGTAAATATAGGACATCAGTGGATAGCCTATTAGAGACAAGTACCTAGTTTTAAGAATTCAGATTTAAATTGATGTGTAATCTTTTAGATTAGTTTCAATATGTTAAGCATCTTATGCTTATTAAAAAAATATATTTATTTAAAAATGGCATTTATATATCCCTTGTATAAAAATATTACAATTCATTGGCGCAAAAATAAATCGAGCTATCAGTAATAATAAAAAACTTAAAAGTGAAATACAATATTGAAAAACCATATGAACAGAAATACAAAAACTTAAATTAAAAAAAAACTAAACGAAAAATTATTTACTGACACGGAGGCAATGCCTCTTGAGTATAGCGTTGAAGTTTGAGGTGACGGCATCGCACACTGCTTCGGGCAGCGAGTTCCAACCTCTCCTCTGGACATAGATGAGAAGAAACCAAAGCGTGACCTGTGTAATTGCTCATTAAAACAAAAAAAAAAACAGCTTAACTCAGATTAAATAGGAGGAATCTTATGGCAAAAGAGTTCGTGTGCTTAAGACTCCCTCCTAGCTCTCCTAACAACTTAGTCATTTCTCACCCTGAATACCTACCAGTATTTGAGATAAGACCCACAGGCCTTACTTTTACACCTATTACTTAAAATTTTTATTTCTGAATTAGAATTATATTTTCACTCACTTAACACTTACAATTTGCAGCAGAACGACGGTATGTCATCGTTGAAGAAAATGGCGCAGCAGGCTATAGACCGAGCTGGTCTCGACAATACGCAGCAGGTTGTACTCGACGCCGCCACGACGGCTGCGAACAAGGCTCAACGGGACGCCGGCAAGTCGGAAGCTCACATACCTCCGTTGCTCGGTGTCGCACCGCTGGGAGCCGTACCTCTGCTTAAGGAACACCAGGCACAATTCCAGATGATGGAGGCTGCTTACTATCACATGCCGCACCCTTCGGACTCAGAAAGGGTCCGTAGCTATTTGCCACGCAGCCAATTCCACACGCCGCCTTACTACATTCAGACGCCGCTGGCCCACTCCGACTCGCTCGAATTCTATCAGAGGCTTGGTACAGAAACGCTCTTCTTTGTCTTCTACTACATGGAGGGCACAAAGGCACAATACTTGGCGGCAAAAGCACTGAAAAAACAAAGCTGGCGGTTTCACACAAAGTACATGATGTGGTTCCAGAGGCACGAGGAGCCAAAGGTCATCAATGAAGAATACGAACAGGTTTGTAACGTCGTTTATCAAGTGCCTCAAATAATTTACATCTTATTCTATGTGTTGTTAAAATGGATACATTTTGAATAGAATAGAATAGCTTTATTAATTGCTCAGCAACAAGTCAAAATCAATATTTAATATAACAGCTGTTCATAATGGCAACAAGTTTTACAACACTTCATTGGAACACCTCATCAGAGATTCCTTGAATTCTTCCATTGTGTAAGGTGGCGTGTCCATTAAGTGACGGGTTACGGTTCTCTTGAAACGGTTCAATGATAGGTCTCTCCACGATGCAGGAATCATATTGAGTAGACGGATACCAATACACTTATAAATGCTGACTAATGTGTGTCCCTCAACTTGTGGGAATCCTATATTTTTTTCCAAATTGCTTTTGTTTTAAAAATACAGTGTATTAAAGTTTACTTACTAAAGCAGTTTTATTATTATAGTTGCTACGATAGTAGAGTTTGAAAGCCAATATTTTGCAACATTCATTCACTACCACATAGTTATAATATTGAAATAAAACCTGTGTCTTAGAAATGATTATTGGCAATGATAATTGTCTCATACAAAAGTTGGTTTGGCTTTATACCATTTCTCCATGGTTTAGTTCATTTACTATAAAAAGGCATGCTTATTGAATTTCGATATAATTAACCATTTCTGAGATATCCGAAGTTATGCACTAGGTATACTAAAAGCAGCAAATGCAAAAAAATGTACTGAAAAAATTCTAAAACCACTGTTGCATATGTGTATTTTGAACAACTGAAATTCTTACCGTAAATAACTAAGTATCTATTGTAACTCTGCAGTTTTTTTACTTTATCATACGCAGTATGTAAAGTATTGTAATCATGCCAAAAAAATTTTTTGAGATTTTAGCGGAAATATGTCTTTTTGGGTCCCCTGAACATTTTTGACCAAGGTACAAAAAAATGTCTGTGTGTGTGTGTGTGTGTGTGTGTACCCGTTTTTTGTGGCGACGATTCCGGAGAAACTACTAAAGGTATCGCGACGAAACTTCATATTTAGAAGTTTCATAACCAAACTTAGAGCTGAAAAGCTTTCTGTTGAAAAGGGTCCAAAGAAACTGGAGGTTTAGTCTTAGCATTTTTAAAAGATTTTGCAAATAAGCCGCCATTTCTGGAATTTCGTCGAAATAGTTAAATAATAAATTAAAGATGAGGAAATTCTGAATAATTTATCACTATAACATTTTTTGGTACAATCAATAGTTTAACTGCATGAGCAAATTCTATTTCATCGAGATCGGTCGTACTGCACTAAAACTAGTAGCCAGGATATGTCAGAAATTTTGATTCTAATGACAGTAATGACAACGCTAATGTTTTGACAATAACGTCTGTCAATATAAGCTGCGTTCGGATATTAGGCGATTTCGCGTGGCTAAACGGTTCGATTTGGTTCCGGTTGGCGGTTGGATGTGGTTGACAGAGCGGTTCTAAATCATCATCATTTTTAAAACGTCAGTAACCGCTCGACGGAAAATGATCCGGTTCGATTATAGGTTCGGTGTCCCACTTACTGTTAAATATGACAGTAATGACATCCGCAGTGGTCTACCGCGAATTCCGACAACGACATACGTATCCATTTTACCATCATTTTACAACTTATAACCTAAAAATGACAACCCAAACGAACCGATATTTCAAACCGTCTTGCCAGGCAGGTTCAAAATTTTGACGGACCAAATCGAACCAACTACAACCGTTACGTCATCAATCGCCATGTGAAAATGGTTGGTTCAAATCGGTAGTCGAACCGTTCCACGCGAAATCGCCTATAGTATTACACTTTGTACACCCAATTACACGTGTCATTTTGACGGTGTACCCGGTGTCAACGGAGAACAATATCCGAACGGAGCTTTAATCGACATATCTGTCTAGTTCTACTAGTTTTATTTTAATGCAGACATGGCCGATCTCGATCAAATAGAATCTCATGCAGCTAAACTATTAATTTTATATATAGTATGATAAAGTCATGTGCCTGGCCACATCAGATTTTTTTACTTATAGAATAAAAAGTGGTAGCAAATACTATTTTTAGGAACTAACAAGTTTTCTCAAAACTGTATTTTTATCAAAGCCATACTTTTGATCACGTATGTCTTTTATAGCATATACACAGAACCATAAAGAATTGGTATAAAACCATTGTGTAACCCCATTTCTCCGACACTGGGTTTACTCATCAAATTGTAATAATATGTGAATATGCGTATTAATAATTGTAGTGATTGCGTGCGTTCTGCCACTTTAGGCGCTAACTGCTTGAACTCAGCGGACGGCAGCAATTGGGCAGCAACAACATGAACGCGAAGGCCATTGGTTGCTGAGTTCAAGCGCTTAAGCGGCTTAAACTGGCAGAACGCACCCATTGTTTGCAAATATCAGCTTTTTATGTGTACAGTCATAGGAGCTATAGTAATAAATCTAATTTGCTAAATAACATTTTTACTCTCGTTTTTTAAAACAAAAGCTATAGTATATTTCACGAGTGCTGCAAATTACTCATCGCTTAAAAGTGTACGAACCAAGATTTGGACGCAGCGCGCAGCTTGTTCTGTGGATAGACAACCGAACATAGAGTACAGTTGCCTACCGAGACGGATATTATCAGAATTAAATTAATATTGCTATTATCTTTACTAATTAAACAACCTTTAGGGTAACGTTCATCACCATAGATTTTTTATGAAGCGGCTTACCTTAAAACGAAAACATTTTTGCGAAAATACTGTGACGTTCAATAGTTACGTTCAGTATTAGAGTTTAGAAATGTCAGTCTAAGAAAAGACGTACTTAATTTGTGCAGCAGAGATATAAAGATTATGCTATTTGCCTGAACAAGCAAATGTAGATGGCGCTGCAAAAAATAGTTACAGTCGCTCTAAATGGGATAAAATCCTGACAATGAGAATGCCTCACTGTAAAATGAACTACAATGAGGAACACATCAATAATTGTTGCTCATATTGCTTCTTTTCATTGCCCTTACAATGTTTTTGTTCAATAATAGGTTTAAAAATGCACGAGTTTACCAAGTACTGGCCACACCGTATCCCGTATAGAGTAACTTACTCTTTTACCACGAGGGGGTGACTCTTTTGTACGTTTAAGCGAGTTGCGTTCTAACACACGTCATTTTATAGTAACGATCTGTAACGTATGCGGAAAATAACAGCAGAAATCGATGAGTAATTTGCAGCAGTCGTGAAATCTACTATATTAGGAAATTGTTGTTGAGGAACACTATTATTATACTTAAGGAGACATACACAATTCAGGAGTTTAAGCAAGCAATTAAATTACTCAAATAATTACGATTATATTTATATTGTTATTTTGACGTACCTCTGTACAGAGAAGAAAATAAGTGATTTTGATTTTTTTGATTTCTTGTCAATAATGATATTTTTTGTTTGTCTGGATAAAAAGTGCTTGAAAAATGTGTATACTGAATAGTTTTGCGAGTCTCTTGCGGTAAACAGCATTTTTGCGACTGGGTGTGATATGCATTTTCTGATTTCTCACGTTGTGAAACAATTATTTTCATTTCTGTTTTTGTAGTGACGGTACTGCTTCAAAGTGTCAAAAATTGCGTTTTCAGGTACTTTTTGATCCTCTCCCAAAAATACTTTTAGGTCACAGAGTTCTCTATGTAGCCTGAACTGCTTAAGCAAACCGTACTCATCAGTATTGTGTGGGTGTTTAGAGGAAGCAGGCAAACGCGGAGCATAGACAGCGGGAGTACATTCGGAGCGAGAAGTAGAACCATAGATAGAACTGAGCCAGCAGGTCGCCTGTGCCCCTCTGCCGCCGCAAGTGCCTATATCAGTGTTCTCTCTTATCACAGACATCAGAGAGAGACACCAGGTACTGCAGACGGAACTGGCTGTCGGCTGCCAGGCGGTTGTTATAAATAGATGTTAGGCAGAGCGCGCTTGCTATTATTGTAAATATGGTAATATTTTGGCCTTTTAACAAGCAGGGTCACCTATTGTACCTATGTTTCAGATCTTTTATAATTAAATCTTGTAATATTTACTGCGTGCTTTACACAAATTTAAAAATTCACACAGGTACTGTTATGCTGTCATAAATTACAGAATACATTATGTGAATATGAAAACTACTGGTTCTTGTATATAACAATAAATAAATAAATAAATAATATTATACTTGAATTGATATTATATACTTGAAACATTTTCTACATCTTGATATATTAGGAAGGGATATTACAGAAAAGTATGTTTAACATTGACCACTTTGTGATATATATATACGACGTTACGACGTTAAATCGTTTTTAGATTTATGCTGATCTTGCCTGGTATATTTTTAATGAGTACTTTTAAAATGTATTGTGACGTTTATAAGGCTTCTGAAGAATTGACCATTTGAGCTGAAGATTAGGGATGTAACGGAGATTCGCCTCCGTAAAAACGGAACTTTTGCCTGTTATTCAACCTCCGCCATCGCCTCCGTATTTTCTTTGGCGGAGGTATAAGTGTATGCCAGTACGGCGCGACGTATGTTTGCCGCTCATACAAACCAAATAAACCGCCAACCCTACCCATCGTATGTGTTACCGATTATAAATAATCGATTATTAAAGAACAATTTTTTATAACCTCCGCTTCCGGGAAATTCGACACTTGACCTCCGCCTCGGGAAAGTCGAACACTTGACCTCCGCCTCTGTCACCGAAATGTCACCTCCGTTACATCGCTACTGAAGATGATCGCCTGATCAAAACCGGTTCTCAATATAATAAAATTATTGGCAAAGGAAAAAGAGGTTTTTATTACACTTTTAATAATTAAAATTGTTAAAATATATCAAGATATATTAATATAATCTAATCGGTAAACGCGCAAATGTCCCAACTCTGTCGTTCAGTCGCGCGAAAGTACGGTGTTCAAGAGGGTCCTGATAAATTCACGTCTTTACCGATTTACAAAATTTGCACGTATTGCAATACATAATTTTAAAGCCCAATACTTAAGCTTTTATTTAACACTACTGGTATAGTTCTACCGCCTCGTATAATTATGTGAGATATAATCAAAAACAGGAAAAAAACGTGAATTTTTACACTACCATGACACTACCTTGCAAATGCCGGTGTTTCGGCACAATACATAATTTCTTGATTTTTTATTTCATCCTTTTAAAGCTTAATGTTCAAGCTTCCATTTCAACTGCATAAAGAATTCTATAGCCTAGGATTATTTTTTGGTAGGGCATCAAATTGTGGCAAAATGCGTAATTTTTTACGCGCAGTGCTGTCACCACAAAAGCAGATAGAAAACTGCATAATCAGCATTTATTGATGCTTCTTAACATGGCGAATCAGGAAATATCGGTTTTAACCCAGTTCATAAAAAAATATTTTTTTGTATACCAGTGCTATATTTCAAACTACATACATCACAGTAAATTATAACATTAAGGGCCGATATATTCACCTATCGTCAAAGTTGTCGTTAGCCAACTAACAGATTTCGCTAACGTTCGCGTTAAAAATGATTCTGTCTTTTCACCGATCTGTAAGTTATCGTCAGGTAACGAGGACGTAAACATCGCTAAACGAATGTTTTTCGGCAGTATAGTATCAAATGTCGGTAAAAAAGGTGTACTAAATCAACATTTGGACCATAACTTGGAGTAATTGCCGCTAGATGCAGCCAGATGCAGCGCCGTAAATGACATTGACAAAACGTAACTAAAATTCATTCGAACCCATTTCTTACCGCATCAATTAAAAAAGACCCAAACCAAAAATAAAAAATAGTATTAAAATCGAATTCAGCAAATTCGGCCATATTAACTAAATAAGACTTCAATTATGACAGTACCACGTACGTATATAAATATTTGTCAGTTTGACTTTTTGTTTGACATTCAGCCATGCTCTGTGATTGGTTCAAAGTGTTCGTCAACAGTTTACCGGCAGGTTTATTCGATCGCTAAATAAATTCGTTCGTTAAGCGTATTAATCCGGTCGGTAACGTTAACGACAGGTGAATAGACACCTTTTTACCATTTATCTTGTCGTTTAGATGACGAACAGTTTCACGATAGGTGAATATATCGGCCCTTACTGCTATAAATATGAAGTACAAATGATGGTGACATATTAAATCTACTATTCTATAAGTCATTCTCAATATAAGAATTTGTAAATGTATTTTTTTATTTGTATTAATTGCAAGACCTTTTGAGTGTTTAAAAATTGATGATTTTGGTACACACAGAGATTCAATTATAATTTATAAGAATTCAAAGCAGCACTTAAGAGAAGGCTTAAGGAGACACCATGTGCTGTTTTATGGCTCCTTGCCACTCAGAAAACTTAACAAAACCTGTTATTTGGCACTCTTGATGAGTTATATTGCTTCCCCTTAAAAATGCATCATTAATATCATAAATTGGATATTTAAATTATTACATAAAATTGTTTACTTTTGAAAGTATGAAATAATTTTTTTTGCTTCAATGCTATTTTTCATTATCAATGAAAATTACATCACAAATTTACCTTTATTGAATAATGATAATAAGCACAGGCGCATCATATTTTTGTGTGCTGATGGGCTCTTTGTTTGCAGGGCACGTACATTTACTTCGACTACGAGAAATGGGGCCAACGGAAGAAGGAAGGTTTTACATTTGAATATAAGTACTTAGAAGATAGAGACTTGAACTGAGTAAAAAATATATTCTTGCAATATGTTTTCTTTATTTTCGATTAAATAAGTGATAACCTCTTGCTGATCATGATGACGGAGGTGAACGCTAAAAATGCAAAATGTTACTCGAACATTCAGAGAAAACCGAGAGGTAAATTATGCAGTTCGTAACGATAGGTTGTTGAAAGATGGTGGCTACACGTGGACATTGCATCTTTTTTATTTTATAATGTACAAAAAGTTTAATTAATATATTATATATTGCTAGTATAATAACCGAGTAGCTTTTATTTCTGTTATATTTTGTAACTTAAGTACCCAAATTAGTTTCTATAAAATGGAAATAAATAAGTACGTAAGCTTTTCACAACCAGAATCATTTAGAAAATAAATTGCTTCTGGGTTATGCCGTATCTCAAAATTTAGAATCCAAGCAATTTATTTTCTCAAATGGAAATACATTGGTAAGTATAAATTTGATAATTTCTTGTTAATTATTGAGATATTCTAATTTATACCTTACCGTTTAATTTTTTATTTTGTGGATAGTTAAACAGTTTTTAACAATCCTGACCACCCAGCAACAAGGTCTTTCTTTGAGTATTGTAATCATGACAATATTCTGTGACTTGGCTTCTGCATGAACAAAAATTGCGTAGAATAGGTTCTATATTAATCAAATTTTATTATATTATGGAGATTGATTTTGAAATTGTCCTAGCCTGGCCTACTACCCAATGTTACCAAGATGCAAATGGCCCATCAACTATATTCTTAGGAATTTGCTACAAGCTGCTATCGGTACATACATTTGTAATTTGATATTTGACTAGTTTGACACAGACACCAAAATTGATACCGATAATTAAAGTTGTAATTAGAAATAAATATTCGTACGGACATACCGTACCCTTCCGGACTTACCGTAATGATTACTGAATGTAAAGTAAATGGTGATATCCAGGCGGGATGAAAATTTTAAATAAATCAAAAATTACAGCCACAACCTGGATTCGAACCAGGGACCTTTCCGTTTCTAGCAGAATGCTCTCCCAACTGAGCTACTGAGGCCTATGACAATTTTCCCTAACAAATGTCATAGGCCTCAGTAGCTCAGTTGGGAGAGCATTCTGCTAGAAACGGAAAGGTCCCTGGTTCGAATCCAGGTTGTGGCTGTAATTTTTGATTTATTTAAAATTTGCATCCCGCATGGATATCACCATTTACTTTACATTCAATTAAAGTTGTGTTTTCCAATACCCAGTGACCTCTAATCAAACTGGAATGGACACGCGCTTTACATTACCTGGTGAGAATTGAGGCAGGTGCAAGCAAAAGAGACAGAGCGATGATCTGGGATATGTGTCATTGTCTGACTTCTGTAGTTAGATAGCAGAATGCAGTAGTGTTTTTTTAATTGAAAACAATATCTCAAATAAAAATGTCAAACCGCATACGGCCATGGTACCGTATGAGATAGAAAGAGATGTCTAGCCCACATCACTGCGGGTTGCGTACCAAATGCATTTGCCTCACTTATTCACCATGTGGCGTCCTTTTCAGTTATATGTACATATACAGGGTGTCTCAACAGTGCGATCTCGGAAGATTGTGCCTCTGTTAATGAAAATATTTTAAAACTGATTTCACTCATCTATACAGAACGCCGAGGCTGTTTTTAATTTTATTGCGCACGCTTAGATTATGATTAAGTAAGACGCGTTCTATTAACGTGATTACCTACCATATCCAAATTGTGTACAGGCTGGTCATAATCTGCAACAAAATATAGCAAACAGTTTTTCCTAAGAAAGTTAATTTTTTTAAATGGAACACCATGTATCTAATTATTTTTTTGAATTCTTTGCATCGTTCTGCACAAAACAGTACTAGCACACACCAGTGCTAAAATAAACAATTGCAGAGATAACTAATTTTCTTCATAAAAAAATCGATTTTTCTATCAATTAGAGCTTCTACACCGACATTAACCATTAAACCAGTTAAGTATTTACTTACATTATTGTTTTCTCGCATGATTTCATCTTTTTTTTAATAAATTAAAACATCTGACCACATCTGCAATTTAATATTATAATTTGAAATAAAATTTTACTTATACCCTGTAGGGCGTAGGCTATGAAAAACTGTGCTAAACAAGTTATTAAGGTATAAAGGTGATATAAAGTTGTTGTTAAAGAGCAGATGTTGTTTTCCTTATCTTAAAATAAAAGCAATTCATAACGAAACTCATTATCAAGCACTGTACATTTATTTTTCCATAAAGATTAATACTTTTGTTGTGCAAGAAATAGAAATTAATAACAGTAATTTTATGTAAATGTTTACGAAGAAGAGAATTTATTTCTGCAACGGTTTATTTTAGCACTAGTGTGTGCTACTACTTTTTTGTGCAGTACGCATTTTTGTTGCATTCGCCAAGAACCCACACCATGTCAATTACTTCCTCCTGAGAAAAGTTCGCCATATTTCCAAAAATTATGCAAATCTAACCTAACAAGATCACCACCACTGACAGATACCATAATAACTTCTTTACCACAGTTTTTCATAGCCTACAGGGTAAGAGTAAAATTTTATTTCAAATTATAATATTAAATTGCAGATGTGGTCAAATGTGTTGATTTATTAAAAAAAAAAGATGAAATCATGCGAGAAAACAGTAATGTGGGTAAATACTTAACTGGTTTAATGGTTAATGTCGGTGTAGAAGCTCTAATTGATAGAAAAATCGATTTTCTTATGAAGAAGATTAGTTATCTCTGCCATTGTTTATTTTAGCACTGGTGTGTGCTAATACTTTTTTGTGCATTTAAAAAAATTAACTTTCTTAGGAAAAACTGTTTGATATATTTTGTTGCAGACCATCCTGTACACAATTTGGATATGGTAGGTAGTCACGCTAATAGAACGCGTCTTACTTAATCATAATCTAAGCGTGCGCAATAAAACTAAAAACAGGTATTGAGATATGCAATTTTTCTGCTGTTTTTTCATTAAAATGCCAATAAATCAAAAAGTATAAAGTTTAGGGTAGGTAATGTTATTTTTCATTGTAGTAAAATTTTGCGAGGAATTCAAAATTGTGCCGAAATATAGGTTGTTCCATTAAAAAAACATAAATTTGGGTTGGTACTACCTTATGGAACAGCCTGTATACACGCTAATAATTTAAAAATGTGCACCTCGGCGGTCTGTATACATGAGTGACATCAGTTTTAAAAAATCTTCATTAACAGCGGCACAATCTTCTGAGATCGCACTGTTGAGACACCTCTATATTTACATTTCAATGCCAATACCACAATTTATTGAGTATCAATTTTGTTCAGTAGCAATTTTGTGTGTTGGTGTTGATACTTACCTAAGCTCATACATTTTTCAATTAGCGTTTGGTACCTACTTGATACAAATCTTTGAAAGTAACAAATTGATACTACAGTCAATTCCGCTTATTTGGGACAAATCCTAAAGAACGGAAATAAAACCAAGGAAATATCACAAATGCATTCCGCTTTTTAGGGACAATATTCTGTTTAATCGGGACAGTAATCGTGTGTATTAGAGAAATGAAAAAAATCTACTGCCACTAATTGAAAACAGGAAACACAAATGAGAACTGATATATCGGCCCATTAACGCTTAACCTGGTACACTGTGATTTTTTGTAACTGAGCAGATATATAAAGATTTAAAATTTTCCACCAGTCTTTAAACGTTGTGTAAACGTCGTTAAACATTGTGATGTTGGCATATAGTAATTTGATTACATTTTCAAATTAACCATATAAACAACAATTAGGTAATATCTTAAAATTTATCACAACTTTTGCATTACACCGACTTTCATTACTGTTTTATTCAGCTGTGGTAGAATTTTTAATGGAGTATCAGTTTTACATATACAGGGTGCGAGAACAATGATACATTTATCATATTATTAAATAAAATACTAAAAAACATCTTGTATTTTTTTTGGAATTTCGGATAATTGGTCCAGCCGTTCAATCGGAACAGAATGTAATAGTTTTGGTGTGTAGTGATTAAGTGGAATTCACTGTATTTCTAAAATCATACAAATCATACGGGTCATACAATAATATATTTAATTTGCACAAAATATGTCAACCTATAAAAAATATCGGGAGACACGATGGAATATTTATACAAAAGAAAGTATATACAAAATCTGCTGATAAAAAATCATTGTAGTAATAATACAAACCTAAAGTGATTCTTCACGAGTCCTAACGGTAATACATCACATAATCTAAAAAATAAGTAGCACAGGTAAAAGAGTCTAAGTTTTGAACTTACACATTGACTAAGAAATAAATAGATCATTCACTTAAAGTCTTAAACGCTACGTCGGAAATACTATTGGGTTTGGTTCGTACAAATAATGGAAGAATACGACGAGTACAAGAGATACAAGCCTACGGAATATCGAGAAAAAGCCTACGTTCAAAGCAAACCTACCAATTAATTACAAACTTGCAAAATTCTCTGTTGTAGAAAACGCGATACAAAAATTTCTGTATCAAAGTATTTTTGGCATTTCTCTGCAAAAATTTTCTCTTTTTAATTTTTGGTTATATAAATAGCTTAGCCTAAACAATTGCCTTACAAAATATATATGTATATATCGTATGTGTGTATATATAAGTGATTTTTTCTGGGTTCTTTTTCCTGGAAAAAAAAAAGTACAACAGCACGCCAAGTACCGTAAGATCAGACTTTTCGTAATATGTATACGTATTATCTCAAGTTAGGTCAACAGTCTTTCCGGGATGCGTTGCTCTCTTGCAGGAAGCAATAGAGGATGCCCGCCTGAGCCATAACGTCAGCGGTGCCGGTTGCTAAAGCGTCTTTCTGCTTGAAGCCATCACCTTTACCGGCAGGGTGAAGAAGCGTAGGTCCAAATACTGTTGCTAGGTTATGTAGCGACATTTTGTTCTCATTCTCGTATTTGTTTACCCTGTAATCAAATGGAATTCAATGAGACTTATCACTTGAATAATCAGAGGGCATCAAAACAGGACCTAGAAGTATAGTAGTAGATATTTAGGTCATTTCTGTGATGAACTATGTGCGCCAAAAAAAAAGACACTATATACAGTATATACAAGCAAATATAAGGAATATAAATCTTTTAGCAGTGTAAAAGGTGTTTTTTTACGTATGCTGTCAATCTGACAGTAATCATTGTTTAGTTCTAGTGCAGTCATTTTAGATGCTAAATATTTGAACGTCATAAATAATTCGGTCATCTGCTATAAAAATAATACCAATAGATTCAGAAAAATGTCTATCATATCAAAATTTTTACCGAATTTACTGAAAATTTAATTTAATTTACTAATTTTTTAAATTAATTAAAAACGTAAGACTAGTGGATAAAAAAATCGTCATGAAATGTTTGCATCAATATCTCTCAAACAAGTGGGTACATGAACAAAAAATTACTTACAACGCATAAACATATTGAAAGATGCAGGTTTAGGCGAAGGTTAAGGAGCAAGTATACCCCACTAATGAAAATTTTTGTTAGTGTTTAGAGAAAAACTATTTGCAAAGGAAACTAACCACAGGTGATATAAGACGTAAAAAAACACATGTAATAAACGATAAAGTCAAGGGTGTCTTAGAAAAACCAATTTTGTTCTAAATCGCGGGTTCGAAATCATGTTATAACGATAAATAATTCAAACTAAGTTCATAGGTAAAACCTTTCTATTTTTTTATGTTCTATTTTGGAAAGTCATTTTCCTAAAATAATAATGTATACCAAAAAAAAAGAATGTCGTTATTTAATATTTTATTACTTTCATCAGAAAACCACTGTAAAAATTTCATATCTCTGCCACGCGTATTAACGCTAGGATTCCGAACCTACCGTACACTTCCGGTAGACTACATCGTTAAAAAACAAGTTTTTGGAACCGAGATGTGTCAATATCTATTCTGTTGTCATCTCTCATCAGCAAACTTCTCTATTTTTAGTTCTCTTTTTTACTTCTCTATTATGAAATTTCAATAATAATAGATTCAGTAAACATATGGATATGTTCTTCAGGACATTTTTTTGAATCTATTGGTATTTTTTCATAGGAGGGCGAATTATTTAATCAAACGGTCCAGAACACCTCAATAATAGTCCAACCACAATTTTTTTTAATTCTAATGCCTGGGCTACAATGCCTAACGTCGAACGCCTTGATGCGTTATCATTTACCGCCCTTCTGATTGGCTAGTTAATGCGTTAAATCATGGTCACACTCGATTTTAATGTATTAATTTGAACATTACTCGGTAGGCATTACACGTTAGGCGTTAGTGTGGCCCGGACTTTTTTGCAGGTATCATTTTGTATAAAATGCATCATTTTTGAGTAAGCAATTAATCAAAATTAGTCAAAATTACCGGACCACATAAACCAGCCATAAAAAATTTTAAACAAGAGTTTTTGGTTTTATCAAGCTCAGGTCTAAATATATTTTTAATATACAAGATGTTTATTTTATTATTGAAACTTTCCTTGTTCGAACAGAGCATCCTGTTATAGTTTGACATTTTTGACTACTTTTGAATTAGTAAGAATTTCTGGCAGGAATTATTCTTTTATAAAATGCATCATATTTTAGTTATAAGCGATTAATAAAAACTTGTGAACTTATTTTAACAAACATTTGAACAAAACAAAATTAAATGTTCAAACTGTCAAATTAATGTATGTGGCGGCGCACCGGTATTTCTCCTCTGGTGTCGTTAAGAAATGGACATCTCAGCTAATTCACACCTCACACCCAAACGATTTGAAATTTCTCTGTTCTCTTTTTCTCTCCATTAAATAAAAAAAAATTGAATTAATTTTAGATTTAAAAAATAAAATTATACTATTCGAAAAAGGGAAGGTTATGAAATTTTCATAATAAAATGTACACCTGTATATTTACGCGAGAGCTTGTTTAAAAAAAAAGTTTGTGTAATTTTTTTTATTTGGAATGGGAGAATTATCTAGGTGTATAATTTTCACTAATTTTAATTATTTTTTTATACAGTAGAACCCCGATTATCTGTGCTCATCGGGACAGAAGCTTCCACAGATAATTAAAAAACACGGATAATCAAAAGTATGTTTTTCACGAAACATTTATTTACTAATAAATTGGTGTATCCAACCGCTCGATGCGCTAATTTAGGGATATTCTGTTACACCGCATGTTGTATCGGTATTGCGTATTGTATCAGTTAGAAAATACTGGTTCTGTACCGTACCGGAAAATAAAGTACCGGTACACATTTATGATAATATTGAAACTTTTAAAATTTAGGTATACAATTTTAATTTTGAGTAGCAACAGAGAGACACAGAAGAAAATACACATAACAATCCATATTCAGATTATATTTATTTTAAAATCGAATTAAAACAACTGAAAGTACTCACAAGAACAATTTTAATTCAAATAAATGAAATTAAATGACATAAATCTACTCCAATATCTATGCTGGTAGGTTAAAGAAGGTTTTCAGGACCAAATGGAAATAAATATTTTCCTGGTTATGCGTATGTCGTGCGTTATAGTTGATTATATCTGACGTAGCGCTGAAAATGCTGATAGGAGAGAATCAATGTGGTTTTTGGAATAATTTGGATTAAATAACATGGACTACGGGGTAATGGTCAGCGAGCATGTTTCGAAGAAGTTTGCGGTCAATTTGGGTTTACGACAGAGCGACTACTCTGTTTAATATCGTCCTAGAGACAAGATTTACCTGAAGTAAATCTACGTACACATCTGAGATCGTGCGGCTCAACCGCTACTCCGAATGCTGCGGACCAGACATTTTTTTTGCGGCATGTAATCATCGCAAATGCCTTACCGCCGATCAGTGAACTCTATTCTAACTGGAAGGGACGTGCGCTTTACATTGGCTGGCGAGATTTATCTGTCACTGTCTGACTACCGTAGGTAGATAGCGGAAGGCCGTAGTGTTTCGCTTTTACTTTACAAACAACATAAAAACACTACATAAACATCTATAACTGCGTTCGGATGTTGTACACCGTTTACACTATTTACACTCAATACACGTAAGTGTCATTTGGTCGGTATATCCAGTGTCAACCAGTGTGTCAAAGGGGTAGAATATCCAAACGCAGCTAATAATGGTTCAGAAGTGTGTAGCGTATGGTTGCAGCAATGAGCATAATCAGAAAAAAATTTCATTTCACATGTAAGTAAAAAACAACAAGCGTTTTAGTCAAATAATTATATATTAAATTTGTTCGAGCAGCACCAAAATAAGTGCAGAAAGCACTTATTCTTTCTCTTGTGCAATGGGGATTTTGCCTTTCGAAAACATCTATTGCGCCTGCGTAGAAGAATACCTCATTGTTTTGATTGTTGCTCGAACAAACCTAATAATTCTGAATAGGTTGAAGATTATCAGTATAGTAATGAATGTACTATTAAAGTCAAATGTTATATTCAAAATTATGTTATAGGTTCCCGTTTAAACGTCCAGAAGTTTTAAAATGGTGGATTATAGCTATCCGGAGAGACAAGTGGTATCCTTCTAGAACCAGTAGGATTTGTGGACAACCTTTTTTAGAAACTGATTTTATTATCAAACCAGGATGCAGCAAGAAGTTTTTTAAACTTAATGCTGTGCCTAGTGTTATAGGTGATGCATTTGCCTCAGTTATTGACCATTAGGGGCAGTGCATTTCAGAAGTTCATTTCTGCTACAGCGAATAAATGGTGCCTGCAATCGCATTCGAGAAACACCTGACATTTTTCAAGAGTCCGGCAGGATTTTGGAAGTAAAAAAAATTAAAAAGGGCTTACTTGATCAAGTGGTCTAGAATACACTGTATCGTTGCTTTGTTCGGGGTGGGCAGTTCGTTGAATCTCTCCTTGAGCTGCTGCATTCGCTTGCTTAGATTCCCGTTGCATGTATTAAATGCCTCTATGAGGTGAGGGTACATTTTGTCCGTGAAAAGAGCTTCGGGAAGCTCGCGCAGGTATAGCTTCAGCACTCCCGTTACGGAATGCGTATCAACTTCCTTCAGTAGCTGTTCAGCCTCATATGAATCTACATAAAAAAACAATTTACAAATTATAAATAAAAATTACACTTTTAACATTAATGATTAATGAGAACTTACTGCTCTCGAATGACTTTTTGAGCTTTTGTAGATCAGACGCAGATCCTGAGACCCTATATATTCCAACTTCAGCCATTCCACGCCGTTCTACCTCTCTAATGCAGGCTGAGACAATAAACGGAATATCTCGTTTCTGTCGCCTTAAGGAAAAAAGAAAAAAAAATGTAAATGGATAATTCAATTTTTAAATCTTAAAATAGTTTCCATTTCGTAACAATAATAATAACAACATACACCTGTATACACAATTATTAGCGATAGATCAACAGCAATACAATTAAAAATATCTGTCAAATGTAAATTTCTATCAAAATATCAAGGTAGCAGTGCATTTTAATGAATAAGCATAATTTCAATATTGAAGCAAATATTAAGTTATGAGTTTAGTTTGAAGAATAATACAAGATGGCAGGCGATGAGCAACCTCCAGAAGAAAACACTTACAAATGTTGCAAGAGAAAGCGAAATACAACAGTAGTGTGTGTTAATTGTGGGCACTGCTACCATCTGAGCTGCTCAGAATGAATCCAAATCACCAAAAACAACTGGTAATGTGCTGTGGAGATCAAGACACAAACATAACCTCCATAACTATATACATATTTAATAATATAATATACAGGTTAGCCAGAATTACCGGAACACCTAAATAATTTTCCAACCGTAAGAAATTTCCAAAAATTGTTCAATAAAAGTTTTTTGACTTTAAACAGGGTATCTTTTAAATTAATTTTCAATATACAGGATGCTCATTTTATCATAGAAATTTGGTAACATTTCCTTTTTTAAATAGAACAGCCTATATATTATTACATTTTTAATTCTAAGAATTTTTATACGAATCATTTTTTTATAAAATGCATTATTTTTTAATTAGGAGCTATTAACCAAAAATAGTCAAAATTCCTACATAATTCCCTCACTTATTAGACTTACAATATTTATTGTTAATCAACTTCTTATATTATTAGGAAGTATATGTCATTATACTTTTTTATTGTTAAGCCTTGTTTAAATTCACTTAACTTAATTTAACGTACAAAAACATAAACATTAGAGAAAGTTGAACTCCATTGAATTATATATGTTCGTTTACATTCACCCAACGTAGAAAAACTTAACGTAACGTACGGATTTGTTCACTCAACTTCAACTTAACAAAATCCGTGCGCTAAGTGCACCAACAGCTGCGTTAGTTTATTCGGTTCTGGGTTCGGTGTAGATAGTGTCGGTGCGCTGTCACGTGATAACGGTGTAACGTTGGTGTAAGGTGTAGTTCACAGGATTTTCGAACGCACCTGGGCACATGGTGCGCGTCAAACGTCAGACTGGTCAGCGTCCGATCTGTCAGTGTCACGTGTGTCAAAACTTTGCTATGTTCTAATACGAAATCACCTCACGTAACCCAACTTAACCTAAAAAAACACTGACAAGTTTGACGTACACCGCCTGCGTGCCCTGCGTACACCGTGCTCCACCAAAATTGAAGGTGTAGATAGTGCACGCACCACGTACACCGCACTGCCTCCCTCTTGCTATATCCGAACACAAAAGTGTCAACACTGCTACACTGCACCGCATAATAAAACGGCTCGGTGTCACTTGGTGCAAAAAGTGTCAACGGTGTAAAATATTCGAACGCAACTAATTACAAGCTCTCGATTTTGACAATTTGGATGATGGTGACAGCGGGTGACAGTAACATAACCTAATAATTAACTCGTGTGACTTGAACTTTGTTATCTTTGTGTTGTTTTGCAATATTTTTAGCTCGATTAACGGATTATTAACACGGACGATGGAACCTTGATCCAACTTGTGTATACATAAACATATTTGTATAATAAAAGCGATAGATTTAATATGGATTTCATATTGTGTCACTGTCAAATGCGCATGTCAAGCACCGCAACGTAAGAGAATGTAAATGGAACGGATCCAAATTTCGTACGTAACGTATAATTTTTCGTACGTTAAGTTAAGTGGATGTAAACGATACTTAAGTCATATAACGTAAGGGCTGATGCAAGAAATAAGGAAATGTGTGGTAAATTAGTCGTATTTGCGACATTTAATTGCGTAAACAATATTCATATGCAAAGTACAAATTTGGATAGGCAAGTAATTATTACATGTATTCTTTTTCATAATTTTCCACTATATACAGGGTGTTGCGATTTGTAACTTTTTACTTCCCACTTTCTGTATCTTTATGAGCGTAATCTCAAAATGATGATGTGTATACACAAACCGCAAACGAAGTAATTATTCTGAAAATTTCAAGTTGATAATAAAAAGTTCTCTATGTGTGGGTCCACATATTTTTTTGCATTCAGATCATTAAAATTTTCTAAAAAAATAGTTTCTTGTTTTTTTCTTTTAGATTATTTTTTCCTATCATATTAAAGATTATTTACTTAACTTAAGGGTCCTTTTGAGGAAGACAATTTTCTCTTCAATTTTGCCAATTTTTACTGGTATACGAGGTTCATAGAGACAACTCTTGAATTTGAATTTTGAGCCGAAGTCGAGTGTTACAAATCATTGGGGTTAGTATTTTCAATTAATTTTGGTTTGGCGCACGACGAGCGCAGCGAGGAGTGCCCCAAAATGAACCAATCTGTCCCTACGGTTGGACAGCATTATTATTAGCATTAGCATTATGATGCTAAAACCGTATTACAATAAGTTCCTTATGAAACCAAACTAGAAAGTAACACATTATTGCATAAGTTCTATAAATCTTCAATTAGAGTACGACTATTTTGGTGCACGACGAGCGTAGCGACGAGTGCCCAAATTAACCAATACGTCCCTACTTGAAATTGAGAATTTGTGGTTAGATTATGTAGTCGTTGAAGATTATGTTAGAATATGTTACACTTTCATTATGAAACTAAAAGCAGTGTCACAATTAGGCAATTATGAATCCATAGTAGAAAATAATACAATAAATTGCTTAGCTCAGGACGAACGCAGCGAGAGAAGCGTCACATTAAGTCTATTATGAACACAGAACTTCAGTTTTTGCCCACATAAGCAAATGTGAATATGATTAGATGTCACGCCAATAGACAGCGACGTGTCCACGCAGGGCCGCCGCGTATGGGTGTGCAGGTTGTGCACCGCACAAAGGCACCTTGTCAAGGGGGGCGCCATCTCGAAATACAAAGCAAAATAGTAAGTACGTAGGCTTTCACGGCCAGAATCATTTAGAAAATAAACTGCTTCCGGGTTATGCCGTGTGTCAAGATTTGTTAATGCTGACGTTTCGCGAGCCATGTTGCTCGCTTCTTCAAAGCTAATTGAATACTGAGTATTCAATTAGCTTTGAAGAAGCGAGCAACATGGCTCGCGAAACGTCAGCATTAACAAACCTTGACACACGGCATAACCCGGAAGCAGTTTATTTTCTAAACAAAGCAAAATGTTTACTCCGAGCAAGTGCAGTTCACTGTAGATTACCTTAATATTTCCATATTGAAGTTTTTTTTTTGGGTTTTCAATCGTGATGACACCACTGCTCAAGGGTTGTTGGAATTTATTACTAATCATTTCAAAATAATGAATCTCGAAATTTCTAATTTACGAGGCCAAGCTTATGATAATGCTGCTAACATGCATGGAAAGCATAATGGCCTCCAACAAAAAATACTTGAAATAAATTCAAAAGCATTCTTTATACTGTTTCCCATTCATTAAATTTAGTAGTCAACGACGCGGCTAAGATTTCATTTAAAACTGTAATTTTCTTTAGAATAATACAGGAATTGTATAATTTTTTTTCAGTATCCGTTAAACGTTGGGCAATATTAAAAAAATATATATAACAAGTTTGACGTTAAAACCGCTGGCTGATACTAGATGGAAAAGCCGTGTTGAGGCAATCAGACCGCTTAAAATAAATTTAAAAGAAATATATCAGGCCCATAATGACATTTCAGAAGATGATTCTAAAGATATAGATGCATGAGTACAAGCTGAAAATATAATTTCAAAGATATTTACATACACATTTTTATTGTCAATTCATATTTGGTACAATGTATTAAATTTAGTTAACGTAGTAAGTAAAACGATGCAGAATCCGACATACAATATTCTAACTGTGACACAAGCCTTGATTAATATTACAAACAAATTAAAAAGTCGCAGAACTGATGAAAATTTTGAAAATATTATTACTTCAACAACAAATAAAGCTCAACAATTAGACATAGATCTCGTTTTCCAGATGTCTGAATACGGAAAAAGACGAAACTATTCCATTATGAGGCACCAGAGCAGCCTATAAATAACCCAAAAGAATATTTTAAAATAACTTTTTATTTTGCAATGCTGGACCTTCCTTTCAAGAAAGGTTTCAACTATTACAGCAACATCATGAAAACGTGAAACTAATTCATAATCTGCAAACATTAAAAGAATCGAATGATGGCGATTTATTAAAATATTGCAAAGATATTCAGTTAACACTCAGTGATAGAGACTATATGGTAGACCAACATATTGACGGTAAATCTTTATTAGAAGAAATTAAAAGCATAATATATTTGTTAAAAAGTGATATTTCTCCTGACGGATTACTAAATTACATATATGAAAACAAATTAGCTGAGTTTTCCTAATTTTGTTCTTGTTCTTCGAATTTATCTAACTTTGGCCATTTCCGTTGCCTCCGGTGAAGGAAGTAAATGTGTCGATGCGCCGTCTTTTGTTAATAAAATACACCAGCAATACTTGCATTTTGCTTTACATTCCGAAACTCTTTCAAAATGTAACCAACTACAGCTTCTGTTCTTATTCATTTTGCCTTTTTAACCCTATATTAACAAAATTTGTATGTTAAATCTAGTTACATAACAAAGCATAAAAAACCATTTACCAATAGAAATTATTGTAAGGTAGAGTGTTTCCTACTGTTTCTTTTGTGTTCCTTTTCGCTTTCGTATAGAGGTGAACGTGCTCTGCTGCAAGTATATAATGCAACTGAGCCAGTGTCACTGTCAAACTCAAATACAGGGTAACAGTGCTAATATCGCAAAAGCACGCAGCCAGTCACAGCGACTGCACGACTTATCAGATCCCGTTCACAAGTATACACTGTCTATGTACAGTCAACACAGTGTGCGTATACCGATACGGGTATCTATGAATGAATTGAACGATTCATTTGATTCGTTCATACTGAACGAATCACTTGATTTGTTTGTACTGAACAAATCTTTTGTTATGAATGAACTGAATGAAATGAACAAATCTTTTGATAAGAATCACCGAAAAGAGTCAAACTTCCCATCACTAGTATGTATGTATGTACTATTCATCAATCAGTAGTTCACACATGTTTCATTCTACGAACCTGCAGACCTGCTGAATTTTCTCGCCAAATAGAGCCCCTGTCTTCCCGGTAGGAACGCGTCTTAGGCTAACCTCGTATGGGCTGAACTTTAATGTGACCCTGAGGTCACACTGGTTGATCTTGACCCGCTTATCGATGGGGCCTCGGTCAAGCCACTTGCGGCTCAGCTGCTGCACGTGCTTCCCAAAAACTGTCGCGTGCGGATCCGACGAATCGTTAGCTGCGGAATACGGATTCATCTCCTCCCTGTAGACGAGTAGCCGGAGGTTCTCACAGCCCTCCAGATCAATGACAAACGACTCATTCCACGTGAACGTGCCTGTCTCATTCTTGCGCACTTTGGTTCTAGCCTTGCAGAAGAAGTGGCCATAGAAGTCCACCTCGACGCAAATATACATGTCTGTAACAGAGAACAGAACTCAATAAAATGTATTTAATATATATATATATATGTCTTCAGCGTTAGAGCAACAGTTGTCAACAGTGGGTACAGAGCTAATTAAATTGGACTGAAAGTAGGTAATCCTTACATCGTATCCAAATGCTAAATATTTTGGCAAAAAACTTATGTTACAGTATGCTGGAATACGATTGAACTAAAAAATAATCAAAATTGGATTGTTTGAGAGAAATCTCATACATGTATGGCAGAGACAGAAAGTCTAGAGAAGGTTAGGCATTTCAAAGGGAGAATATTCAGTACTAATTCTATAGTATATTCTAAATCAGACCATATGATTGATGTGAACCTAAAAGTAAACATAATGATTTATTTCATAGTAGGAAGTAGTGAAAATAGAATCCTTAAATATATAGAATAGTATCTTTTTCCTCCATAGTTTAGTAGAGGAACAATGTTCAAATTTACTGCCTCACACACGGAAAAAAACACCATTGTGCTTAGGAAAGTTATAATAATAATAATAAAAAATGTTGTTATAGTCCACAAAAACTGTTGCCTGCACAACTTAACCAATGTGGTTGTAACAAAAGTTGGCGATATGTAGATAAAGAAAATCTTTGCCGGAGAAGAAATTTGGCAGAAAAATGTTATACTTTCTTATGTAAGTTTCATAAGTATTTTGTTGATATATCAAGCAACTGTAACTTTTTAAAGATTCCACTCCAAATGGTCCATATGAAAAGTTTTATACAGAATTACATTTCCTTTCTAAAAATAATTTTTGCGGGGAAAAAAAGTGGGACACCTGTATATATAATTATAATCGTATTCACTAAATCATTTTGCTTGATAGGATTATAAACTGAAAAACGTTGACATCTTTGGAAACTCTGGCCAAACCCATTTTGTTAAAAATTTTGTCTAGTCGGAATTTAATGTTTTATTAAAAAAGCCATGTATTATTATTTGCCATATAGAATTTTTCACAAAATCACCAACATTTGCAATCACCGCACTTAAGTTTTCACTTAAATTACCCACTGAGTCCATATTTAGTTCTAAAAAATACTGCCGACTTCACTGAACTGAAGTCGAGACTAATACCAAACACAAATCAATGAAAATCGTTTTGAATGTTTGTTAACATACTACTTAACGTTTCAGCGCCATAAGTAAGGTGACCAGAATTTCCTTGATGCAAAGCGGGACATATGCGAAGAGGGGGGGTAATAATTAGAACCAAATACTGGCTTTGTCGTAAAATCCAGCAACTTAAGCTTTTTGGTGAAAATTAAAAAAGAAAATTGTCAATATGATTTTAATTTGGGTTGGATTCTTTTACGTTTATGTGATGGTGATCAAAACATAACTCTTTAACATAAATAACATAAATGTTTACATCATTGAACACTCTACATTGTTTTAATATAATAAAATATTTTATTAAACGATATACATCTCTTGTACAAAAATACAATCTAAAAAAAAAAAAATATATCATTAGACCCAAGGTGCAATAACACTAAATATATATAAACATATTACATCTTCACTAATATATACCACAAAATATAACAACAACAATCACACAACTAAACAACGTGTAGCCAAAATACAGCAGGCTCTGGTACAATGACACTACCGTCCGTTTACACAACCACCCTATTCAGCTCAGACCTAAACTGTCTGAAGGACATGAAGACATCCAGTCCCCGCCTATTACAATTGAGCAGTAACCTGTGCAAAGGCCCATTACAAGCATAATTTGTTCTCGGAGCGCTGACACAAAAGAGATCAGGACTCCTCGTTCTCCGGCAAACATTGAAGTTGATCGATGCGAGGACTGACGGGCAGCTGTACACCCCATTTACTAATTTGTATAATAAGCACAAATCAATCCTCTCACGTCTCAACTGCAATGTATCCAAGTTCAATTGAGCCACGAACCGCGTATAACTATAATTATAGTCCAGGATACCCAATCTTCGACCACAGCATCGTGCAAACTTTCTTTGTACCCGCTCAAGAGCACCTATATGAACCTGATAGTAAGGTGACCAAACTGGTGAGGCATATTCCAACGACGGCCTCACAAGAGAGCAATACAGTCGAATAAAAGTGTCAATGGAAAAATACTTGCTGTTTCTAATTATGAACCCCAATGTTCTGTAAGCTTCCGATGCCACTCTATTACAGTGACCATTGAAGTTGAGCCTGGAATCAAATGTGACCCCAAAATCACGTATGCTATTTACAGATTCTAAGTCAGTAGCATCAATGCTATACACAAAATCGATACCAAATTTATTTCTTCGAAAGCTTATTGAACAGCACTTTTTTACATTTAAATGCAAATTATTTGCCATGCTCCAGGCAACCACTCGATCCAAATCGCCCTGCAACAAAACAGAATCACCCCTACACTTGACTGTCCTGTTTTGCTCTATTTATTTTGGAATTTGTCCACTGTCCTGTTAGAAAGGTTGATTCAATGTTGACAAAGGTTTATTCAATCTTTTGAATAAATATTATTTGATACAATAAATGTTTTGTTATGGTTTCTTATACTGCCGTCCAAAGGTGCCGTATCTACAAACATTACATTGGTATAAATAATTGTCTTTTTCTCTTAACTTTAATGGTAAAAACAAATTGGTGTTTTACGTAAAAATTGTTAGTTAACGCGATAAACTATGAGGTAAATAATTTAAAATGCAATAAAAATGCACGATTTTCATTGAAGCAGAAAAAATATAGTCAATTTTGTACGTACATATGGCGTTTTACATTTGGAAGTAAATTATAAATATTTTACCTTTTGTTTATCAAAAATTACATGTTCAAAAAACCATACATTCTTTGTTACAAATAGATATTGTAAGTATGTAAATAAATTTTTATCCAAAAATTAGAATTTTGTTGCCTCTATAGAAACAACTTTTTATTTATATTAAACAAAATTTTGTCTCTGTGTACGATTTACTATCAAGGGATCATCTAAACGCTGAAATGGCGGTGAAGACATGAAAAACTCTTAATTATTTAATTGTAATGGAATCATATTCCGAACAATGACCGTAAAGTGCGTGGTAAGCGGCGTTACCGAGTGCGGACATATATCGGTGGACCTTTGGCAATATTGCCGATGTTGCTGGCAGTGCAAACGGATGCGAGCACGACACGTAAACGCAATACAATTAGATATAGTTAGAAATAGGCAGTTGCAAGAGATGTAACTAACAAAGGAAGAATAAAACGTATTAGTAGGCGACATCGGTGTTATCATTTATAACCAACCAAACCGACGATACAAGGATACTAATCCTTGTACTAACAAGGATTAATAGGACAAATTTTAAAGTCAACTAAGAAAGTAAACAAATCTTCTAATTCAATGGCTACAAAACACAAAAACAAAATATGCTGGGGTACGGTTTTGAAAAAAAAAAAAAAAAAAATGCTTTTGTCAGATTCCGCTCCAGAATTTTAAAAAATCAACGAAAACATCAAACTCTTCTATTTTTACATATGATCTCTGTAGTGGATTTTAATATTGACAATTTATGAAATATAATACTGTAACATTAAACCTTTTTCTTGGACCATTGTATGTGTATTACTACAGTTTTTGAGTTTAACTTTAACTTTAAATTTGTACATTTTTTCCATATAGCTAGATGGCGCCACATTAAAAACAATTTATTTCATGCAAATTATTTATTTGTTCTAATAATACACATAATGATACAGCTTTGTTTGCAGGAGTATCAATAAGGATGATTTTTGTTGCCGTTCAGTGTCATGAACAGTTTCAAAGGAAACATTTTGCAGATTAAGTTGGTTGTGAGTGGTCTGTTTTTACTGCGTACACCACCGGCGCATTTTGACATTAACCAATACCTAATTTCTCTGTATAAGTGACAAAATATTTGCTTAACGCCACATTGATTATATTGGGTGATATTGGGTGAGGAAAAGCTTTGGCCACAATTACTCTATTAATTGCAAAGGAAAAATTAAAAACCTGGCTTACCAGTACAATACTCGAGACCTTGCATGTCGTGTATTGTGATATGCAGATCACCGACCAGTAAACTCTCGTCGTGGCCACTCCTTAACAAATATGAGCCCATGTTTGGAATGAGATAGGTGCGACAGGCAGTGATCCAAGTTTGGAGCTCAAACATGCTGAAAATTGTGTTCGAAACGGGAGCCTGTCCCGTCTGTTTTAGAGTGCGTATCGTCTCGATCAACTGGCTACGCTCGTACTCAGACGACAAGAAGAACGTGTACGTCTTCAGCAGCTGCTTGTGCTTCAGCTTGAACACGAGATTCGGTGATACGAGCACAAGCTGACTTTCTACGTCCAGGAGACGCTTGCGGTGCTTCTCGGCGTTGTTGCGCAATCGGATTTTCTGTGTATGGTAAATTGTATTAATGAATCAATCGAAATGTATATGATAAAATTATTGTTTTATCTTATTTATTACAATTTAGTTTCTTTTAAAAACACAAAGACAAAATAATGTATACCTTATCATCAGCCTTCTCCTCTTGTCTAATTTGGTCACGGAATGTGGAAGCACGTGATTTTAGGGAGACAATCTCCGTGGAACTTGTCTCAAATGGGTTGTTCATCATGTCTTCGAGAATCTCGATCTGGTCGACCGGGATAAACCACTTTATCTCGAATGAATATTTTTCATTTCTACCTGATTGCTGAAATATTAACGATAAATCAGTTATGTTGAACAAATGAATTTATGAAGCCTTACTGTTTAATTTGTTTTTTTTTTTAGATTATGTGATAACTTGTCATTTGCTGATAGGGCATTTTGTTTTTGGCAGGCAGTATAAATATTTAATATAAATAAGTTTTGATATTATTATCACATGGCAAATATTTTAATTGAGCTGTATTTACATACCTTATATTTAGCACAAGCTATAACGTCATTGAACAGAAACAAATGCCGCAGTTTCCTCTGGTTATCAACGTACTCAACGATGAAGGAATTTTTGACTAGACGCCGTTGAGCCCTGTCTGTAGCCTGAAATTATAATAATAATGAAGGAGAATGTAATCTTCTCCCTATACATTTAAAGAAATATAGAGTAAAGTACGCATGGCCGGCGAGCCGTGTGTGCGATGTGTGTGGGGACATGTGCCTTAATGAAAGAGCACTAAAGGCTGAATTTTTCAATGTGTACAGGAGGAGAGGAGACAGAAAAATCATTTGGAAATACAAAGATCTCATAACAAGTAGAAAAGCCTATGGCAGATTATCCGGAGAGAAACAGAAGGGGATAGAGGTGGGAAATACAGGTGGGCGAACCAATGGGACGCCGAACAGGAATTCCAATGATTATACCCTAGTTGTAATTGATTTTCCATTCATCCCAATATCTGATTATCGTTTTGTCAAAGACAGTTTCAACTGTCACCATTGCAATTTTAAATTATAATTTAAAATGTTAAATGTGAATTGAGAAAGACAAAAAAATTTGTGCTGTTCTTCCACTTCGTTCATTTTACAAGTTGTTTTATACTCAACTACGGATATACTCACGGGCAGCGCACTTACGATTTGTCAAACTGCCACCGTCGGCGCTGCTAATAGAAGAATTTTAGCGCGGTTCACGCAGGTTCACGCCTGCGCTGATAACCCTAAAAAGATAGTGTCAGTGACATCAGTGTCACGCGTCATCCACGTGTCGGCGTTTGTGTGCCTTTATTGTAAGAGCGGGTTTCTAATTATTTTAAAGACAATGGTTGTGTGTTGTTGTGTGCGGACTTGTCCAATTACTAGCAAAACGCAGTTTTCCTGCTGATCGATAGGTAAGTTGTTTCTTAAATACTAACCTTAAATTGTACCTAAGTTAAATAGTACAACTAATATACAAATGTTTGAACTCTAGAGTATTTTTAAAATTTTCAGTTGCTTGAGAAGTGGATTAAAGTGGTAGGCAGCCAAATTTGTTGAAATAGGGCATTGTGAAGATCAGGAAGAGTTTGAGTTGAGATTCCTGACATGTATGTGAATGGTAAAAGTTCAATAAAATCAATATTTGATGTCAAATTTATTGAATATCTGCAGCAGGTTACGATCTTGGTGAAAAATCTATACTAGGTGATGTAAATAACACACCCGAACAGATAACTGTGGGATCCAAAAGTGGTGAGCAGATAACTGTGGGGTCGGAGAGCGTTGAACAGATAGCTGCCGGGTCCGAAAGCGTTGAACAAATAATTGCGGGTCCAAAAGCGTTGAACACCGTTGTGGAGGTTGGAGAAGAATTAGCAAGATGGGACATCATATTGCCAAGGACTTGCATGTGAGGACCAAGCTGTTCGAACACCGAATGCATAACTGGAGCGATGGCATATGCAACAATTGCAAACTATTTACATGCGAAATTGAACAAAGTTACATACAATTTTATTTCTAAAAGTTATTATAGTAGATAGTTAGTTACATAGTTATATCAGTGGTGTTGTGGGATAACTTTGGAGTGTTTTTTCTTCTATATTTTGTTATATTATTTCTTATTTTTTGATTTTTATTGTTTAAAATATTATTATCGGTTATTATAGTTATTCTTGTAATATACGTGATTTAATTTAATGTATGGTTTTCTTTCTTATACCTGAATTCAGGTCTTTTTGGTCGATATTTGCCATAACTGACACATTTCTATACTTTGCTCTCATAGGTTCAATTTATTTGTTTCGCCTAGCAAAACTACAGAAATGTGCAAGTTAGTGCAAAATCTGACAATCGGTCCTTGAGCTTAATTTTAATTTAATATCAATTTTAAATAATGGTGGGAAAGATTCAATTGGGAGACCAGCAGCGCCTCCGGCGATAGTTTGACAAACTAAACTACACGTTTCAGAGTCACCTATCTATTTACGTATTTATATCTCTAATCTATGGATATACTCATCTAAGGTCAGCAAATAGTATAAGAAAAACAAATCAAATAGCATTTGTTTGGTGCTGTCAATTCTGCACCAAGCACCATGCTCTGATTTTACTGTAGGTTGCATTTGACGACAGATTGCCCTAACCTGAGCAATGTCTAGCAAACCCAATTAACAAAAGGCGATTTCGCGTGGCTAAACGGTTCGATTTGGTTCCGGTTGGCGGTTGGATGTGGTTGGCAGAACAGTTCTAAATCGTCATCATTTTTGAAATGTCAGTAACCGCTCGACGGAAAATGATCCGGTACGATTCATAGGTTAGGTGCCCCACTTACTGTTAAATACGACAGTAATGACATACGCAGTGGTCTACCGCGTATTCCGCCAACGACATACCTATCAATTTTACCAGCATTTTACAACTTATAACCTAAAAATGACAACCCAAACGAACCGATATTTCAAACCGTCTTGCCAGGCAGGTTCAAGATTTTGACGACCGAATCGAACCAACTGCAACTGTTACGTCATCAATCGCCATGTGAAAATGGTTGGTTCAAATAGGTAGTCGAACCGCAACCCAACCGTTCCACGCGAAATCGCCTATAGTTATTGTAATTCCAGAAATGTGATGCATTTGTCAACAATTTATTTAAATGGATTAATCAGGAATTACTAAATATTAATTACATGGCTGAAAGACCCTGATTAATGTCCATTTCCAATCAGTTAAAAATTATATTCAACTAAGGCACGTTACACAATCTTCCAAGAATGCACTATTGAAAAGACCTAAATTAATTAATTTATTAATTTCCTTTAATTAATTTATTAATTTTCTTTAGTTAATTTTGTAATGTTTACTACAACTTCTTTGTGGTGACCAAATCTATAAAATATACAATTGAGGTCATATTGTTGGTTAAATACGCAAATAGCCTAACTCCATCTTATAAAATACTCCTTGATTAAAAGACTCTATTATAAATCTAATAATTATTAAGCAAGAGAAATTTTCAACTCACGGGAAACATTGACTTTGTCTGTATCATATTGAACTCGTCTAGGAACTTTTGTGTGTGCTGCAGGGCCTCCTGGAGGCTGTTGTAGTCCTGATGTGACTTGGGAATACATTTCAGAAGGTCGTGAAGCACCAGAGCGTTCTTCTGCACCCTCGCTACTGGTTTATGCAACAAATCTTCTAAGCTAGCCTGCTCGGAGAGTTGCTTGCAGGTTAGCTGCTTTTTGATGTCGGCAAAATAAGTATTGGCGGCGCTGCACTTGCGTACAGTGTCCAGCGCGCGACCGTAATTTGCAAGAAAGGCACCATATAGCATCAGGTTTAAGGCCTACGAAAAAAAAATTTACCATTATCTCTAAAATTCATTACCTCAGGGGTATATTTACCATATTTTTGAAGCAATCGCCAATCTTGGTGTCCCACTTCTGGGCATGTCTCTTCAGGTTGTCCAAGAAGTTAGAGTGCAGCATGTGAAGTTCGGGGATCTTGAAGAAGATGGTGTCAAGTTCAGTCTCCGATAGGACAGGTTGAGATGAGTTTAGGGATGCTTTAAACGCCTTCATGTACTGTGGAACATAAAATACCATACACCAAGAGTAATCACATAATAGAACATAAAGGATGACAAAAACTAACCTGCAGGAGAACATTTAACCATTCGACATAATTGCTCTCGCTGTCTATAATATTCAACAGAATACTTTTGTACATGGATGATTTTTCATCTTCAGGTTTTGATTCAGCTGATATATTGCTTCCCTGAAAAATACAATTAAGAAACTTTCAAATAATATACAGGGTTATCTATCCGATATCTTGAGTAAGAAGGATTAGATCAACACATGTCCGATCATCCTTTGTTAGTAATCAGCATTGCACACCACTTCTGATGTATTATCTCTTGTCTGACCCGTAATTATTACAGTTTAAGGACCTACAGGTAATTGATTAATTAATCAACTCCAATTACAAGAGGAGGGTTTTAGCTTTGAAACCCCATGCTGGCACGGTGGTTTGGGGAGTTGAGGAGCGTAGACTTTGCCATAACATTTCTGGCCTGCAGTCAGATGCACTAGACCACTAAATCACTTTTTGTAGTCTTTGTACTCTTTGTTAGTCATACTAATTTCTTATTTTGTTTGGACGCAGTGATACTAGGGTTTCCAGTCCCAGGATTTTGATCCCGAAAGGTCCCAGGACTTGATACAAAAACATTGTTTTCGCGACCACAGGTAAAATACTAGGAAGTACCACAGGTAAAGTCGCAAATTTTCTAAATTGTTCACCTTTTTGTTTGTTTATTTTTTTTTCTTAGACCTTGAATTTGTGAATATTGAAACAGTACTACTTAGCAAAAAGTAGATAAAAAAGTTTGAATAACAAAATCATTTAAAAGCATACTCCCACACTTATTTCTGAGCCGTAGCAATTATACTTATTTAACTTAATAGCAATTATTAGTTCATAGGGCACATGTGTACAAAATAAAAGCCCACATTATAACACAAATCTTATTTAATAAGCAGAAATTTAATAACAAAACTAGAAAGAAAAATATCTTTGGCCTGGCCGACTCTCATAAAATATTTCCTTTTTTAAGATCTTGAATGTGGTTGGCTGTAGCACTTTTAAGAAAATGACTTAATCACTAATCACACTTTAGCTACTGGAATGAATTGAGGCATTTGAACATTGGTAGCAAATATACAGAATAATGTAAAATTACAGTAATTAATTTCTAACTAACATTTGTCAGCTCTTTATGAATGGTTGAAAAGAATCAGTTTTAAGACCTGTTTTAAAAATGCCTCATGATAGCACTCAAATCAAATAAAATACAAATCAAACCAAAACTCTGAGTAATTTGAATTCATACAAATGCAGAAACTAGTTAGGATATGTAGCCATTGCCATGGTTACCAACAGTTTTCATTATGAAACCGTAAACAGTGTGACAAAGTGTGCAAGACGAAAATAAAGTAGAAAAACTGTTTTCTGTTTTTCGCACTGGTCGTAAAAAAGTATAATTTTTATGAATTAACTGCAAATACCTGGCTAAATTTTCGTTTTGATGCCGGAGTAGAGGACTCAAGCGAACTGGAGCTCTGGTACTGGAAGTCTTCTCGACCCTTTAATATCGGCTCCTCCTCGTCTTCACTGCTACTATGCCAGTCTCTAGCTTTTCTGCAACTACAAACCAAAAATCATTTATTTAGTTGACAAGCCTTGTATTTGTATATATTTGTACATGTTGCTATACAGTAATCCCTCATTAATGCAAACCAAGATAGTAAATTGATAGCAATTTGCTTTTTCCTGGAAACCTATAATTTTTTAAGTATATACAAGGTTTGTAAATAACAGTAACAGATCTGCCAAACATTTGTTTAATACATAAGTGGTAGGAAATTTTATGATCCACAACTTAGTATTAAGATACTTCTATAAAATGTAGCAGAAACGAGATATTCAAAAAAATACCTGTTTTAGCAGCTATTTTTCTCAAAATTGGCAAGGTTCCTGGAATGTTTTAGGGGTACAAATTTGAATTTGAAAAATGAATATAATTGTCAAGAAGAGTTTTATTGACTGGACTATGTAGTGACACAAAGATCACGTTTGTGATCACGTGATAAGGACAGTTTTCCTTGTACCGTGAAATATCGGGAATAAGTTTAATTATAGGACACAAAAGATGATTGGAAAATGGTTATTTTGCATTTGATGCTTAATAAATTTCATTTTTTCCCCTTGAGCCCTGTATATTAGATACCACCAAATACATAGTTCTGTTCATGCAACTAATTACCAAAAAAAAGATTTTATTGAATATTTTTGTAAGTTTAAATGTTCCTCTTAGTGGCAATTAAATATAAAAATCTGAACTAGTAGCTACTGTTTTTCTGCTCACTTGTGACGCGTTTTAAAAAGGACAATTTAAATGGTTGAGATGTTAGTCATACATGCATAATAAAAATTAATTGGAGTGCAATGTGTTAATTTATGCAACGTTATTCAAATTATGACTCCACAGTATTTGTAATTGTATTTTGATTACATAGCTTATACAATTGAAGTTTCTAAAGAGTTTATATTCAACTAAATAGAATAAACAAACAAAACAATGCTCAAATTGCACTAAGAGTTTATATTAAACCAGTTTTATATTATATTAGAGTTTATTTAAAATAAATGTTTATTTTAAAACATTTGTTTTAAACATGTTTAAAACAGTTTGTTTTAAATGTATAAAACACTTTTTTTTAAACATTGTTTTAAACATGTTTTAAAACAAATATTTTGTTTTAAACATGTTTACAACAGTTTGTTCTAATGTTTAAAATACTTTGTTTTAACACATTATTTTAAACATGTTCTAAAACAAATATTTTGTTTTAAAGTATTTTATTTTCAACTTGTATAAAACAGTTTGTTTAAATGTTTAAAATATGTGTTTTAAACTACCGAAATTTGGACAACATATTTAATTATTTAATCAGAGTTGTATGCTGGTCTTCAAGATTTTTATGCATGGATCAATTAAAAAATCAAAAAAATATTTAAATATTGTATTTCTTAATAAAAAAAAGTTCTTTATAAAATATAATAATACATTCAGTGATAACATGTAACTACAATGAACAAAAACTTTTAGAATAACTTAATAACATACCGGGTGACGCAAGCCATAGGTACTCCCGTTTATTTTTTTTGTGTTAATAATTAAAAAATAAATAATTTTTGTGTTAATAGACAAAAAGTTCCATTATTTGAGATACTCTTGAGGTTAATATGACTTCCGGTTTTTTCGGAAATGTCGTCATCATTGAAATTTTAAATGGCACCCTATATTCTTTGTGTGATATATTCTATCAGGATGGCATTCTGAACACAAAAATATATCGATCGTCAATTTTTATCACGAACGCAACGCCAACATAACTTTTTTGTGTATTAACTTGGTGACTATGAATTGGTCTATGAATAAACTATGAATAAATAAACACTAACTAAATCGATTTTGGCCGACATTGCATTACTGGCGCCCTCTAGCGTTACAACAAAAAGTCATTCACACAACAGATTTAGCTCTACTGTGAACTGACGTATGAAAAAACGCCGATGAAAATGTTTACAAATGAACAATTGCGTGATTTAAAACATGTTTAAAACAATTTTTATTCCTTATTTAAAACATGTTTTTTTTTAATTTAAAACATGTTTTTTTCATGTTTTAAAACACGTTTTTTTTGCGAAGTTTTTAAAAACATTGTTGCATATTTAAAAACATCATTTTGTAAAAAAAAACATGTTTGTTTTCTTCAAAATAAAAAAAACGTTTTTTATAACAACCCTGTATTAAACACAACGAACAATCACATATAACATCATTTCTTACTTTTTTTACTAACATATCTTCACATAGTAATCAATGGCTGATTTACACATATGTGAACTGTTAATAAATAATAATTAATATGGTTTTGTAGCAAAAGTTGACAATCAGTAGATTAAACAAACCTTTGTCGAACAAGCAATATGTTGGAGGGAAAGCGTCATAAGGGTTGAAATGGCAAAGAATTCACTGTTTTAGGTTCTATACTTTTTATAATATAACTGTTTTAAAGATATGGGCATCTGAGTGTATTCAAAATGTATTTAAATACACTCAGCATTTAAATTGAAAAGATTAGATTACATTTTCATTAGGCCTACTATTAGGTTACTTTTTTATGTACACTCACATGCTCATACCTTTGATACAGTAGTTACACGGAAAATATGGAATTGATTAATTTTAGAGCAAGTCTAACTTGGAAACAGCAAGTGATGTAAAAACGCATGCGCAATCATCTATATTTTGGTTATAGTCTCCTAGAGGTTACTTTTTGTTAAACACACTCCGATGCCCAAACTTAATACAGTTAATAATACAAAAAAAAAGGTACATATAAACGTACCTAGATAAAAGAATGTAACTCTTTGTATGACAAATTATACAACCTATAAATTGGTATGAGATAGCTGCAAAACAAAAAAATACAAACACTTCCTTCTCCCATTCATGCCCAATATGTTTTCCCGCCAACATATTTCTTGTCCGACCAACATTTCTTTTATCTGCTGATTGTTAACATTTGCTATAAAACAATTATTTCCCGAAACTCAATGAAGTTGATTATTTTGTGTATCCCCGCCCCAGTCTATTGAGTAAATAGAGTGCTACCATAACTAATTTTCCATTAATTGGGAATATTAATTTGATAAATAACAGCTCCAAACTAATAAATAAATCGTTGTAAGTACTTACGCTAGAAAGTATTCAATGTTGACGTAGTTAGACGTGGGATCAGGAGACTGCGGCTCCGAAGATATCATAGTCCTAAGAGCATGCGGGGCGGCCATGGGGAGCGTGCTCAAGTTGGTCGGGTCGTCAGAAACCGAATCAGTGCTCTTCACCATCGGACTGTCATCGGAGGCAACGATATCATACAATGGCTCGTCAGTAGGCGACAACTGCTCGGTAGATGATCTCATCGATCTCAACGACTCAATACTGTTGGTACGGGTAGAGCCATGGTCATGCGGAGAGGACTGACTGTCCCGCAAACGTGGCTTTACCGGAGGCCTAAACAGATCAGAAAAAAATCAATGAAATAAAAAAAAGCATCATTGTGCAGTAAGTTATCACAGTAAAAAGACTTCCAACATACGGTAGATTTGCCCCTCAATACAACTTGCACCAAGTAGCATAATAGAGAGGTATAATAGATAGAATTATTGCCAAGTTATTATTTATATGTATGACGTGCTATGTAATGTGATTTTTGATAGCAAATATATTATTCTATTCTATTCTAATAATAAACAACGATATTTGCACTTAGTCATTCTACTTCTGAATATAGGATATTATTTATATGTTTTGATTTTGAGATTTTGACGCTATAGGCTACCTGATTTCGTCAAATTCTCAAACTGGATTTTTTTTAGACAACGGCGGTTTCTTTAGACCTCCTGCGGGAAACCTAAATTTGTTTAAGCGGGACACAGATACGGGGGGGGGGGAGGGGAGTGATACTCGTGTAATCGTAGATGCCAAAAATCGACAAACTCTAGGATTTTGACAAACATCAAAATAAAAATTGTGTTATCAATAGGATGTTGGCTACACAGATTTTATTCTTGCAAGAAACATCACTGGTCATGTTTAAAAACCACACGTATGTCAATTCAGAAAAACAAAAAATTTTTGCTTCTGTGTGACTACCAATCAGAGGTAAACATGATTGTTTATGAAATCACTAGGTTACGAGGTACGAGGTTTTTAAAAATTAGTGACGATATTCTTGTAAGTTTTAGTGATGGTGATCAAAATATAATTATCAACTTTATTGATTAGCCGACCGTATTTGTACTTTAATTTATTATAATTTATTATTTAATAATTTAACTCTTTCCTTTAACATAAACTCTTCAAACATATGTCCGTTCTACAAAATAAATATTGCAAATAAAGTCATTTTCATCAACTAATAGATATATTTAAGAAGATTAAGAAAGATTAATTCCTTATGGTTAATAAGATAAATCCTAATGGTCAGAATGATCATTGATATCAACTAAAATGCAACGAAAGCGAGTGCGATCCGAACAGAACACGCATTGGAACCATATAGCACTCGCCAGCACGAACTCCCGGAGCTCGTGGAGAAAAATGTGCACTGAGTGCAGATTGTGCTCCACCGGGTTTCCAACAGAACACGAAACACTCTGTGAGTGCAACCAAGAGAACACAAAATTGTGCACTGGTGCGCCCGAGTTTAACCAAAAGAAAATCATCTCCATGTACAAATGACAGAAGGATTTTATCTGTGCCATTTTGCTGAGAGTCTTGTAGTTGACAAAGTTTATAATTATTGTGGTAGGTATTAAGTTACCTAAGTGAAGAATTCATATATTATTTCATTGCAAAAAATCACTAATTTTGGAAGATAGGTGGCAATCTTTTTTATTATAAAAATATACGTTTACTGCTGTTCATCAAACGATTTGAAAAGGAATTTTAGAACCAAACAAGACTTACCCTAACATGCATAGTTTATCATTTTTTAAATTAATTCTTTAATCTGGAAAAGAATTAATTAATCTTAAAAAGTGGGATATTTTTTCTTCGCGGACGCGGGACAAAATGTGAAAAGTCGGGATTATTCCGCGAACAGCGGGATGTCTGGGCACCACACCACATGGATATCTTTTTTATCAACTTGAAATTCACGTCCAGAAAGTTTTTTCATAGAAACCAATTTACAGTATTTTATGTAATAGCAGTAGCACCTACTTATACCGCCTCATCAAATTGTAGCGACCATAAAAAATACATATGCACCTAAAATTTATTAAATTTTCTTCCACTTTACGCGCGAAGAAAATTCCTGCGCTAGGAGCTAGCTCATTGGTTATAGAATTTATCCAATCCAGGTTGTTACAGGGCGGAATTGCACGGTTTCATGACGAACAGTTTTTGTTGAATTGCACGGTTTTTTGTTGAATTGTACGGTTTGTTTTCGGTTTGTATGGTTTCTTGTTGAACTGTACGGTTTCTTGTCGAATTGCACGGTTCCTTGTCGAATTGGTTTCTTGTCGAATTGTACGGTTTCTTGTCGAATTGTACGGTTTCTAGTCGAATTGCACGGTTTCTTGCCGAATTGTACGGTTTCCTGTCGAATTGCACGGTTTCTTGCCGAATTGTACGATTTCTTGTCGTATTCGGTTTCTTGTAGAACTATACGGTTTCTTGACTAATTGCACGGTTTCTTGTAGAATTGTTTTCTTCCACTTTACGCGCGAAGAAAATTAGGAGCTCATTGGTTATAGAATTTATCCAATCCAGGTTGTTACAGGGCGGAATTGCACGGTTTCATCACGAACGGCTTTTGTTGAATTGCACGGCTTTTTGTTTAATTGTACGGTTTCTTGTCGATTTGTATGGTTTCTTGTCGTACTGTGCGGTTTCTTGTCAAATTGCACGGTTCCTTGTCGAATTGGTTTCTTGTCGATTAGTTTGGTTTCTTGTCGAATTGTACGGTTTCTTGTCGAATTGTACGGTTTCTAGTCGAATTGCACGGTTTCTTGCCGAATTGTACGGTTTCCTGTCGAATTGTACGGTTTCTTGTTGAATTGTACGGTTTCTAGTCGAATTGCACGTTTTCTTGCCGAATTGTACGGTTTCTTGTGGAATTGGTTTCTTGTCGATTTGTTTGGTTTCTTGTCGAATTGTACGGTTGCTTGTCGAACTGTACGGTTTCTAGACGAATTGGCACGGGTTCTTGCCGAATTGTACGGTTTCTTGTCGAATTGCACGGTTTCTTGCCGAATTGTATGATTTCTTGTCGTATTCAACGGCTTCTTGTAGAATTATACGGTTTCTTGACGAATTGCACGATTTCTTGTAGAATTGTACGGTTTCTTGTCAAATTGTAAAGTTTCAGTTCTTTTAATTGAATGTAGCTATGAATAAAAACTTCATATAACGATAAAACAACAGGCACATACTGTTAAACCTGTTTTGTGTTGCATATAACGATAAAGCTACGGGCAGTGGGACATACTTTTAAACCTGTTTTGTGTTGCATCTAACGAACCAACGACGGTAAATATGGGTAAATAATAATAAAGGTAATCATTCCTACTACTTTTATGGCATCTCATTGTCGGGATTTTTTCGAGGAATGCGGGACTCGAAATTTATCTGTTGAACTCGGGACAGTCCCGCTCAAATAGGGACGTCTGGCAAGTCTGATCCAATCTCACCCGGTATAGTGGCGCGTGCGGCGTTATTCGAAAGATAAAGGTCCATTACACAACCATGTTTTATCAGCCGCTGGTTACTGCCGTCTAACAGCCCTGGGCAGCCGGCTGAAGAAGCCAGATCTCCACCACTAGCTGTTGAAGGTTTGTACCACGATGTTGGGAGCTAGGTACCTGTGGTATGGCGTTACTCCAAAGATAAAGGTCCATTACACAACCATGTTATATCAGCCGCTGGTTACTGCCGTCTAACAGCCCTGAGAAGCCGGCTGAAGAAGCCAGCTAGCTGTTGAAGGTTTGTACCACGATTCTGGGCCATTCTGGACGGCTGCTAACAGCCGGCAACAGCCTGTTAGTGGTAAAATTTCGTAGTGTGAAGAGAGCTTAACAAATACTGACTTCTCAAGTGGAAGTAAATTTTGGTATGCGGTTAGCGGAAAACATTTTTTTTTCATAGACGTTTCACTTTGATGACCCGGTATGTGGGACTTGTGAGAGTTTGAGGATGCAAAAATCAACGTAAAAATCAATACGAATGAAATGAAAATTAGATAATATAATACTCATCCTCATTTTATACTTTATACGGCAGCCCCACGCACGGCCTGCCACCAAATGTCCCTAAATCACACGGTACTGGTATTAATACTCACTTTGGAGGCTTCATCGAAGAAGTTGGAGATGCTGACGACTGATTCTCGACAGACTTCATCCCGTTCACCTCAATGACGGTCACGAAACTGCTCAGGTCACCGCCAGGTCCCAGGGCTCCACTTTCCGAAGAAGTCGAGTTTCGGACAATTTTCCCTGGACGACTATTGCTGCCTCCGAGGGTCTTCGATAGCTCCGTGATGCACTTGTTGACGGCGTTCTCAGTGTCGGGGGACTCAGCCGGGGGTGCGCTCGCTTCAACGCTGTCCGAGTTGCGCTGGAAAATTTACATTTAAGATTTTTTTAAGTTAGTGTTATGTAAAAAAATGATAAGTTAAAAATGGATAGGAACTGATTAATGCATTAAATAGTTTGTATTTTTCTAGTATTAAAATTTAAGTCAATGTGCATATCTTATCTGGGGAACATGGAGTAAATCCGATAACAATGATGAGTAACGAAGTGTAAATATGGACGTGTTTTTAAGAAAAAAAAATGAAAAATGTTACATTGCATCAGTACTTCTTTTCCTAAGTCTTCCTAAACGCCTTAAAAGAAACAGTAGTATTAATGATAGACCATTGTTGTATAGATGTACTAGATTCTACAGTACTACCTATGTATTTATGTGAGGCATGAGACAGATAATAGAAACCAGTATGGCAAAAACAAATTATCAAAATAATGATTCATAATATAATCAATCCTTGCCGAAAATTGTTTACTGCTCCAACAATCTCTAATATTTGCGAGGTAACTTGAACAAGATCTAATGTCACAATACAAATAAATACATAAATACAATTTTGTGTAGTGGGAAAAAATGTCAAAAAAAATGCGTCCAGTATCTACAGATAAAGTCGATATCATCAAATGTCAACATTGTCATTCTTGCAAGTTCTATAGCAAATAGAATACTTTCAAAGTAAACATATAATTTACACAACAAATAAATTAACGAAAATAAACGAACAAACTCAGCAGTACTTCTTTTTAAAGTTGCATTGAAGTGGTATCAAAATTACCATATATGTGTCACGTGTATAGGATGCTTAAAGAATGCAACCGAAAAGAATTCAGTGTCAACTAGAAAGTACTAGAAGTACAATATTTGCGCAGCCTAACAAAAAAAAATATCCGGTAATGCGGACAGATCACTAATTCGGACAACCCCTAGCATTTAATTATCCGGATTAACGAGGTTCTACTTAATTAATGCTTAAAGTTGTTGCAGTAGTTTCTATTATACGCCAAATTTGAGATAATTAGTAAAGGATAGGAGTTAAATAAAAACTTTTAACTTTGCAAGTGTACTTTATACTTTATTACTTTAGTACTAGTTTTGATCGACAGATCATCATTAGCCAAAAGCCAGAAAAACACTAAACAATCAGAAAAAATCACGCAAAATTGTAACATAAAATATCACTTAAGTATGCCTTAAAAATGTATAAAAATGGTAATATTACGGTCAAAATCAAGGTCAAGCGGCACAAGGCATTAGGCATCAAGCGACAGAGTGATGCGTTAGTGATTTTTTATGTTACAAATTTGCGTTGTTTCTAATGATTGATTTTTGTAGCTTTTGGCTAATGATCAACTGTTGATCGAAACTAGTACCAAAGTATTTTATATATAATATATTTTATTAGTAATAAGTTTTTGTTGATTGTATAACTATTAAGGTACGCACACATGCTTATTTATAACCATGCTAGTGAGCATGCTTAAATCGAGCATGCTTCTCAGCTGTTCACATTTGCTAGTAATAAGCATGCTTAAAGGTACGGACACATATGCTTATTAGAAGCACGACAGCATGCTTATTTCGAGCACTTGCTACTTAAAAGCATGTGTGTCTAGACATTGCTAGTAATAAGCATGCTTATTTCGAGCATGCTGAAAAATCACCAGTCGTTTGATTTTTGAGCACGCTACCTGCGGTGCAGTGGAAGGGGCCATGCTCTGAGCACGTGGGAACAGCTTTTAAGCATGCTTATTTAGGGAGTATGCTTAAAAGGTACGGACACACATGCTTATTTATAAGCATGCTAGTGAGCATGCTTAAATCGAGCTTGCTTGTCAGCTGTTCACATTTGCTAGTAATAAGCATTCTAGTTTTAAGCATGCTCCCTAAATAAGCATGCTTAAAAGCTGTTCACACGTGCTCAGAGCACGCCCCCTTCCACCGCACCGCAGGTAGCGTGCTCAAAAATCAAACGACTGGTGATTTTTCAGCATGCTCGAAATAAGCATGCTTATTACTAGCAATGTCTAGACACACATGCTTTCAAGTAGCAAGTGCTCGAAATAAGCATGCTTTCGTGCTTCTAATAAGCATGTGTGTCCGTACCTTTAAACTATCATGCTTATTACTAGCAAATGTGAACAGCTGACAAGTATGCTCGATTTAAGCATGCTCACTAGCATGCTTATAAATAAGCATGTGTGTCCGTACCTTTAAAGCTGTTCACACGTGCTCAGAGCAC
Source organism: Aphodius sticticus (assembly GCA_963966075.1). NCBI lineage: Eukaryota > Metazoa > Arthropoda > Insecta > Coleoptera > Scarabaeidae > Aphodius > Aphodius sticticus. Next base: position 48,316,077 of record OZ014506.1, on the reverse strand, counting down.
GCCCCCTTCCACCGCACCGCAGGTAGCGTGCTCAAAAATCAAACGACTGGTGATTTTTGAGCATGCTCGAAATAAGCATGCTTATTAGTAGCAATGTCTAGACACACATGTTTTTAAGTAGCAAGTGCTCGAAATAAGCATGCTTTCGTGCTTCTAATAAGCATGTGTGTCCGTACCAGGGTTGCCACCTTTTTGAAATTGTTCACGAGGACAGTAAAAGGTTGAAAACATTGTCATATCAAATATGTCCACATCCTACTGCCACATAAAACATAGTCAAATAATACAACAAAATATTCTTTAAAAAACAAATACGACATTACTTTATTAAATATGCAAAAATAAAAATACTTTGCCGTGGTAATATTACATAAAAATAAAATTTAGGTATATTCTCAAAAACTACTACGTAAACCAAAATTTCGCTACCAAAATTTCAACCTAGCATAATGAGCAGAAGGCTTTAAAGTCGTCTTTTTGGAGCCAACTTTTAGTGGTTAGCCAGGAATGGTTGAATTTTGTATCTCGCTTAATTTTTTTGGGGTGGCGAAATTCATCATTGCTGTAATTAAGGTAAGACGTAGAAGGTCGGAAAAAAAGTAAAATATTAAATCTTACTGAAATGTTCAAAACATTTGTAGGTTAGGTTAGGTAGCACAATTTCATCCTACACAAGGTATGTTCGATTGCTGGCCGCGATCTTTTCAATTGATCGCTTACGATCTTTTTTATCGCAAATTTGAAATACTTGCTTCCTATTGGTGGAATCAGTTTGGGTCATACGTCAAACGTGCAATCGAACTGCACTTTAGCCAACTGATCGCTAATCAGATTGAACAGAACTAATCGCCGCCAGCAATCGAACACTACTACAAATAGACAACTTTGTTTAATTCATATAAATATGCATTAACTCAAAGAAATCTGGTGTTTCGATGGAGGCCGAGAAATTTTTATTTGCTGATAAAAACGCATTTATTTAAAATATTTCTTTGGTAGAAAGAGCGTTTATTTGTGTCAAACAACTTATGTTTTCAGTTAAAATTTACAATTTGTATATTATAACGAACGAGATTTATTTAGTTCAAATAATTATGATTGTGTTGAGTGAAATAATTATAATTTTGACGAAATTGTTGGTTGAGTTAAAATGCGATATTTGAAGGTTGCGATAAATGGTTAAAGAAATTATTGACCTATTATTAACTCCAACTTTTTCGAAGGGAACTTTTCGAAGTACAATAGAGCAAAATTTCCACGTGTCACCGCGTTTTGGGATGTGGAACATCCTCAACCAGTTGGTTAGGGTAGCAAAGTGTACTCTGATTCGGATTCGGAACTTGAACCAGCATGCACTGTGCTCTGTACTGCAGATCACACGGCCTTTTTAACAATTTAGCCAGACGCATGATATCAACTGAGCGGTAGGCTTTCATCAGTCTATAATTTATACTCAAGATAAGGCCAAACTGCGAGGAGAGTGTTTACAGCGCCATTTAACAATACTGTTGGATGAGGTATTCTCACTAAAAATATATTCATTTTACTCAAAATATGATTTCTTTCGCATAAGTAAACCTATTTTTATGCCAAAGCAAAACTATTTCTTTGAAGGAAATAAATTTCTTCTTGTAGGTATACAAATATAATAATTTGAATCAAACTTAGATTTCTTTGGTGTAAAGAAATCTCTTTTTAAATAAAAACAAACATATTACTTTAAAGGAAAGTAATTTTTTCTTTGAATCCAAATATATTTATTTGACTTAAATAAATATTGTAAATACATTAATCTCCACAAGAAAATAAACTAGAGTATTCATTGAAGTTAATATTGTTGGCATCAAAGAAATATGTTTTGATCCAAAAGAATAAATTCAAAAGAATATATTTCTTAAAAACAAGAAATCTTTTCTATCTGTGTACACGAGCACAAATGGTATCACGCCGAGGACACGAGGACAAATGATTCGTACGAGGACAATCCTCGTGAAACGAGGACAGGTGGCAACCCTGGTCCGTACTTATACGTAAACTGGCTCCGAGAGTGGTATAATAATAATAATAATAAGTCAATCTTTATTCAAAGTTTGCAGAAATACAAAAATAAGTAATTATTCATACAAACAAGATAGCGTCATAGAATAGTCGATGAAAAAACAAAATTATAATTCAAAAAAATCTTTAATGGAGTAAGGTTCCAATGTACATAGATATGTGAACAAAGCTCTGCGCATCGCAGGCGTAGTTTTACTTTGTTTTATATCATTAGGAACCCGGTTCCACAACTTAATACACGAGTATACAGCACCCTTCTCGTACTTAGCCAGCCTATGTCTGGGTATAGGTAAAACTACGAGAGCTGAACGTGAGTCATCGATTCCAGCTGTTATTTTGCTGATACGTTACAGACCATTCCCGTGCGTTAGAAAGAAACAGAGTGCTTTTTCATGTGTCTGTTCTTACGTTTTTAGGCGATGACTCACGTTCAGCTCTCGTAGTTTTACCTATAGTCTATAAGTCTGACCATGTCTATAGCTATAAATATTATTACTCCTATACTCACTGAAGTACTCTGGGTGCCTAATGAGAAAAGAAATACTTTCATATATAAATATCGCTGGGACCGTCAGCATTCCCTCATCTTTAAAATGTTACTGTATATAGAGTGGACACACATGCTTATTTATAAGCATGCTAGTGAGCATGCTTAAATCGAGCACGCTTGTTAGCTGTTCACATTTGCTAGCAATAAGCATGCTACAACTCTGTTCACACGAGCTGTAAGCACGCCCCCTTTCACCGCACCGCAGGTAGTATGCTCGAATCAAATTTGTTGATTTTTGAGCATGTTCGAAATAAGCATGCTTGTTACTGGAAATGTATGTCTATACATTTCCAGTAAAATGCATGTAACAAGCACACGCTACTAAGTAGCAAGTGCTCGAAACTAGCAAGCCTTCCTGCTACTAATAATCATGTGTAATCTCGTATTATGATTTTTGAACCCGTTGTAGCGGCCACGTACTGTCGTACTCAAACCAGTTCCGTGACTGGTGGGGGTTATTTTGACGGTATATAAGCCAGATTATTTCTGTGTACGACAGTGTTGGATTTTCACCCAAAAGTGGGGAATTTTTAGGCGCTTGAGGGAAGTTTTGGGGAATACAATCTCTGGGGGATTTTTGGGGGCATTTTATTATCAATTTATTTTATATTTTATTAATAACTAATTCTCTTCAACAGGCTGTTTCCACAGCTGTTCCACGCTAAGTTGAGGATTTGGGGGATTTTTATCCTTAAACATTCCTTTTTGGGGGATTCTTTTTCGTTTGACCACTGATAGAAACTCATATCTACCCCCCCCCCCCCCCCGAACAAGCTTCTCCGAGAAGGTAGAAAGAATCGGGGGATTTTGTTGCCGTAACGATTGCTTTTGGAGAGGAATTTTCACTGTTAATTGGGGGAAACCGTAATATCTATCTGACAACAATGGTGTAGGATCAGTTTTTCTGCTGTCCCCTTGCATGCTGGTGAGAGTACTCGTGGTATGCTCTGATGACCCCTTGTATGTGATTTACGTGATCTGGGTGTGTTGTTTGATTCTGGGTTAAGCTTTGCTGGTCATGTTTCTTGGGTGGTGTCCTCGGCGGTGAGGATGCTTGGATTTGTTATTCGAAACTCTGGATGTTTCACGAATGTGCGATGTTTGAAAGTGCTATATTTTGCGTTGGTGAGGTCAAGATTGGAGTATGCCAGTGTTGTGTGGTCACCAAAGTATGTGTGCTATAGGGATATGGTGGAGTCGGTGCAGAGGAGATTTTTGAAACGTCTTGTTTACATTGAGGACCACATTTATCCTGAAAGAGGTAGGGATTATCATTTGTACCTTACCCGCTTTGGTCTTGAACCTCTGAGTTTTAGGAGGGAATTGCACTCATTGCGTTTCCTTCACGGTCTCCTGAACTCGCTTGTGGACTGCTCCGAGCTGCTTTCTCAGGTCAACATTTGTGCCCCGGCCTTTCATTTGAGATCTAACAGGTTGTTTTACCCTGCCGGCGCACGAACAAACGTGTTGGTTGGTTCACCACTGCACATGATGTGCAATTTGTTTAATATTGTGTGTGGCGAAGTCAACATTTTTAACGTTGGTGCAAGAACATTTTTTTCTGATTATAGAAATGCGAACCGTACTTAATGTAGTTTGTTCTTGAGTAATGTAGTGGTGATGATAATTGTGTATAATTGTGTATTAGAATTAATGTATTTGCTATTTGTAATTGTATCCTTTAAGTGGGACATTTCCTGTTGGGTATAAATAAACTTATTCTTATTCTTGTATGCTGTGGAGAATACATTGAACTGCTTGCCTCCCCTGGCCTTTGTTGGCGAGGTAAATTTGGTTGTTCCCAGATATATTTGTGTTTTCTAGCTTAAGTTATCTCTGATGGCCCCTAGCTTGCTGTCGAGAAAACATTAAACTCTACGTCATCCCTGGTGGCCGATGTTGGTTTGAGTAATTACGTATTGCCGAATTCCGCCAACACCGAATCAAAAACATTTTCCCGTCCCGTACACCGATATTTCCCGTACCGATTAGTTTATCTAATAACAGAAACCCTCCGCCCAATTAATAGTATACCCATAAACCGACTGATATTTCCCGATTGATGAGTCTCTTTGTGTAGAAGATAATTAATAGTAAAGAATACATTTAGATTTATTATTTTATTAACTCATTGTATTTTATTTACGACGATCCCAGGACCTACGAGCTATTTAATACAGGGTTAAATATTGATATTTTTATTGTGCGACGCTTCTTCACCGCACCAGAGAAGAAGGGTGCGTTGCAAATGTTTTGACATATAAATTCTATCATCACAAATGAATCAGATATGAAGTGCGGTTAGTAAAATGGTACCTAACTGGTGCGTCACACTAGTTATTTGATATGTGCATCCAGCGTATATTTTTTTATCGGTATGTCAGTTGTGAGTCTGCTGGACATGGCTGTAGCCATAAGTTTATTAGTTGCTAGCAGTGAACTGTATATACTTAAATATACTACGTATAACTAGAAGGGGCCCGTAATAGTCAATAAGTGAGGCAAATGCATTTGGTATGCAACCCGCAGTGAAGTGGGCTAGCCATCTCTTTCTATCTCATACGGTACTATGACCGTATTCGGTTTGAATTTAACTTTTTTATTTGTAATATCTTTTTTAAATTAATTGGAACAAATTAATCAATCCTTAACTCTTGGAGAGTCTTACATACATGAGATAATAATCGCAGATTTAATAAAAAGTTATATTTTATTCATATATTCCGCCAAATTAAAATTTACGGACTAGGCACTATCGCCAGCGTAAAAAACGGGGCACTTAAATTTGCACATTAAACTGGGGTTCGTAATGCCATGTCAGTACCAGTCAGTACGCTTGTCATGTCACATTAATGTCATCATGAATTTTGTCGTAAGAAATAAAAAAGACGCAATTGAATGAATTTCAGAAGGCAATAATTTAAACTCGACTACATGGTTGAATCAGCATTCGAGAAATTGCTACTGAACTAAGTGTCGGCAAGAATGCCGCGGCGAATAATATTGAGGAAACCTGAACAAATTTGTAGGTTGACAAATACTGTCAGGGTTTAGACGTCATAGGTTAACAAATACTGTCAAAGTCAATGTTACACAACTAAAATTGTTGAGAATATAAGTGCCTAGTTCACTTTGCTGTTCCCGTTTTTATACCCCCCACATTTAATGTGATGAGGGTATATTGAGTTTGATTCAAATTTGTAACACCCTTAAGGAGGCGTGGCAGGTATAGAGTTATATATATGGCTTTGATCAGAATTGAAAACTGAATCTATTTAGCTATGTCCGTCTGCCTGACCGTCTGTGCACACGATAACTGCCGTAATTTTAAAGTAATTGATCTGAACTTCGGTATACAAGCTTATTTCGTAAAAAGAAAGTTCGTGAATGGGCAAAATCGGTTCATTTGTTTTTTTTTTAATATTTTACGGTGGGGTGTATTTTAACTTCAGCACGGCTGAAGATAATTTTCTTACTAGTTTTATGCTCGCGATGGTACTCTCAAATTATATATTTATTAGTAGTTATTCCTTAATTTGAAACATTTGCAGTCCAATAACTAAATGCTCTTTGCATTACTGAATTAAGGAAACGCATTCTGACATTAAAAGTAGTCCACATGATGCTGATTATATTTATTCGATAATATTAATACTTATAAATTAATTTCACATTTTAAAATTTGTATTTATTCGACATATGTATACATTGTGCGCGTAAAGTAAGGAAACGTGACACAATGTCTGAAACGGTTTGTTATTTGAAAAATTTCGTCGATTTTTTATTATTTATTTTTAATTACAAAAAATTCATTTGCGACTTTCAATTGTTTTCTTGAGTTATGACGTCATCGACACTTTCTAAATGGCAATCCCATATTTTTTGTACTGATAGTGATAGATCTGGTAATTGTCGTAAAGATAATTCACAAAACTTATCGTTACATTAAAAAATATTCGAGAAAAAGAGGGTTATAGTGACCACTTTTGTTTGTTTATGTATAAGCGAATAGCCGTTTTCAAAGCTGCATATCTGGTCAGGTTATTGCGCGTTTTTACCTTTTTCTTATGAAGCCGTCCGCACCCCAGTTAAAGAATCGCTGTAAATGCGTCAAAAACATTTGGGAACAAATTTTTGTTATTTCAGGTAAAAATACAAAGATTTAGGTTTACTATGAGACCATTTTGAGGTTTCTAGGACAATGGGTTCAGCTGGAATAAAATCAAAAAGCGAAACACTACTACCTTCCGCTATTTACCTACGGTAGTCAGACAGTGACACATAGCCCACGTCCCACGTCATTGCTCTGTCTCTTTTGCTTGTGCCTGCATCAAATCTCGCCACCCAATATAAAGCGCTGGTCCCTTCCAGTCATACGTAGTACAATACAGTTCACTGGTTGCTAGCCTTAACTTTTCTGTTACAGAATTGAGTTGACACAAGTGTTAAAGATAAAGTATTATTTTAGAGAGAGAATATTTGGTTATTATTATAATATTGAAAAACAAGACCGTGCTAGGGAAAAATTATACCAATGATGAAAACAATTTTATGCTGAACATAAGAAGATAAAACGACAGGCGACATGGAAACCAAAACTTAACTCTGGAGTGAAAAAAAATAATTTAATGACAAAATAAAACTTTTTAGCAGTAAATTCCTTTTTGTCTTGCTTGGTGTTTTTTTGAGAATTTCGTTTATTTATTGAGCATCGTATGGATATATTCCAAACCAATTCCATCTATTTCCCCAACAACATAATTATTTCTTATATCAATTTCATTAAAATTGTGGAATTGGCCAATTATAAGATAAACATATCCAAGTCGTCTGCCAGTAATCTATTTCAAAATTTAATTAAAACTCCGAGCATAAATTCAAACTTGGCTTAACAGTTAAGGGGAAGTGGTGCAATCGGGATTAATGGTCTCCTTTGTAATTAATGTTTGTACGCTATTTATGATGAGTGAATAAAAGATTATGTTGTGAGAAGGAAAGCTACAAAATAATACTTCCATTTTAACACGAGTAGATACCAACAAAGCTTTCTACAAACGAATTGAAATATTAAAAAGAGATTAAATTGCAAAATGACATGAGCAGTGACATCCAAACTGAGATTACCTGTGATTAGCGACACTTGACTAGTGCTGAAAATGATCATACATAATAGTGCGTGTCCACCGTCCAATAGCATTTTTGTCTATTTTTGACAAGTTTGTAGAAATTAATGCACATAAATTGCATTTTATACTTCCCTTTCAATACTTAAAAACGTTGTTGGGAGAAAAGGTAAGGTATATACCAAAAAAATCCGCTAATAGCGCTAGCCTTGGCAGCTCGCTCAGCCGCTGCGTGTCAACCCACCTTAAGAAGCACCTCGGAGTGTTTTGCACTCGACAAATCGAACGCCTTTTACAAGGCGCAGGTGCAACTCACACTGTTCCTGTCATTAAATCGAAAGCAGCTATGATTGAATGTAATGAGAGAGACAGAATGGAAGTATGTATATATGTCGTAACTCGTAGGCAAATGATTAATTCTGATAAAAGGCTTTTGCCTAGGCAAAAGCTATTTGCCATGGCAAATAGATATTAGGTCTTCATTTATATGTTTAAAGCTATTTGCCGAGGCAAATGCATTTGCCAAAGCCGTTGTTAGGCATATAGCATTTTGTTTATCGATTGTTAATCGATCGGTCACGTTTCGGTACGCTAAAATACATTCCGTACGGGTAGAGAAGTCCTTAGCATCATCAATTAATGAGGGTGTCTCTTCCTTCCTCTCTGTCGGTTATCCTCATTTGTATAATAAAAACTCTTTGATGACAAGCATTGCCATACACATGCCAGCAATAATGTTTTATTCTTCTGTGCCAATTTGATTCATACTGAGAAAAATAATGACCTAAACGACGGTTTTAATGAACAGAGTGTAACCCTAATCGCAAGTGACCGTGAAAAGTGCGCGTTTAGACGAACTGGAAACGGCAGTGCGCAATGTCAGCATAGTGTTTGATTTTCAAATTATGTGAGGTTATGTAACTGTTGACACTGTTATTAACCATATTGGTTCAGTTGTGTATTTGGAACATCACACTAACCTCCGCAGCATATCGGTGAACCATTCAATATGAAGACAAGCAAAACGTTTCAACACATCAAATATTCACTGAGTTGTACATTTGTTCCGCATGGTTTTCTGTGTGCAAAATAGTTAGGTGAGATCATCTGCTTCAATGCGTCAAATCGCCCAGTCGATAAGAATTGGGAAATTTACTGGATTTCAGTCTAGTATAACGTTTTTCCATGTAAAAGGAAAACTAAACTTTCCTAACCTAAAAGTCTTATTTTAGTGGAATAAAATCCACATTTGATCCATATGAAATCGTATCTCTGCACTCATGAGTGTTGGCGCTTGTCACAACAAATCAGGCGTAACTCCATTAGAACCATTTGGTTTGAAAATACGATATTACTCAGAAGTAATCAACGACTAAATATTAATTATGACGTATTTGAGAACAAACTTTCACGGATAGCACATAACCTCACATAATTTTAAAACAAACGCTATTAAAAACAATATGCTATTTGCCTACCAACTATCTTGGCAAATACATTTGCCTAGGCAAATAGCTTTATAAAATATAAATAAAGCTTTCATATCTATTTGCCCAGGCAAATAGCTTTTTCCTAGACAAAAGCCTATTGCCTAAAATAACCATTTGTCTACGACATATACCCTACCAACATTTTCTTTTCTATATCATTTAACTGAATTTTAGAAGTACCAAAATATAGATTTTTATTAATTATTGTTTTTCAATTATTAGCTTAAATTAACATATTTATATTTTTTAATGATACTCCTATTTTGATGTGTTTTAAATTTGATTTTACGCTTTAAAATTTAACCAGATTTAGATTATGTATTTAGGTCCAAATGTAAGGCTGAATGCACAATCAAGTTTGGATTTTCTGTCTTTTGACCTGGAAACTTAAATAGAGAGTTCCTTTGATTTCCACCACAATAAAATCAAGAGCATAATGATGTGATATGGCTTTTAATACTTCTAATTGTGTAATAAATAATTAGTGATTTTTGATGTTTCATCCTATAATGTATGTTCTGAAAGCAACCATTCTTTTTTGTTAACAATTTCTATTTGTCATAATAATAAATTAATTACTGTATTAATTATTGTATTAGCACACTAAATAAACCAAAAGTTTGTCTGCACAGTTAGTTTCGATTTACCCGTGAATCACAAAATTGCCCAATAAAATTACTAGATCATCCAAAATAATAATTGTATTTTAAATAGGTAACGAAAGTATTTGTCGTTCTTGGAGACTTATCGTGAGGTGAATACGCAAAAAAATACGTTTGCGTAATATTTACCTTAGATAAAACCTCATCAGACACATCCCTGTTTTCCGCATTTCCTGCAATTTCGTTCTCAATTTTCTTCTTCTGTTCCTCAATGTCGCTGAGCAATCGCTCCAAGTATTCCACGTACACCTCTTCCTTGGCCAATTCGTCGCGTAAATTCTCCACTTTCTGCTTGTGTTTGGCGAGGTTTGCCCTAACATCCTCTTCCCATCTAGCGGGGAGGTCGCTTTGAGGAAACCTCTGCTGCCAGACATTCTGGAAGTCACCGAAAACACTCATTTTCGCGTTTATTGAACCCTCACTAGTCCATTTTCATACAATTCACTACGTATTTTCTAGCCCACTGCGATTGTAAACACACTAAAAAAAGGGAAGTGCACTTTTGACAGTAAACTATTATAAATGATACATTTGACACAGTTGACAGGGAGCGGTTTGATAACAACAAACGCTACGGACGGACTAAAGGTATTCAGTCCTAATACTTGCTTAAACACAAATCTTAATTATAAAAATTAAGCGAAAGTGAGGGAATCAACGCAATATTACGTGTGTAGATGTATTAATACAAATCTAGTTAGTATTATATTTCATTTTTGTTATGTAGCGTAGTGTCAGTATACCCACTAATCATTAAGTCTAATATAGTTTAGCTATCGTGTTACAGATGGCGGCATGGCGGGTTAATTTCAATTCGCCAGGCTAAAACGAACATGGTGAAAGAGTAAGTAATAATTTCAAAAACCTTCCATCAGTACTGGCGTGAATGCACCTCACCACTCCTAAGCAGTCGACAAATGCACTGTTGTTTGTGCTTTGCCTGGGAAGTACTTAGGGATGTAAGAGCGTAATTTATCTGGTCTTTTCAGTCGATCGTTTATTTATGAGTATTTTTACTGAATAGAAAATCGTTTATTAAAAAGCTCTATTAATGCACGATTTCTATTAATGCATGAGTTGCTATAGCCAATCAAACGACTTTATTATAGCCAATCGAACATACGTAAAATAAAACCAACCAATAAAAACATTCCGTTATACAGGCACGCAGTTTAGAACTGTCAGTGTAAAATTACATAAATGGTCATATAACCTCAAACGACATCGACGAACAAAATCTATGTAGACGCCGCCAGAAGAATACGATCGACGGAAAAATGTTGTAACCAACTCGAATATTAAACGGCGATTAATGATCTCGACAATTAACGCACTCGCTAATAGCTCGTGCGTTAAACAGTCTCGATCATTAATCGCTCTTTTTAATATACTTGTTGGTTAAATAACTATAATTCAACGGAGCCAATAATGCACATTTTAAATCAGAAGCCATCTACCTACTATCAAATTCATGATTTAAGGCTCCCGTCTCCTACCCCCAAAACGCCAAAGTAACTCACGCTATTATTATTGCGCCAATTGTAAAATGCTTGCTACCATTCGATTCTGTAGGTTTTTATGCTACTGCCATCGGAAAGGATTTCAATATTTATGCAGATTATTTATGCAAATTTTAGTGTTAAAAAAATGTGGACTTCAAATATAGAAAAGCTTTCCGATGGCAGTGGCATCTGATTATTGTCTGCTGTAATACATTATAAAAGTACATTAAATCTTAAAACTTTGAAATGGTTAATACAAGATGGCGGTAATTTTTTAATTTTTTTTTTATTTTTTTGTATTAACCATTTCAAAGTTTCATATCAATATATGCAGGTTTCTGCAAAGAATTAACATCCATTAAATCTTAACTATAAAAGCACAAGTTACTTTCTTCCGAACTTCTCTAGAAATGCATTATGGTGCATTCTAGTAAGGTGGCGAAAATGATTACAATAGCGACAGTTCAGGTATCCAAAACTAGATGGCGCGGCCTAAAACTGCATTTGACTAAAATGCTTTTTTATGTGATATGTCGATTGTTAAAATAGTATATCATCAACTAAAAAACTCAATACGACTCCAGTTTCAATATTTATACAAATAGAAAGTAATATTATATTTAATATAGGTATATATATATGTGATGCGGAAAGCGAAAAGGGACCAGTTGTCTCAAAAATTCAAATTTGAGTTATTATTTTTTTCTTAGTAAAAGAGTAAATTATGAATATTTTTACACTAAAAAAAAGTTGATATTTCTGCCGACAACTGGTCCCTTTTCGCTTTCCGCATCACATATTATAAATATATTATCAATAATATATTATTTATATTTGCAAATTACATATATCCATATATGGAAGACAACTTAATTGGTTTCCTGTATTTGAAAATTACTATGGTTTTCCAGTTAGTTTAATGTTATTAATGGGTAAATCTATTCTATTTGTTGTACATAGTATGTTCAAACCACGTTCAAACAAAATGCATGCTACTTGCTAAGAAATCAATATTATATTAGTATAAATTATATTATTTGCTAAATTTTGGAACCCACTAAACAAGTAAATATATCTGCAACATGTCTACAACAAATTTCTTTGTCATTGTTAAATGCAAATAATGTAATATATATTTAATTGTAACATTGTCACTACTTCTTATGTAATATTTTGACCATGTTATAATTACAAGAATGCAAAATTTTAAAAAATATTTGAATCTTATATATTCATTGCAATTTGTTTTGTAAAATTTGATTAAAATTCTTTTGTAGTAGGTATTCTGTTGTATTAATGTACTCCATAATATACTTACCTGACGGTTTTTGAAGGAGGAACTAGGGTTTAGGCAATAACTGTACAACTCACGTATATACAGTAGAGCGTCGATAATCCGAACGTTCCCTAATCCGAACGCCCCAAAAATAAATAATAAAACAATAAATCACCGAGTAACCGAGTAAAAAGCTATTTTTTTTGTCGATTCCTTGTTACAAACATATATTGCTTTTGTTTTATAGCTTGTATCCAATACACGATATTTGGTAATCCGAACAATTTGATAATCCGAACCACCCTCGGTCCCAATTAGTTCGTATTATCGATGCTCTACTGTATATGAATTATTTTAATAAATACGAAACTCATATAAAACTTTTTACTCAGTATGACAATTACTACTTGAAAAATAATTTTGTGGGAAAAAAGTGGGACATCTGTATATAAATTATATATCATACATCACATATAATTTCCAGATGAACGTTTACTGTCTATTATACATGTTAACAGACTGAAAAGTCATGACGAACTTTCTGGAAAAAGGGCAAAAACTTGACACTTATGACACTATTCTCCGCAGAAACTGTACAACATATTTGCGGAAGACTTCTTATTCACTTCGGAAGGTGTCACTGTAATCTTTCACCGTTTCCAGTGATATGCATGTGTGTATAATAAGAAACAAACATTTCAACATCCTCGTTTGCTCCCGACGCATTATCAATAGTCAAATTCACACTGCTTTCTGGCATCTCCACAGCAGAATCTTCCACAGTATCCAGTGACAACGGATCCGGAGAATTCGGTTGTACATCACCATATCTAAAATAATAATATTTTAATTTATAGCATACTTATTTGTATAAAATAAAACATACCGTAAAACCCCTTGAAATCTTGCCCACACTAGTTTTGCTGCCGCACTTCGTGAATTTGTGCCCTTCTTTTTCGAATAACTCCTTCGAGAATGGGATAAGCTACCCATTATTCCAACTCATGACTGGTAAATTTAGTATTGTGGGCAGAAACGAGTACAACCTAATCTACTAAATCTGTTTATAACTATTATATCTGGAAACTATATAATCACCACTCAAAAATAATATAATACAAACATATACTACAAACTCCCACACACTTTATAACTCTAGAACACTAAAACTCAAAACTCCTCTAAAAATCAAAAACAAACCACGAAACCTGAACTGTCAATAATTATAGTAGTAGCACTGACACGGCGTCGGGGTTCCCCTACTACGCCGCAAACATACGTTAAATCGTCAAATGCACCCCAGTGAGCACAAAAACGTCTCATGGACATTGCTAAGATGTTAAAGTCACAACTGTAACGTTCTATAGTAGATCCCAAAAACATATCTGGGATGTCATATAAACCTCCTATGTCGCTTACTTACAATCAGAAACCGCTAATCGCATAGATGTTTCAGAGGGCACCTATGCAATGTTAAGTTGGTTCATCACCGAGATATGACTTTAGACGCTGATAGGATGTCTTTTAATAACTTCGCAGGGGTGTTTCAGAGGACATCTATGCGTTGTTAACTGAAGACATCACCGCAACATTACTTTCAACGCCTTTGCGATGTCTGCTAATAACCTCGCATGGATGTATGCGGTAAACCACTATGTAATATTTTATTTTAACAGTTATGCGAGTAAGTAAAGACCAGCAAATAGATGTGCATTAGAAGATATCGCAGTATACCTGTAAAAAGGGTAATATTTTGTGTTAAAGTGACAAAAACCTCCTAACTTTGATTTTATCCTATGTCAGAGTTGCCACTTAAACACAAAAATGTTAAAACTTTTTACAGCGATATACGACGATGTCTTCTAATGTACATCTATATACTTTTTACATAGTATGCAAACGATAGCGTTTATTATACCTACCGTTCGTTTGGCTGGTGAATGAGATGTTAATGCATACTTCCCTGTAGAGTAGATTAGATGTTGTACTACCGACCAAACTTACGATTTTGACTGTTCAAATATTACAAACATAGGTAATCACAAAAATACCACTAATAAATATCACTAATACAACAATAAAGCACAAATTCACAAACTAAAATTTATTCTTAAGATAACGTAAAACATATAAGATTAAAAAATATAAAAGTTAATAAATATATATTTATATAACTATATACGATAAAGTATATACTTTATACTATCTTCATCCCTCTTCATTTGGTCCTTGTGATGTTTGTCTCTAAAAAAACAAAAATGACATGGTCAAACATTGAAAAAGTAAAATAACATAATAAAAACAGTACTTATTGGTATCACAAAGATTACTTGTTGGAGACACAGCTATTGTGTGTGATTTGCTTATGTTCATTTGCCCTAAATAATATGTAGGTATGTATGTATATCAGTTTTTGCTTCGATGTTACGTCCATAGAAAGAGTATTCAAGAACATAAAATAATAATAATTTTATTAATTAATTCGTATTTAATTATACAGAATAACATATTAAACAAACGTTTTATTATGAAAGTACAATGGATGGGTATAGATAAAGATTGATAGAATGCAAAATTACGTTTCAAATGATATGTATTAATATGCTTGTTTGTATAAAGTGAGTTTTTTAAAACAAACTTTTCAACATTTTTGTTATCATTTAACATTTATATTAGATACGAATTATATTTAAGGCGCAATACTTGCTACCAGGGTTGTTATAATAAACGTTCATTTTTATTTTACTTGATAACACAATACTGATATTGTATTGTAATATTTTATATATAGTAATATTTTATGAAAAACAAATAAAGACGGTTCAAATATTAGTAGTTTTAAAACACGTTTAAAATACAATATTTAAAACAAACTGTTTAAAACAAAACAATTGTTTTAAAACATCTCTAAAACACTGGTTTAAAAGAAATTATTTTAAGCATACCAACCCTGCCTGCTACCCGCAAAAGCCGGCGTCGGCACGCATGCACATTTATGCACAACCAACAACGGTAAACGGGTAAACTGGACCGCATGAATAGTCATCCACTCTCGACTTCCTGAGTGGCGGGGAGTGCAGGCTACAGCTGTGCCACATCTATAGCTTTCAAAACATGCGTTTCCGTCCGCCCATTGGTGATGAGCACCTATAGAAATTTTAACTTAAAAACAACGAAATAGTAAATACGTACCCGGTCAGCACAATGGGACATTTAACATCGCAAGAACGTTGACTTTTGTTCCATTATGAACGTTAAATTTTGATGTTTATGTAACATCGCTGAGATGTTTTTGTGCTGACTGGGTACATATTCCTCATCTATGCCTAGACACGTTGACGTAAGACACGTTATCCAATCATAATAAGCATAATTACCGTACTCATTGGCATCATGCAAACCGTACCGTACGCATCGTGTAAACAAAATCAAATCCGAAATTTACGATACCGAGAGATCAACGCAGTTACATATATTAACCTGCTGCCTAATGTCTACCAATTAATCGAAGCTCTTATAAGACGTTCTTACCTTTTTAGACGCACTTGCACTTGCACTACCACTGGGCAACTCCATAGTAGGTAACTGAGGTAATTGTGTTTAAAGATGCGAAACAACAAGCTCATACAACCGTCGACTTTACCAGCCAGCGAACTACCGATTGCAAAATGCAAACTCGTAAACCGACAACGCATGTACCACCATCACCACCCAACCATCCCCACAACTTCGTAGATGGTATCGCGCAGTCGCGAATCACAAATAGGTAAACATCACTTCCCAACACCTCATAGATGTTTTATTTTCAACCTACCTTGTATATAACATACATGCAACATCATATTGATGTCACATTGTAACGTTACTTTTGTAACATTAATGGGACGTCAATGTATAATTTGCACCCATAAGTAACGTTACATAGACATCAGATATTGAACGTTCATAATGCAACATAAACGGGAAGAAACTCAACATCCCAACGACGTTTGTGCTCACTGGGACCGTTTTTGTAGTAAATACGAAATAAATTCAGATTTGGTTATTGGCGCCATCTGCATCTGGTAATTTTTCTATTTCGAAGCTTTGGAGAAAAGCGCGCCATTTGAATTGAGACGGGAGAAATGTTCTGGTGATCCGGATAAAAAGTGATCATTGTTTGTGAAACCGGGCGTTATCGTTTTGTGAGCCGGTAATAAATTACATTTATATTATTATTATTATTATTATTACATATAGTATTATTTATACTATAATTCTGCTGTTGGGCTGTCCATTTTATAAATTGCTGGTATTGGCCGGGTGCGTGATGCAAGCGCCTCTACAGGTGTAGGCGGTAGTAGGTCCACGAAGCGTAAATGGTGCAGATTGCTAATAAATGTCAGTTATCTGTATTGTATAAGTGGGCCGATCAAATTTATATTATTTATTACAATATTGCATTTGTTAATACTGTATTTTTTGTTAATTCCTGTATTATTACAGTTGATAACGCAACACTTATTGTGTCCCATTATGATTATTTATACCAACGATATGTTATTAGTTCTGACGGATTGGATCACAATATAATGCGCTGTGAACTACTGCACATACTGTAGGCATTTTAGTTAGGTATTTTTTCGGTACGGGCGCTTAGATCGTTTTTCAAGTACCCTCCACGGTGTATGCACAATGTATATATATCATAAAGAGTCGCATTAGCTGTCGGCTCCTTTGATGTCGGGGTCCCAACTTTTCAGAAATGTGGAAGGGATGAGGTGGGTGAGGCCCCAGTTCGTTAAAGGATACTAGATGGCGTATGCAAAATGGAACTGCTATTAAATAAGAATTGATTAAGAATAAAGTGATTTTTTATTCAGTTATGATATAAATGCCTCTAATATTGTGAATGACGATGTAATACGGGTTTAAATATTCTCTCTCGATAATTCAGTGTCGCCCTTATAGCATATGGTTCGTTAAAATGATACTGGATGGCGCCACTACCAGAACGCCAGCACAGTTCAGATATGAAATAAATACCTTAAAAATTGTGAAATTCGATGTAATACCGTTTTAAAGATTCCCTCTCGATAATTGAATGTGAAATTCACTAATATTGTGTTTGAGCACAAAACATGCAAGCAGAAATAAGCTAGCGCCATCTTACGGGGAAATTGTGAACCTGGGCCTCGGGCCAGGCATGCGCCCTCAAAATCTTGACGAAATATATGCCGTAACGAAACACTTCTATGATATATCTACATTGGTATGCACAGGGCGAATGGAAAGTATTTTTATTGTAGTCCGTGCTTTCATTTTAATAATGAATTACTACTATTAAGGGTCGATCTTACAAGTGTACGTAGTAGTGGAATAGTTATTCCCAGTATAAATAGTGCTATTCCGCCTCCCATTGGCTACAATATTTGTGTTGTCATAGTAATAACAACTTATACTGATGTTTGTACCAATATTTAGTTATTCCATGGTATAACGTGCTTTGTAAGATCGGCCCTACATCAGGAAAAGCATCAGCGATTGGTGGTTATCTACAATATATACATATAATGACTTATAAGGCTGTAACCAAATTTTCTTTACATAGCTTGCTGTCATCGATAAATTATCATTTTGAATTACCCGGTAATTTAAGAAAATATAATTTACCAATATTGCAATTTCTAATTACGTGGTAATAGAGGCTTCTACTTCTGACCCAAAACTGCCCAAAACGCTAGACAACATGCGCAGAAGACTTTGGCGCCGCTGTCAAATCTGGTAACATAATGTTGCTTAAAATCCCCAGAAAACACGCATTCTATGTAAAATTACCAATTTCGGCTTTAATCATGAAGTATTCTGTATCTACGTATCCCAACTCAAGGAAGCTTGGCGCGGGTGTACCTGTTTTTATGTACTTTGGAAAATTTGCTGAACTGTCCTAACCTAAAAACACAGTAGGTATTTTGGTTATCATGTTCACTTCCATATAATTATTCAGTTTTCAATGAATGCATGTCATTCTCACACTTATCTTATCAATTACATTTCATTTGATACTATAATTAGGCTTTTTACAAAGCACAGTTGCCAACTTAATTTAGTCCTGGGTGGTCCTGGGAGAAATGCGCGCGCACATTGTCACAATTTCAGCGGTAATTTACTGAAAAAAATAATTACGGAAATTTAACATCCTTATGTCAGATTGCTAGTTATTTACAAAATAATGACATTATTTACCAAACATTTTTATTTTTTTTTGTATCATTCATAACCTAGACTCTAGAGTGATCGGTATTAACGCCGGTTTAATTTACCATTTTGAATTTTTAATTACTCGGTAATTTAAGCCAGCGTAATTTACCATTTTTAATTTTTATTTTTGTGGCAATTTAATATTTTAAATTAATATTTTTTATTCCAACGGTAATTTACGAAAAAAAATTAATTCCCGTAATTTAACATCCCTGGTAGTGGCGCTTGGGCTGATAAATTATAGAATAGGCAATGCTTCTTAGGATAGACAATGTTTCTATTCTACATACAACTGCAATATCGACCAATAAATTACCTACTAAATTACAGATGGCGCCCTTCACATTAAATAATTCAAACTTACATAAAATCAAAAGTTCCAAACACTAAAATCTATTCACAATAACGAGAAACATTCAAGAAATCCTCTGTTTTTCAGCAACAAACCACGAACCGACCATACATTCCCACATATCCCAGTAAATAATGCCGTCGTTTTAAAATCCTCCGGATGTTACAAATCACCTAATGACTTGCGTCGTTGCTTGCGTGCTTCAATATCTCCTATCAGGACAGGTGAATTATTTAAGCTGAAATCGCTGAAATGATGACAGCGGTCCGCAGCATCAGCAGGTCACATAACATTATTTGGTGGATGCCGCGAATCAATTTTACCTTCGTCTGACTGCTCTAAAAAATCATTTCCTGAGCTTGCCCTGTGTTTTGAAGGTTTAGCATTGATAACAGTTCAAGGTTGGAGCTTGGTTGCACTTATCGTCAATATTATCGTAGATATTCACACGATAAGCTATGGAATAAGTGGATTACCAAATCGTACTTCGACCCAGTTGGTTACAATTTAATATTGAGTGCTGAATACTGTCGAAATGTCCGATTCTCAAGAGATCTTAGATGACTGGAAAGAGTTAGCCTCGGACTTCAAAGATTTAGAGGTTATCATTACTGTAAATGTTTAATTTTTGAAGTTTCTTTACATTTTTTTCTTTCTAGGTTACGAATAAAACGTATTTAGAGAAACTAGAAGAACTCGATAGTTTCCAGAAGAAATGCATAAAACACGTAAGCCATCAGCGGTATCGTCTAGGAATCATATCACGAAATATAAAGGAGTATGTGACCACCCTCTGGCGCAATGTTTTGTTTTATTCTTCCATGTTTCAGATTGAAGAAAAAGGAACATGATAAGGAGAAAGTGGAGGAGTTGGAGACTAAGATTTTACAGAGGCGAGCACATTTAGAAGAGATTGAGCAAACCCTACCAAAGCAGAATGGGGTTTACTTGAAAATTATACTGGGAAATGTAAATGTATCTATTTTGAACAAGGAAGAAAAGTAGGTAGAGATTTAGCAAGTTTATGAACAATTGCTTAAATTAAATTATCAGTGACAGGTTAAAATTTTTGTGTCACTAATAACATTGGAATTTATATTACACCCATTATTTATTCCACCTTCTAAAAGCATAATATGTTTGGGCCATTAATTAAAATATTGGTCTAAATTTGATATTTTGTTGTGCGAGGTTGATTTCTTATATTTAAAAGTCTGTTTCGGTTGAGCTGTTTTTTGTGAGGGCCCGGTATATAGTTGGACCTGGTTGATATTGGAAGGGGTTTCGAGGAAGACAGCTGGTCTAGGTGATTTTTCGGCCGATTCAATCGCTTGAAAATATTCGTGAGAGCAAGTAGTCTCGTTGTGTTCGACGATTCATTGAAGTGGTTATACTTTATTCATTAGTAATAGATAGCTGGTCTACTTGGTTGTTTTAGTATTGTTCTATCTTGGTCTAGTATTTGATATTTATTTTATAATATTATCTATCAATGTGAGAATCAAACGTTTTGATCGTTCGTCATTATCATTACTTGTTTGTTATGTGCTAATTGTCTTTTGTATACAGTCCACTGTGATTTTTATTATTTCTATTTCCAGATTATGCGTTGGGAAAAACGTCAAGAGCGTAAGAGTAACAACGTATTTATGTGGTAGGCAAACCCTTCTATTACGCAAGTCTTTGACAACATGATGGAGCATGTTTTATAATACCATGCAGTTAAAACTTGACCATGTCCAAAATATGTCCATCAGAAGGTTAAGAAGTGTCTTATGCATAATACCCACTTTGATTATTTGACTACATGCTTATTGGGTTTTTATCATAAAATATGATGCTTTATTAAATTCCACCGTAAATTTTAGGTCTCGCATTATGACACCTTGTACACATTGTGTGTGTCGTGCTACTGTTACGTGTGGGTGTTATTTGTCAGCCATATTCAGTAAGAACGGTTAATTAGGTGAAAAAAGTGCATATGATATTTATTGAAGATCTAGTAATTTAATCCTAACTTTCACTCTCGCCAAACCATAGGAAGAAAGATATTGACAAAAAACCATTTCAAGCAATGGTAAAATTTGTGTATGAGACATTGCTTCTTGCTTCCTATTGGTGTGATAACAATGAAGGTTTTATTGAAATTGATAGATTGTTTATTCTTGTACAATAAAGGAACTATTCAGTTTCTGCGTACGAGTAAGTGTTTTTATGTTATATGGCTGAAAAACGTCAACAACAAGTAGCAATGAACACATTATACATATTATACAGAGAATCACAATCCGCGTCTCTAAAATGGATAGGTTCATTTTTAGTGGCATCATGTTTGATATAGTTATGTTGTTCAGAGGAAAAAGTGTTTTTATATAAATACCTGCCTTCTTTTTATGGGATTTTTCCAAAACTAGTATCCTTTACGAGCGTACATTACATTTGAATATGTACATAGTTTCAGAAGTTTTGTTGCATTTCTGCAAAAATGCAAGGTGGGTATTTCATAAGGCTCTGCCCTTCTGATAGAAATATCTGAAAATGGTTCAGTTTTAACTGCGTGCTATTATTATTCTTGTTATAAAATATGATCCTCAATCATGTTTTCAAATACTTTGGCGGCGAAATGGACCACTCAGCACATAAGTACGTTGTCACCCTTATGTGCTGTCGATGTATTTTCAGACACATTATTTTAAAAACGCCAACTCGCATTTAAATGTTTTTTTTTGTGAACAATGTGCACTGGTTGAGTGGTAGTAGAGCCATAGCACTGCAGCCACCTGGTTTGTTGTACTGCCACCTGACCGGTGGCTAATTAATAGTGGTTAATCAAAAAACTTCGTCCAGTTAATGAGACTGAGGAGTCTTTTGATTGCATATTCTTTGGGAACTTTGTTGTGGAGTTTCCTTTCCCAAGGTTTGCTTGCCTCCAGGAGGTTAATGTTAGGCATTAGAATAAGATATGCAAGGCGCCTTTCCTCCTCTTTGTTGTATAGTCTGCACAGAAGTTCTTCGTTCAGAAGTTTTATGTTGTGCACGTGCTTCCTGAGAAGTCCAGTCACCATCCTTGGGTTGTTTCTACCGAGTTTAATCACCTCAGCGGGTATATATTTTGAGGGTTCTTCAATAGTATAATAACAATAATCCATGCCTGCCAATATGTATGGACATTGTTTTTAGAGAATTGAAAGATCTAGAAATTTTGTAGTAGCGGTCATTGTCGTCCGATCAATAAATTGTTAAGAAACTCAATTCAGACATGATATCAATGGGAAACTTCTGCAAGTTATTTCTAATGCTCAACCAAAGGTGTATGCAAAAATTGTGCTGTCTTGGATTTTTCCGAAGTGAATAGCTTTATTTGACTAACTTTCCTGGGCTACGCTTCAGATAAAAGTTTAGTCATTTGTAGGCTGTAGAGACTTCTAAAAAAAAATTATCCAGTGCTGGTGACCGTCTCTGTGACATGCCCTCTGCACCCCCAATAGTTACACCACTGGATACGAATATGTAAGAATTTGTCTTCTTGAGGAAATAGGTCATGTGAAATATCATATAATAGATCTTTTAAAACCAAATCTTGTAAAACATTTTTTAATTTACCATCAAGCAGCTGGTTTTCTTTAATTTACTTCAATGACGTTAATTAAACAAAAGTTTCATTTGAAACTTATTACGTGACCTATATTCCCTTATGTTGTTGCTAATGTTGCTACTATCTGCTGCCTCTGTTTAAGTCTCCATACCTTTGTTGGTGTAATTAATGTCCACCTTAAATACGCTGTGTGTCATTTAAAGGCAAATTATATTCATGAGTACGGATATACTCATGTCAATGATGAGTACTAAGCCCTGTGTACTCATATAAAATAATATGAGTAATGAGTGTTGAAATTCTTTCTTCTTCATCAAACAACGTATTGTCATCAGAGTCATCAACAATCTCTAGCGTCCTCTAACACAAAATATATTTTACCTATATGATTATTATTTATATCATTATTAATGTAATTCCAGGTTTAAATATAAGGACGAATACGAGAAGTTCAAGTTGGTACTAAGCATAATAGGATTTATCTTTTCCATACTTAATTTAGGCGTTAGATTTAGGTGAGTAAGCAAGTAAATAACCTCAGTCTATTTATTATTCTTGGTTTCCTCGTGTTTCTGATTATAGGGCCTTAGAACTAAGTTACATATTCCTGCTGGTGTGGTACTACTGCACACTGACGATACGTGAGAGCATCCTGAAGGTTAACGGGTCGAAGATAAAAGGATGGTGGCGACTGCACCACTTCATATCGACTGTTGCAGCCGCAATCCTGCTAATATGGCCCGATAGGGATACATGGTCTGAGTTTAGGAATCAGTTTATGTGGTTCAATGCCTACATAAGTAAGTTTTCTTTTTATAAATAGAATTTTATATTAGCCATCATGATTTTTTTTCTACATTTACAAAGACTTATTTCTATACATAATTCTGAGGTAGGATCAAGAAAGGAGTTTAAGTTTGTAGTCGATGTAATATAGAATACTGAATTACCAGCTAACATTTCTGTGATACAAGTTTCGCTACTTTGTTTTAGAATATTGCATGTTTGCAGATAACATTGGTGATATAGTCAATGTGGACCCCTCATTTTCTTTTTACACCTATTTTACCCCTAACAACCATAAAAAATCAAAAGTGAATGGCTAGGTAATAATTTTAATAATAACTAGTCAGAAAATTATCTTCAGCCGTGCTGAAGTTAAAATACATACCCCCCACCGTAAAATATGAAAAAAAAATCAAGTAAACCGATTTTGCCCATTCACGAACATGTCCTTACTTTTTAAGAGATAAGCTTGTATACCAAATTTCAGATCAATTGCTTCAAAATTACGGCAGTTATCGTGTACACAGACGGACATAGCTAAATCGATTCAGTTTTCAATTCTGATCAAATCCATATATATAAGTTTATATCTGCCACGCCTCCCTAATGGTGTTACAAATGTTGAATCAAACTCAATATACCCTCACCACATTAAATGTGGGGGGGTATAATAATAACTTTATTCACTGCATGGCAGGGTTGTTATGTTTTAAAACATTGTTTTAAACATGTTTTAAAACAAATATTTTGTTTTAAATCATTTTTTTTAAACAATTTTAAAACAGTTTGTTTTAAATGCATAAAACACTTTTTTTTAAAACATTGTTTTAAACATGCTTTAAAACAAATATTTTGTTTTAAACTATTTTATTTTCAACTTGTTTAAAACAGTTTGTGTTAAATGTTTAAAACATGTGTTTTAAACTACCGAAATTTGGACAACATATTTAATTATTTAATCAGAGTTAATCAGAGTTGGTCTTCAAGATTTTTATGCATGGATCAATTAAAAAATCAAAAAAAATATTTTTTTTTATTGTATTTATTAATAAAAAAAAAGTTCTTTATAAAATATAATAATACATTCAGTGATAGCATGTAACTACAATAAACAAAAACTTTTACAATAACATAATAACATACTGTGTGACCCACGCCATAGGTACTACCGTTTATTTTTTTTTTTATAAAACTGGACGAATGAAATTTGGGAAAGTGTTAACAGACAAAAAATTCCATTATTTGGGATACTCTTGGGGTTAATATGACTTCCGGTTTTTCCGGTAATGACGTCATCATTGAAATTTTAAATGGCACCCTATATTCTTTGTGTGATATATTCTATCAGGATGACATTCTGAACACAAAAATATATCGATCGTCAATTTTTATCACGAACGCAACGCCAAAATAAATATGTTGTGTATTAACCTTGGTGGCTATGAATTGGTGAAAATAGTCGAAAATTGTCAAAAGAACACTAAATAAATCGATTTTGGCCGACATTGCATTACTGGCGCCCTCTAGCTTGACAACAAAAGGTCATTCACACAACAGATTTAACTCCACTGTGAACTGACGTATGAAAAAACGCCGATGAAAATGTTTACAAATAAACAATTGCATGATTTAAAACATGTTTAAAACAATTTTTATTCCTTATTTAAACCATGTTTTTTTTTTCATGTTTTAAAACATGTTTTTTTGTGAAGTGTTTAAAAACATTGTTTCGTGTTTAAAAACATCATTTTATAAAACAACATGTTTGTTTTGTTCAAAATAAAAAAAAAGCGTTTTTTATAACAACCCTGCTGCATGGTAGCAGTTACAACAGGTGCAACGTTTACATATCGATGACCTAGCTGCAATACCATGTATCACCTATGCTTTAACCATGATGATACGTGGTATTGCAGCTAGGCATTGTAGGTATTGCAGATAGCCTAGCTGCAATACCACATATCACCTAATGCTTTAACCATGATGATACGTGGTATTGCAGCTAGGCCATCGATATTTAATAATATCCTCTCAGCTTCTCTACTTAATTGCTTCAGCTTCCGCTTTCTATATAGACATCTCACATTCCATCCTGTTCCTGCCATCAAGCAAATGTTTTCAAACCTTTAGATTGTCTCTGTATATATTTTCTTTTTCCAGCCATAATCGTCATTGCAAATCCACCCTAAAATGTGTCTTTCATCAGTTTTTTAAAACAGCAACCTTTTACTTTATACCAAATGTACTTTACAACATAGAGCTTCTACGTTCTGCCGCCTTCTCCATGTCAGCAATATCTCTTGGCTTGTATCTCTTCTTTTTTGCAGTATTGTCACTTTCAATTACTATCTTCGTTCCCTGCAATGCTTTCTACCTTTCTAACAGTTGCATATTATCTACTGAGTTCTCGACTTTACCGATTTAGGCTTGCTTATTTTTATCGTAAACTTTTCACGTGGACCTATTTGGTTTTATAAATCTTTAGTTAAAGCCGTATGAAATACAGTATACTATTGCTAATAAACAAATAATAAATTCTTTATTTATAGCTAAAAAAAATAAGCTAATACATCCAAATAGAGAAAAAAGAATAATCTTGAATATAATAACACAATAACAATATCTTCAATAAGTAGGTACGTAGGCTTTCACGGCCAGAATCATTTAGAAAATAAACCGCTTCCGGGTTATGCCGTGTGTCAAGATTTGTTAATGCTGACGTGTCGCGAACCATGTTGCTCGCTTCTTCAGAGCTAACTGAATACTGAACACCTACCAAAGAAATCTCTCTTATATACCTACATTTACACCTCGCTGCGCACATCTGGAGCTACCGCTCCCATGTGCTTTTCCACGTGACCGAGTTAGGATCGATTTCCAGACCCTACTGATGGCAGTGCCGTTCTCGCGATTAATGTTCTCAGGATGTTTGTAAATTTCGATGGCTTCTCTAATAAGCCTTCGATGATTATTACCCACCCTTGCCAACATCTTCACGTCATCGAAATCCATAGTGTGTCCCGACCCCTGGCAGTGTTGACCAACAGCGGACTGTCGAATCTTGCCTAGCCGGGTGTCTCTACTATGCTCCTTGATTCGACATTCGATGCTTCGTCCTGTCTGTCCTACATAGCATGTTCCGCACTCACATGTTATCACATGTTCTTCAGGAGTGGTGTGATATCCTTTGGGTTAGGCAAAAGATTCATTACCTTAGCTGGTGCTCTGTACCTTACCGTGACACCCAATTTGATCGGGTATCATTTCCTCATTTCACCAGATGCAGGTGTGAAAAAATGGATTTTGATAAGTGGTACTGCATTAATAAGACAAAGAAAAATAAAATGCATATCAAGCAATCCGAAAACTGAGAAAGAACCACCATCAATAACTATTAAAACAAAAACAATTAAAAATTTAAATAAAAAATAATAAATGGAATTCATATGAATGAATTTCAATGAAATATCAGATGTCAGGAACATACCATAGGTACCTTCGTGTTGCTGTATCATGATAGATGCCAATAAGTGATACCCCATGCATGCTTAGAAATAACTGACACTTTGTTCCTCCACAAAAATGATTGACATACAGCTCTAAAAAGTGAAATAAGTTCTTAGCTAATTTTTTTAAAAAAGATTTTGTAATTTTCTAAATAAATACTTGCCATTTTCAGGTGTTGTCCAATACCTTCAATTCAGGTATCAGATGGGGGTTCTGTACAGGTTAAAAGCTCTCGGGGAGCGACATAACATGGACATAACAATCGAAGGTTTCCACTCATGGATGTGGAGGGGGCTCAGCTTTCTCATTCCATTCCTGTTCGCGGGCTACGTATTCCAACTGTACAACGCATATGTTTTGTACCAACTTACATTCTACCCTACGGCAACTTGGCATATCACAGTGCTCAGTTTGATGTTCTTCACATTGTTTGTTGGGAATACCATGACTACTAGTATGGTCATACCTAGTAAATTCAAGGAGAAGGTCAAATTGCGCTACAAGCTGATGAGTCAAGTCATACTAAAGCGACGCAAGTTTTTAGAGGTATGGCAAAATTTTGTGAATATGTAGTTGTAAATAAATTATCTTTTATTTTGTGTAGAAGGAAGAACAGGAGCCAAAGAGAGATTAATGGAAAGAGAGTGAATGAGATTGAATGTCGACAACTGCAACAGTCAACACTCAGTACATATAATTGCGACTATAGCAATAACAATGTATTATTTTTTTGCATTTTGTATTTATTACTGGGATAATTAATAAAACTATCAATTGTATTTGGTGTTTCTTTTTTGTTCTCACATCTTGTACTTTTGTATCCACTTGTGTGGATTTGGGCAATGATGGCCCAAAACAAGTCATACCCGTCCAACTCATACCGGGACAAGTCATTCTAGGATAACTCATCCCGGGCTAGGGTTACCAGACATCTGGATTTTGCCAGACATATTTGGGCTATCAGGGCGCCCGGAGACGTCCTGCCGGGGATTGTTTGATCTTCCGGGGGAATTACCCTAACTCTTTTAACTTAAAAGTCTTAAAATCCCTAATCTTTAAACCGCCAGTAATGACAAAATTCCCTACTTTGCGTCCGACTGACGGCGACGCCGTTTATATAAGTATAAACCTATTCTTAAAAAGAAACAAATTGTTTTTGAAGGTATTCCATACTTGTGTCCGGATTTTTGAAAGTAAATGTCCTGAGACTGGTAAAATAAATCCGGTAACCGTATTGGCCCTGTGCATGCCCCTGGAAGGGAGATGAGAATCGATCTAGGCGCCTGTAGTGGAGAAATACTGGCCTACACTACGTGTTCTTGTGAAATTTCCCAATTTACTACACACAGCATGTCTAACGAGCAGATAATAGCTGTTCGCGGTAACAATAATGACCCACATCACAATTTGGCGTTCATACGCGATTGCACAATGTGTTGGCAAGACCGCAACCCCAGTAACAGAACGAGCTGTTGGATTACAAACTGTTCGCAAGGCCGTGGCCATTGACATGTTATGTTATGTAAAAATAATAAATTTTCATAAAAATTTAAACAGCACTAGTTTGAAATATGGTCAAAACTTATTAATCTGTGATGTGGTCCTTACCGGTTTGATATACTGACAAACACTTTCTTATTTAAAATTTAATTTAGAAAATCATTTAAAATATTGTTATTGGTAGGTCATCGAGCGAACTGATAAAATAGTTGTTTACATAGAGAAATAAAAACAGCAACATTTATGAACATAATCATGATCAACCAATATTTTTATCAGAAATATTATTTAAAAACTAAATTAAAATAAATCATTATCCCATAAAAAAAACAATACGTCTGCTATTTTAAAAATATAAATATTTTAAAAGACCACCACAAGAACAAAAAAATACAACAAGGATTAAATGCCGGCTGTTCAGTTGATAACCGGTTCTTAATTGTCAATAAAATGCATATAAAATACTGTGCGGAGGGCAATGGTCCTGGACTTGTAAAAGTGTGCCCATGCGCGATATCAAAATTTGAAACCCGCGTGTAATCGTCCTCCCCCTTCAATTAGATACCAAAAATTAACGAATAGCCCAAATGTTATAGTCAGGGATGTTAAATTACGGTAATTAATTTTTTTCGTAAATGCTACTTATTTTCATAAAAATGTTTGGTAAATAAAGGTCATTATTTTGTAGATAACTAGCACTTTGACTAAGGATGTTAAATTTCCATAATTAAATTTTCAGTTAATTACCGCTGAAATTAAAATTATTACTTTCATATTTAAATTACCACGAAAAAATTGCAATTGGTAAATTATATTTTCCTAAATTACCAGGTAATTTAAAATGATAATTTACCGATGACAGTAAGTTATGTAAAAAGAAAATTTCGGTACAGCCTTATAAGTCATTATATTATAGAAAACGACCAATCGCTGATGCTTTTCCTGATTTAATAGTAGTAGTTCATAATTAAAATGAAAGCAGGGACTACAATAAAAATACAGTTTATACCAGCAATTCATAAAATGGACAGCATAACTATAGTATAAAATACTGTAATTTATTACCGACTCACAAAACGATAACGCCCGGTTTCACAAACAATGATCACATTTTATCCGGATCACCAGAACATTTCTTTAAATCATGAATTTCATAGTAGGTATTCTGATTTAAAATGTGCATTATTGGCTCTGCTGAATTAAGTTATTACAAATCCGGATATTAGAATAGAATAGAATAAGCTTTATTGTGCCAGCAACAAACAGTTTTACACTCGTCAAAAATACATAATAGGGGATAACATCATATAGGTAAAACTACGAGAGCTGAAGGTGAGGCATCGCCTAAGAACGTAAGAACAGACGCATGAAAAAGCACTCTGTTTCATTCTAACGGACGGGAATAGTCTGTAACGTATCAGCAAAATAACAGCTGGAATCGATGACTCACCTTCAGCTCTCGTAGTTTTACCTATAGTAAAGTTCTTTACACTTCAGAAATCATACTCCAAAATCTCATTCACCAAACAAATTGCTTTGCTAATTAATACAGACTTTAACGCACTTCTCAATGACTTTGCACTCTGTTGCTTTAGGTTTTCACTTAATTTATTATACAATGTTGGTCCATGATATATTATGCCCGTTGTTGATTTTGACAACCTGTGTTGTTCTATACAAATGCTTAGCATGTTACGTGTGTTGTAGTTGTGGATCACTTCATGGGTTTTATATTTACTTGTTTCTATGAACGTACTTAATGCATTCTAATGCATAAATTGATGGCAAAGTCATAATATCGTTCTTTGTAAAATGTGGGGTGCAATCTTCTCTATATTGCAAGCCGTATACTACTCGCACTGCACGTCGCTGCAACGCAAACAATCGTTGGAGTATCGGTGAGTGTCCCCAAGCCAGAATTGCATATGATATATAAGGGTAGAAGACCCCAATAGTAAACAGTCAATAAGCTCTTTGTACTCAAGCTCCCACTGAGTTGTCTTAGGAGGTAGATATTTTTTGACAACCTTTCTGCTATGTAGTTTCCATGGTGATGCCACCTCAAGTTGGTGTCCAGAAACACTCCCAGGAATTTGGTTACTTCTTCTCTTTCTTTTGTTAGTGAGAATATCAGTTGAACTGTTTTATTTGTATTCAGCAGAAGTCTGTTTGCTGCAAACCAATCAGCTACTGTTGCGACCATTATTACCATTAATTTATTTAGTAATTTACCCGATAAATTACGCTCTTACATCCCTAAGTTACCTCCCAGGCAAAGCACAAACAACAGTGCACTTGTTGACTGCTTAGGAGTGGTGGGTGACTTTCACGCAAATACTGATGGAAGGCTTTTGAAATTATTTTATATATTCCGGTAAATTAACAACTGTAACTAAAATTCTCGGTAAATTACTGTTAAATTATCAACGGTAATTTATATTGACGATAAAATACCATCGCTTATTTAAGCCGTAAATTACGGTAATTAAAAATCGATAAATTACCATTAATTACGGTAATTAATTTGGTAATTACGTGGTAAATTACGCTTTTACATCGCTGGTTATAGTAAATAAGGATTGTTTACATGCTAACTGTATTGTCCTGTTATTGTTCAATTCTTAGATATCCGCGTCAATAAAAACCTCGATTACACACTTTACCAACAAACAAGAAAATAAAAACGCCAATCTATAGAAGAGATTCTAAATGTAACTTGAACAAAAATTGAAATTTTTGCGGTATGCGGTTTAGGAAAAAAAACCAGGTTCACTTTTGAAAGGTCTCTCGCGGTTTTGTTTAAACCGCCGGGAACAACAGCTTGATACTCATTCATGATATGTGGAAATCAAAATGGTGGTTAAACGCATGTTCTTTGTGTAGAGATTTCTGAGTTATAAGCCTTCAAACACAGGGCTCAACAGTTTTGCAACCGATAGTAGTCACAAATTGCCGCCAATAAATAAAACACTTAACAAAATTAAAACGGCAAAAACAAGTTACCAAACAATTAACAATACTTGTACAGCAAAATCACCTATTACAACAGCCAGATCTCTCTACACATGTTACAACTTGCGCTCCAACACGACTGTTGATACGATATTTTTAGGAAGCTTCGTACTGGGAACGATTCGATTACTATGTACTGCGAAGCATACGATTTGGCTACACACGCTACAATTTATTGTTACTGCAGCAGTTTCAACTAATGTCGTACTGCGTGCAGTACAATAAATCGTTACGTGTGTAGGCCGTTTTAGATATCACTGAAACTTTCAGTCGGATTGCAAGTTCATGGCAGCTGAGATACTTTTTTTCAATAATGATTTTTTTGCTTTGTAATCCTGGTGCTGAGTATTAGAAAAAATTAATTTAACATTTAAATAAAATCAAGCAATTTAATTTACCACCAAAATATGTCACCTATCCGCACTATGTTGATACTGTGCATTAAAAGAACGCTGAGGTCAGTCAAAAAACCCGTGTACGGCGTGTCCGATATATCGCTATTCTATCTCAACACCGCACAAGTGAGAGTGAAACAAATAAAACCCGTTTAGACACCAGAGACCTGTGATGCCTAATCAACTAGAGGTCTTCATTCGTTTTGCTGGCAAAATGAAACAAAGAAAACAAAATTTATAGAAACTTAATGTTTATATACCAATATAAAAGTGGATAACAACATGATAAAAAGCGATATACAAAGTGCCCTCAATTTAATGGAATATATTCAGGAAGATTTTTGAAGTTGTGTTTCTACATGGAATAAAAACACAGCACAAAACGTCAACACCTCTGGCCGAACGATTGTATACCATTTTCTAATGATTCTGTTCATGTGCTCTAAAAGAAGTACACTTCTAAAACTTTGTTTCAATGTTAAAATGTGGCATATATTCATAATACAGAGTTCCTCAATGATGATGAAGCCTGAATTGAATGAAATATTTCTTTTACTATGACTTTTTTTGACATGTGAATATTTTACAGAAGAAATAAACGTTGTCTTACTTATTGCCACTAAGTTGAGGAATACCTTATATAACAAAGTAGCATAACGATAAAATCTACACCAGCTGATTTTAGATTCCATAGGTTTTTCTACCAGATTTCTTTGGCGGCGAGGGACCATCTTTTGAAAACGGGTTCTGCACACCATCACCATCATCATCTTCAAAGTCACTGCCAATGGCTTGACTCTGATTACAGATCACTTTGACGTAACTGGATTCAGGAATTATGGTAGTTTGTACTCTTAACGGTTTCACCTACACAAAAAATTACAATTAAAGTTGTTTGTACAGAAAGTTTATAATGTTGTGGTAGGTCATTTGAAAGTACATCCACTGTTTTTTCGATCTCTATCAGGGTTGTTATAAAAACGTTTTTTTAATTTTAAACCAAACAAACATGTTTTTTAATCAAACGATGTTTTTTAACGAATCAATGTTTTTAAACACTGCAAAAAAACATGTTTTAAACATGAAATAAAACATATTTTAAATCACACACAAAAAAACATGTTATAAATAAGGAATAAAACTTGTTTTAAACATGTTTTAAATTATGCACTTTTTTATTTGTAAGCATTTTTATCGACGTCTTTTGATTCCTAGTTTTACTTGCTACTTCTGATATAGTAATATTTTCTGAAAAACAATAAAAACTGTTCAAATATCGGTAGTTTAAAACATGTTTAAAACACAACATTTAAAACAAACTGTTTAAAACATGTTTAAAATAAAATAGTTTAAAACAAAATATTTGTTTTAAAACATGTTTAAACACGGTTTTAAAACAAATTGTTTTAAACATAACAACCCCGATCTGTATAGCTTAAGAGCAATTTACAATGATAAGTAGCAGGGTTAGTATTAGCTTTGCTAAAAAGGTAGGAGAGGTAACTAACTCAAACTAATCCTGTGTAAAAAGGTTAATAACCCAGCTAGCTAGTAGTTTAAAACATGTTTACAACACAACATTTAAAACAAACTGTTTAAAACATGTTTAAAATAAAATAGTTTAAAACAAAATATTTGTTTTAAAACATGTTTAAAACACGGTTTTAAAACAAATTGTTTTAAACATAACAACCCTGATCTATATAGCTTAAGAGCAATTTACAATGATAAGTAGCAGGGTTAGTATCAGCTTTGCTAAAAAGGTAGGAGAGGTAACTAACTCAAACTAATCCTGTGTAAAAAGGTTAATAACCCAGCTAGCTACTACTTGCTAGAATAGTATCATTTACCACTAACCCTCTTAATTTACCAATGTAAATTGGGTTTTACAAAACCAAAATAAATTTTTACTAAAAACCAACCTTTTTAAACTTCTTGTAGTTTTTCACACAATGACCGGACGCATCAACAGTATCGTGTCCAACATCGCACCGCCCTCTTGAAACAACCAACGACTTTGTCTCAACCACAACGCACCCCCTAAACGACTCCAATAGCGCCGTCAAAGGATTTGATATGTCCAGTTTTAAGTCTGCATGGGCCACGGGCACTTGGCTCTTAGACAACCATCGGAAAGACCTTTCTGTTTTCAAGTCCATTGGAGTAACTGCAAACATTGTTGATTCTTGTTTTATATTAGGTTCGTTTATATTTACACCATTATCGTCATCGTCGATTGTGATTGTGTTCTTGGGGCCACTGGAGGTCTG
Source organism: Aphodius sticticus (assembly GCA_963966075.1). Taxonomy (NCBI): domain Eukaryota; kingdom Metazoa; phylum Arthropoda; class Insecta; order Coleoptera; family Scarabaeidae; genus Aphodius; species Aphodius sticticus. Next base: position 48,281,759 of record OZ014506.1, on the reverse strand, counting down.
CGAAAGCTCTGAAAGTCGAGCAAACAGGTTCTTTTTGCTGGATTTTGGTTCCTTAGAGGATATCTGGGTAACATTTGAGGTTGTTTTTAGCTTGCTCAATGCAGCGAAGGGGTTGACACGTTCATTGCGACGTTTTGTTGGTCTTTCAGATGATTGTTCGTCTGATTTGCGTTTTAAGGTGTTCGAAGCTGTTTCCTGTTGTTTATCGGAAGCAAGCGAAGCTGATGTGAGGGATTTTTGACCTGTCGTCAACGTTTGGGTAGCGGTTGTAGAGTTTTCTCTTGCTATTTTAAAATAATCTTGTATTGTCTTTGACTTTGCAACTTTTGATATCGGACTGTAACAAAATTATGAGTTAAATTTGTGATGGTAGGTAGGCGGAATATTTCATACGACTTTCACTGTATGTCACCAGTAAGTTACCGGTCGATCAGCAATGGCAATAACCTATGTATAAGTACTTGAATTTCGTCCAAATTACATTTTGAACATCACAATGAAAACAGGGACCAGTATGTTGGAAACGTTGTGACATATTATGACAATTATTGCAAAAAAGAACAGTAATGACGTTTGTCCCCATAATATGGTATTTGACTATTATTGGAAAACCATCTTAGTGTGTTTATTCCTTCACTCTACATTGTAAATGCATTATTTTTCGTAATTATTTCCTCAATACAGTAAGACCTCGTTTAACGCTTCCTCGATTAACGGTGATTCGATATAACGCGGTCTGCTCGAAGCCTAAAAATTTCGTAGCAATTCGTCGGTCGTAGCGCTGTACTTCCCCTAAATCTATATTTCGTTGGTGTGTTTACGCAGTTTACTGGCGTGCATCGTGTACTGTGAACGTGTGTCTTTGCAATCAATACGATTTGGAGTGCTACGTAGAACATTATTGTGTAAGAAAATCTATAAACATTGTATTTGTTCATAATGAGTGATGATAAAACTAAAACGACACGAAAAAGCATTTCTCTCGACATTAAAATGCAGGTGTTAAGGCGTTTGGAAAACGGTGAACGTCAAGTCGATATTGGATCCGCTTTAAATTTGTCTACCTCTACTATACGAACCATTTTAAAAAATAAGGAGAAAATTAAGTTGTCAGCAACCACAACAACAACGTCGTCGGCAACAAAGATAACCCGTTCCAGAAGCTATATTTTCGAGGAAATGGAGAAACGTCTTTGCATTTGGATTGATGATGAAATCGAACGCAACATGCCATTAAGTCAGTTAATAATTATGCATAAAGCCTTAAGTATTTTTAATCACATTCAATCTCAAAGAGGGGATACGACCGAGAATTTCGCAGCTAGCAGGGGTTGGTTTGATACATTTAAAAAAAGAAGCAACCTTCACAACATTCGAATCACCGGAGAAGCAGCCAGTGCAGATGCTGCTGCTGCTACAGCTTTTCCAGAAACGTTAAAAGCCATAATTGAAAGAGGAGATTACCCTCCGGAACTAGTTTTTAATGTTGACGAGACGGGACTTTTCTGGAAGAGAATGCCAAAGCGGACATTTATATCGCGCGAACAAAAGCGAGCGCCGGGATTCAAAGCAGCAAAAGACCGTTTCACACTTCTTCTGGGTGGTAACGCCAAAGGTGATTTTAAATTAAAACCATTGCTGGTGTATCATTCCAAAACACCAAGAGCCATGAAAGGTATTTTAAAATCTAGATTACCTGTGATTTGGGAATTTAATAAGAAATCTTGGATTACTAGAGAGATTTTTCAAAATTGGTTTACCACATATTTTTGTCCATCCGTAAAACGTTACTGTAAAATTAAAAAAATTGAACCGAAGGCTCTATTACTGATGGACAATGCTCCAAGCCATCCCCCCAACTTGGCAGATTTAAACACTTGCATTCCGGTTGAAGTCGTTTTCCTACCACCCAACACAACGTCGTTAATTCAACCGATGGATCAGGGTGTCATATCAAATTTTAAGGCATATTATCTACGTCGCACATTTCAACAACTTAATGACAAAACAGACGGCGAAAACAAAGAATCAATAGTACAATTTTGGAAAAAATTTAACATCATGGATGCCATTGGCAATATCGACATCGCTTGGCAAGAAGTTACTGAAAAATGTATGAATGGAGTGTGGAAGAAGATATGGCCGGAGGTATCCCAGGATTCTCAACGAGAAGAGCCTATCGTTGACCAAATTGTCAACCTAATGAATTCAGCAGGACTAGAAGACATAGAAGAACATGATGTTGAGGAGTTACTGCAGGTTTCTGGTGAGAGCCTTACCAACGACGACCTTCAAGAACTTGCAGAACAAGGAATTGAAGCAGACTGTGAAAATAGTGATTCTGAAAGCGAAGAACCCAAAGAACTTGCTACAGATTTCCTTAGCAAAAGTTTGATAACTATAAACGAAACTGTGGATCAAATTGTTGCAAATGATCCAGATTTTGAAAGGAGTACAAAAGCAAGACGAGGCGTTTTAGATGCAATATCCTGCTACCGACAATTGCTGCAAGAGAGAAGAAGAAAGCGACAAATGACATTAGACCACTTCATCGCAAAAAAATCGAGAGTTTCTGAAGAACCAGGACCTTCATCACAAAAATAAACTTTATATTTCTGTGTGCCTATGTTTACGTGTTATGTAACATACATTATTTTGCAAACTAATAAAAACATTGTTTAAAATTAAAGTAAAAATTGTTAATTTTTTGTCTTTTCCCCTTTTCCTATTTATTATGTGTTAAAGTGGCCTCGTTTAACGCTGTTTCATTTAGCGCGCTATCGTCTAGGAACGCATCCTAAGCGCTAAGCGAGGTATTACTGTATTTCATAAAAATCAGCGTAAAAAATTGAATTACAAAAAGTCCCGCCAAAACGATACTTTCTGTTGTGTGACCCGTTAGGAGATGTCAAATCGGACCATATGGTCTGTCAGCATCGGCATCGTCGCCGTTTGGTAATTGAGTTGTATGATGTGTTGTTTTCACAATTTCTACATAAAAATGGGTTATAAATGGTGTATAAATCCACAATGCAGAAATATGTCAAGAAAAACTCCGGATAAACTATTTGTAGCTGTTCCCCAAGATTTGAAACTGCAAAGAAAGTGGTTGGCTTGTAGAAATCCAAATGAAATAAATAGCGGCCAATACAAGTGTTTTTTGTTGTGAAGATTACTTCGACATAAGTAAAACTGACTAGAATAAGTTATCTATCGTATTTTCGAACCAAGTATTATCTGATCTGACAGCTTAAGGTTAGGGCTATCCTAACCTACAAAGTTATGCTTACATGGCACATTAGTGCTATTAAATTCAAACGGGAGAAGCATAAGAGCGCGTTCGTATAACCCGGTATTGTACGGTGAGAGTGACGCGCTGCATAATAGGCGGACTAACGTCATACGGCGTTTATCTGCATATAAGAGAGAGTCAGCCAACCCAGGTTATCTAAGCATTGCTCTCCCCATACCCTACCCTGACAAACCGAACATGCTCTAAGCATACTAACGAATGACGTCACTGGAGACTGAGCCAATTACAGAGCGTTTTCAAACACGTGATAGGACGTGAATAAAATTCAATTTTAATTTTGGTTTTTAATAGAAATAAAGCATATTTTTTTGAAAAGTAATAACAAATAGTTTTCTTAAACTGTAATCTATTAGAATGACTATAATACAAGCCATATTCTTAATACAGCCAAATACCCTATTAGTGTTAAAAATGATATTGCAATAACTAGTGACCGGACATGCACAAAAAAGTACTCTAAAATTCAGGCTTTTGGAGTTAGCGGCGGGCAAGGAGCCAGACAAGGCAGTACGCTTACAACGTTACTAGTCGGACCGCTCTGTTGATGACACGCGTACGATATTATACTACAACACACCTATGCCTCAATGTCTGAGTCGCTGATTCAAGTCAAATGTGTAACTGGTCCACCTAGTATCTGGGCTTGTTTAAGGTATCGAGACGGTTCATTGGCGTTGCCTGTGAAATACTGGGGATTTCAAATTTTCTATAGTAATCTATTAGCACATTCATTAATATTTTAAACATTTATTAATATTTAGTATTTCTTATAAATTAAATTAAATACCATTGTAACGCACTTCTCGTGCGCGTTACGCAATAAATAAATCAATATTTAACCCTGCGTTAAGTACCTAGCTCCTACATTCTGAGTTCGTCGTGAATACAATACGGTTGGATAGTATGTAAAATAATAGGTAGGTTCTCTTCACCAACAATTCGATATCACAGTACAAATTGTATTTTCGGTTGCCTATACGAAGTATTGGCAGTATTTTGTTCTACTATTATTTGCTGTTTCTGTAGGCGAAGGTATGAACATGGTGGAGTCGCCAAATATATAAAGAACAATCTAGATGCAGTAAACCTTAGCGATATAGAATCCATGTCTGCGGAGAAAGATTGCGAGATGGTGGGCATTCACCTTGCAAAGCGCAACCTTGTAATGTTGGCAGTATACCGTTCACCCGATGGAGACCGGGATGTCTTCTTAGCCACTATCGAAGACATACTGACCTGGCTCAACAACAACATCAGTATTGACACAGGAATTGTCATTGTCGGTGACTTCAACATGGAATTCTGGGAGTACTCGCCTGCAGGAAGAGAGATGATCAAGACCATGAATGATTTTGGGATGACACAAACAATATACCACCCTACCAGAATGAGAATTGATACACGTAGCTGCATTGACAATATTTTTGTTAACACCGACAATGCTGTGAATGCGCATGTACTGGATTACACCATCAGTGACCACTACCCCCAATGCATAACAGTCGAATGTGGACAGGTGAGCTCACCAACGCCTCGGAGACTTTACTCTCCCCAACGATTCGACCAGTTTGCAGCTACACTCGGGGACATTGACTGGCCAATTAGATGCAGCACCAACCCAGAACAAATGTGCAGTAACTTATTGAAAATTATGTGTTTAGCTGTTGAAGAGTGCTTTCCTCTCAGACGATGCAAAAATCTAGGAAGCCAACCAACCTCCTCTAATGCCCTTCGTGAGAAAAAGGAGGTTCTAAAATTCCTTTGCCGGCTTCAGGCAGACAAAGGTACTGAAGAAACTCAGGCAATCCTTGACAAAGTCAAACCAAGGAAACAGGAAGATCAAACAAATATCAAAATAGAGAGTCACCACCCTGTGAAGTACTTAATACATACTTTGCAAATATAGGCAACACAATTATTGGAAAACTCAATAACACCAATGGGACTGGAAGCACTAACTTACCCGTTAAACCAACACAACTTAGTAATTTCGATGCGACAACAACAGAAGGAATAGTAGAAATAATTAAATGCTTGAAAAATAAAACAGCTACGGATTACTACAACTTGAACACACGTATGATTAAACAAGTGAACCAAACACTTGCGCCAACATTGTCAGTGCTCTTTAATGCATGCCTGCATCAGGGGACATTCCCAGATCAACTAAAAATTGCAAAGGTACACCCCATCTTAAAAAAAAAAGGGGACAGAGGTAATTGTGAAAACTACAGGCCAATCTCCGTGCTGCCAGTCCTGTCAAAAATTCTAGAAGTAATCATCCACAAAAGGCTAAATAAATATTTCACCGACTACGGCTATTATTCTGAGAATCAGTACGGTTTTATAAGTGGAAGGAACACAAAAAATGCACCGGACTCGCTCTACACTCATGTCTGTTCAGAAATTAATGCTAAGAAAAAGACTGTCTTAAATGTGTGATCTTAGCAAAGCATTTGACACTATGTCGTATGATATTCTTCTTAGAAAACCGAGTCGGTATGGTTTGACTGGGAGGGTGTATGACATTGTTGAAAGCTACCTGCTTAACCGTCAACTGTATACCTCAGTAAATGGACAGACGAGTGCAACAAGAACAATTTCAAGGGGTGTCCCACAGGGATCTGTCCTGGGCCCAGTGCTCTTTGTGCTCTACATTAATGATCTTCCCGAACCTATAACAGCACATGTGACAATATACGCCGATGACACCACACTAACAGTGAGTGGAAATACCATTGAAGAGCTAAACAATCAAATGTCAACAGCTCTTCAACAGGCAGACTCCTGGTTCTTAAACAACGAGCTTCTTTTAAATAAGGAGAAAACAAGCAAGATCAATTACACCACGGACCGGTGGTTAACTAGTGATGAACCCGTGCGACTGGTTGGAGTAACAGTGGACTCTCGGCTCTCCTGGAAACCTCACGTGGATGACCTCAGTCTATCACTATCAAAAATTACTTTTGCCATCAAGAGAATCCAAAAAACCTCACGTGAAGAAGCTGCTAAAACAGCTTATTACTCGCTCTTCCACTCCAAACTTAGTTATGCGATAGAAATATGGGGTCACACAGCACACATGTACAAAATCCTTATCGAGCAAAAGAAGGCAGTGCGAAGTATAGCAGGTGTAACAAGACAAACTTCCTGTAGGCCTCTTTTTATTAAGTATGGTATTTTACCAGCCACATCTCTATACATCTTAAAAACCCTACTAGATGTCCACAAGGAACGTCGTGTCAACATAGTGACAAGAGGTGCAAAACATGACTACTTAACCAGAGGCCATGATCTGTTGGAGGGTATTAATAGCAGATTAAAAACAACAGACTATCTGAATCGAGGTGTGGCCTGGTACAATATGTGCCCACGTGAATGGAAACAGGATGGCTTCACTAATAAACTGAGAACTTTTATGAAGTCGCATGTATTCTACACTTTTGATGAATTTGTATCATGTATTACAGCATAGTATTGTTACTTATTGTTATTGATGATTACTGCACAGTATGAATAAAATTATTCTATTCTATTCTATTTTAAAATGAAACATTTACGGTCGGTATTATAAACGTCAAATAATATTTTGCTAGCGTCGTACTTTTTTTTACAAAAAAGTCTCGTAAGATCTTATTTGACGTTTGTAATACTGTTACAAAGAGTTAACCGAAACAGGCAGTTCAGGGAAAATCACGCGTTCTCGGAACCAACGACACATTTGTGTGGCGCGCGGAATTGGTCGAAGGAACTACTGGGGGAATCGTTGCTGGGGTCACATAAATAGAAAATCTTATTGTAATTATAACAAGTGTAAATACCATCCACACTCATAGAATAAAGTGTATCAACGAGTATAGTTGAAGAAAGTCTTTTTCGATCACCAGCTACCACTGAGAGTTAACCCCCATACACAAGTAGTGTAACAATTACCAGACATTAGTCGACAGATAGGTAGGTATGTATGTGATTTTCTACCACCGACAAAGAATTTAAAAAATCAATTTTAATTTTTCTATCTGCGAAGATACGACGTCAATCCGACATATTACATCTGTGCTAATACGTCAGTATAGTTAATAAAAATATGAAAATATCTGCGGCGCGCCAATGGTCTCCTAAATTGTGTCCTGGTCTCTAGCAATAACGGACAACCACCTGTTTTTTGTTTGCGCCACTTGTTTTGTGTATCCGTGATATTTTAGCCAAATATCACCGGTAAACAGAATTTTTCCGACTGGGTTGTAATATACATTTTCTGATTCCTCATATTGAGGAACATAAAAAAATTCCAATTATTTTTATTTCTGTCTTTGTAGTGACAGCACTTCTTCAAAGTGTCAAAAATTGCGTTTTCCGGTATTTTTTTATCCTCTGCCAAAAAATAATTTTAGGTCACAGAATTCTCTATGTAGCTCCATGTAGAAATGGAAGCTTAAAAATAATGAATTAAAAAATTAAGGAATAATTTAAAGCGGGGCAACATCGGACTTTTTACCAGATGCGGGCCAACTTTATTTTCGTGCGGACGCGTTTGTAGGGGTTAGTAGCTGAGACAACGTTGTGTCTCTTTGTAACGGTTATCACGCATTTTGAACGTTATAGCTTATAGCAAATGATAACTTGATACCTTTTGTTTGTTTATGGAAAGCTAATAGACGTTTTCGATTAATTTATTTGCCCTGAATACAAATCCGACCTTGAAAGTTGCATGTCACATCGGGTTATTGTGTTTTGTTATCTCTTTAAGTTTTTATTTTAACAACAACAAAAATTTATTTCCTTAAAGAATCGCTGTAAATGCTTCAATAACATTGGTGAACAAGGTTGCAGTTTTTCAGCTAAAAGTGTAGTCTCAAGGTTTTACCATCAGATCATTTTTACATTTCTTGAACAATGGTTTCAGATAGTATGAATTTTTAAGAAATACCAAAATCAGGTTTTTTGCATTTTGACCCAACGTTTTTCGAACCTTACACGATTTTGCAGCCCGTAGTAGTTTTTAGTGAAAATAATTCTACCCAAAACGTAATTTCATATTCAATTTACAAAATCAATGTTCCCTAAAGTTATCAATATTTTACAATTTTTAATTGTCCCTATCTCGATTTATTACACATTTTAAGTGTACAAATATATTATGAAGGAACATTCAAACATATGAATGAACAATTATTTATTCTGATGCACATTGATATAAATTTATTTGCACATTTATTTTTCTTAATGCTCAAGTCATTTTTTATATTGCACTAATATTTTTTACATTGCTCAAATATTTTATCAAATGCTTAGAATAAATCCACATTCTATTTTATATATTGCGCATATAATTTGTACTAACACTCTTTGGTGAATTCTTGCCCTTCGTAACAACTAATTCAGTAAAGGATATTGGGTATGACGGTCTTCAAATGAAAATTTGATGTTAAATTATTATTAAGGTATTTAGGAATAAAAGGTCGGAAGACCCAATATCCTTTACTGAATTAGTTATAATTTGTACTGTATTAATATTATTAAATTGAGTGTCTTGTTTCTACCCCAACTTGTTTCTGTCTCATTTTTACACCAATTAACCGTTTTTTATGTCATACCTGAGAAAACAAGACTCCTGTTTTTCCGCTCCAATCTTCTTCCGCTTTGCTTCTTCCTTACTCAAATCTCCTCCTAATCTCTTGACAGCGCCAGTACCTTTTTCAGGCGATGATTCGAGTAAGTCAACAACGTCGACCTGTGTTGAAGACACAGGGGGCTCTCCTACCGGAGCAAAAATATCATCCTCGTATGTCTCTGGGGCAAAACCCTCTGTTTTCACTACATCCGACTGTGTGTGAGTTAGCGGTTCGGTCTCCATTGCCAACATGACAGGAGGATTAACCATATTTGCCTCACCCAATTCCATGAGCGTTCCAACACGATCAAAATTCGGATTGCAATCCTTCTCACAGGAGCAATTAAGCAACGCCATTGCTATCTCCTGGTGAGGGATTAGGCGCTTATTCAGCTTCTTCAGATGCTGGACAATCTCGTCAAAGTTACTCGCAGATTGCTGAGAGTTTCCTTCATCAATGACAAACAGGTATTGTGGTGAGTTGGAGGTTAGTTCATGTTCAGTTATTTTTTCATCACTGTATAAAATGGATCTGCCACCTGAGGTTTTGAAAAGAGAAAATTAATGAGCAAAAATAGTTCTCAAATGAAAGGTGGGACTGTTAGGCCGAGAGTTTGCTACAAAATCACACCCTCATAGAACATCACTACAAAATTTTTATATACATACTCTAATAATAATGTGGTATGTCCATCGGCAGCTGGTCAGAAATGCACGGTAGACCAGTATTTAAAAAAAATCGGGTGTGGCCAGGCACATTACTTGATCATAAAAATAATAATAAAATATAATCATACTATATATAAAATTAATAGTTTAGCAGCATGAGATTTGATCGAGATCGGTCGTGACTTCATTAAAATAAAACTAGTTAGCCAGGATTTGACAGATATGTTTATACTATTGACAGTAGGTATTGTCAAAACATCAACGTTTGACACTACCTACTGTCATTAGAATGAAAATATCTATCAAATCCTGGCTAACTAGTTTTATATTCATGCAGACATGACCGATCCCGATCAAATAGAAATTGCTCATGCAGCTAAACTATTAATTTCACCAAAAAATGTCATAGACATAAATTATACAAAAAATTTAATTTATTATTTAACTATTTTGACGAAATTACAGAAATGGCGGGTCATTTGCAAAATCGTTGAAAATGCTAAGAGTTCCAATTTCCTTGAACCCTTTTGAACAAAAACCTTTTCAGCTCCAAGTTTAGTCATGAAACTTCTAAATATGAAGTTTCGTCCCGATAAATTTCGTAGTTTCTCCGGAATCGTCGCCAACGGGTACACACACACACACACACACACACACACACACACACACACACACACACACACACACACACACACACACACACACACACACACACACACACACACACACACACACACACACACTCGCACAGGCAGACAGAGACAGACACACGCACACAGACAAAGACACCCACACAGACAGACAGACAGACAGACAGACACACACACATACGGCGTGATTTGTCGCGCCGACAAATCGCGCCATCTGGCAACACTGATGCCGGGGAACGCACACACGCACCCATAAAAAAAAAATAAACATTATTAGGTCTTTTAAAGTAAATGAAATGAAATGAAATTTATTCTAGATGCAAAAACAGGCTACAAAATATACATTATATATAATATGGCAACTGTACAGCAATGAGTCATTGTAAGGTATATGGACCTCTTCTTTCTTCCTTAATTGAGGGTTTTCATGTATCTAAGAAATTCTTCCACGGAGTAGAAGCTGTTTTCTATTAGGAGTTTCCATAAGTCATGTTGAAATGTAGTTAGTCTTTTTTCCATCCAGTGATTCGGCAGAGCGTTCATAAGGTGAAGGTGACGGTGTTGTGCTGCAGTGGTGGTGGTGCGATGGTAGGGAACCGTAATGCTTTGGGCATTCCGCAGTTCGAGCCCTGTGTCCTCTCTTCTTCTTTGGTATTGATGTAGCTCTGATTTTGCTCTGGACAGCTGTTGGTAAATGTAGGTTCCAGTAAGAGTATTTATACCATATTTCTGGAATAGTGGTTTACAATGGGTTGTTTGGCTGACCTGGGCAATTGATGTTACTGCTTGTTTCTGGAGAATAGCTATGTTTTTTGCATGTGGAGATTCGCCCCAGAGATTTAACCCGTATGCCATACGACTGTGGAACAGTGCATGGTACGTGAGCAATGCTGCATTTATGCCTGCAATCTGCCTAGTTCGTCTGACGGCATAAGTTGCTGTCGTCAACTTTGCTGCAAGTTCTTCTGTGTGATTCAGTCGGCCAGTCGGGTGTCAAGGGTGATACCTAGGAGCCTCGAGCAGTTTTTTTCAATGGTTGTATTTCGTTTCAGGGTGAAGGTTATGGTGTTTGTTTTCTTTGTGTTTAACTGTAGACCATTCCTAGTAAACCATGTTTTTGCGTTGTCGAGCAATTCCTCTGATCGTTGCGTCAATGTCTGGATGTCACTATGGCGCGCAAGAAGGGTGGTGTCATCAGCAAAGAGTATCGTGTTCTCTCCGACATGGTGGGGCAGGTCGTTTATGTAGAGGCAGAAGGAAAGGGGCCGCAACAAGCTCCCCTGAGCCACTCCAATGTACACCGGTAGCAATCCCCCCTGTCTCCCCTCAGTAAAAACGGTCTGTTTTCTGTTGTGGAAGTATGACTGCATCAGCTGGAGCAGCAGTCCCCGGACCCCATACAGCTCCAGCTTCTCCAGGAGGACGTCGTGGCGAAGACAATCAAAGGCCTTGGAGAGGTCGCACATGGTAGCCTAAACGTCATCTCCCTCCTCGGCGGCGCACCACACGAAGTCCAGAAATGATCTGATCGCATCAATCGTCCCACGTCCCTAACGAAATACGAACTGCTGAGACCCAAGCATCTGGTGTTTGTTTAGGAACGACGTAAGCCTTGTCAACATAGCCGCCTCCAGCACCTTGGACATCACTGGTAGTACTGCTATTGGTCTATAGTTGGAACAGTCAGCCTGGTCTCCTTTTTTGTGGATAGGTGTAATTTTCGCTATCTTCATCAGGTCTGGCACCTCTCCTTCTACAAAGCAGGCGTTGATGATCTCCGCGATGGCATTGGCTATGTACTGGGCGCCACACTGCAGGATTCTTGTGCTCAGGTGGTTGATGTCTGTACTGTCCCTTGTTTTTAGATTTTCGATAATTTTTAAAATTTCTTGAGGAGTGACTGGTGTTAAAAATAAACATGTAGGCTGTTTGGAAATGTGGTCTCCTATCGGCTGCCTTTGATAGGGTATGGAGGTCCCCACATTGGCAAAGAATGTGTTGAATTCGTCTCGGTGTGGAAGTCGCCTGTTCTTTTTTTGGTGTTCTTGGGTTTCTTGTCTTATTATCTTCCATATTTCAGCTTGACGATTGGTTGCTCTGCTGAGTTGGTTTCTATACCGAGCGGCTTTTTCTTCCTGGGTCGCTTTTATGTAAAAATCCTTGTACCTAGTCAGCGTTTTCTTGAGGTCTTCCCCGCCCAGAACATTGTATGTCTCTTGGATAAGGTTTAGAGTATTTTTTATTTGAAGGAGCTCAGGAGACAGTTTTGGCTTGGTTTGTTTTTCTCTTTTCCATCGTAGAGGAAGAGCTTGATTTACTAACGTCCGATATTGCTTCAGGAAGATGTTGTATTTGATGTTGGCTCCCGTAGTTTCTGTTACTTGGTTCCATTCTTCTTCCTTTAATAGTTCTTGTAGGTTATGGAATCTTGTTGACGATGTGAACCTTGCTTTCTTTCCTTCGGTTGATACATCCGTAGCAACTTCTAGCTTGAGCAGAATACCATAGTGATCTGACAGGCCGTGTCTTAAGGGGGGATTCCGGTTTTTTCCTCTAAAATTACCGCCTTCTTTAGAATTTTTTATTGGCGAGACTATGCAATAAATTGATTCCAAATTTGGCACAAATATTTATTAGCTTTTCAAGTATTTACAAAAAAAAATAATACAGAAATATGATGAATCACGCTCACTAGCCACCCGCGACCATGACACTGCGCGAAGATCCGCGGTCACTGGTTGGCATGATTGGGCCACTCCAGGTGATCTGAAATAAAAATCTCGAATAGCGGCCTACTTAATACATAAGTAGTTATCATTTGATGAACCAGAAAATAAAAATATTTATATTTGAGGAAATGGTGGCTTAAACTCAAAATATCGATTTTTCTCAAAAAAATTGACAATGTTTTTTCTATAAAAGGAAAAGTACATAACTTATTGCATTTCTTGTTCATCAAACGATAAAGGCATGTTTACTGAACATCCAGTTAAAATTTGAAGTCAATCGGTCCAATAGGTTTCGAAATATCATGCCAACCGTTTGCGAAAAAACTGTTCCGAGAAAAACACGTTTAAACATTCAAGTACAGTTTATTACGGGACATCGAGTACTTACAGTGTTTTTCTGCTAATATGCTATACCAGAGCCATACTTTATTCCTTCCTCCACTTCGTAGAATTTAATTTGAGACTTGCTCATTTCTACGCCTTGTTTGAGCTTATTTTGCAGCCTCTAGTGCACGTCTCGACGACATCAACAAACGAAGTTTCTCGCGAACATTTGCAAATATTTTCGTTTCCTTACCAATAACGATTCCTATAGTTGTCATAGTTTAGAGGATGGCAGAAAAGCCTTTATTATAAATGCCTGCTGCTGCATAAGCCGCAATTTTGGCCCACGGTGAAGATGTTTGGGTGCGAGGCGGCAGACAGTAGAATTGAAGCTTTAGTTGTTGTTTTGCGTGTCACCACTAGGGGTGGGCGATCTCGGAAATTTGTGAACGATCTTTGATCACAATTTGAGATCGATCTGATCGATCGATCGATCATGATCGATCAGATCGAAAAGATCGATCTTTTGATGATACGTACATGGTTGGACACTTGTCGTACGTATATGAAAGAACTGAAAGATCGATCGATCGATCGATCTTTTCGATCTGATCGATCAATCGATCACGATCGATCTTTCAGTTCTTTCATATACGTACGACACGTGTCCAACCATGTACGTTTCATCAAAAGATCGATCTGATCGATCTTTTCGATCTGATCGATCTGATCGATCTGATCGATCTTTCGATCTTTCAAATAAGATGATCGAACGATCGATCGATTTTTTTGCCCAGCCCTAGTCACCACCCAAACACTGTTCTAGCAACTCTCTCGACGACAAGTCGTTGTAAATTGGCTTGATGGCATTTTCAACATTATTAGCAAGTGTTATCGAATTCATCCAGAGTTTTCTCGGCTTCAGTTTTTTGCAATTTGCACCAACTCTGTGATCCCACAGGGCAGTACATATGCTCAACCACTTTGTTAGTATATTTCTCCATAAATATAGTGATCCTATACAACGGAAATGTGACCTCACTTCTTCCATATCCCGTCTCCAAAACCCAGCACTATACTGTTCTCGTCTTCCGCTGTCGACAATTTATCGGCAGACGTACTAGCAAATGCTTTTCTTTCACGAGCGTGCATTCTCAGAAAATTTTCTTTTTTTGTTGTCCATCCCCACGTGTAGGAGTTTTTCTTGAGTGTTTTTTTTATCGATGATTGTTCACGAGAGAATTTCACAGAATAATAAACCACACACTGCAAAATTTTTTGGCTTGAAAAACTCGGGCGGAAAAATTGTACAGCGCGCGATACGACCGATCCGCGCGCTGCATATCTTTGGCACCTGCACGCCGTTGGCTTACAACTTCGCTAATTTTGCAAATTTTACCTTAAAACTTCGTACACACATTCTTAAGACCTTAAATAATAAAATAACGTACAGAAAAAAAAATCGATTTTTTTTCATCAGAAAACCGGAATCCCCCCTTAAGATCGCTGACGATTGGCAAGTAGAATTTATGAAGATGTTATCAATTGTGGTCTTTGAAGATGGGGTGACTCTGGTAGGTGTTGTGAAAATGTGGTTCAGACCGAAGGTGAGCATAGTATTTATAAGTTCTCTTACATCTCTGTTCTGGTTGGAGATGTCTATGTTGAAATCGCCTGTTATAATTATCCTTGTCTGGGGTTTGTGACTAATTAGCAGAGTTGAAAGCATTGTCGAAAGTATTTCGAAGAGCGTGGTAGTTGTGGTATCAGGAGATCTGTATACAACTATCACTATGGTATTCTGGCCTGGGAGATAGATCCCACAGGTTTCACATTCTTTCTCTATGGATAGTTTTGGAATGTCAACTAGATCTGTGTAATGAAGATTGTGTCGTAGGTATATACCAACTCCTCCATGTTTGTATTTGACACGTGTGAAACTGCTACCCACAGTGTAGGATTTCATGTTGTAGACGAATTTGTTGTGTGGATTTAACCAGTGCTCCGTCACACAAATGATATCGGTATTGTGTTCGAGAGCCAGATTTTCGATTGCTTCCAATTTGTTAGTGATGCATTGGACATTGAGATGTAACACAGTAATGATCGGGTGTGGTTTTAACTCTATAAAAAATGCTCCGCTTTTTGTTTTAGAAAATCTTTGTGTCTATCAAAATTGAATCGTTTTACCCCAACTCCTTTGGGCCAAAATTGAGGGTCATATAATTCTTCCTTCTTTTCTAGTGGTGCTGTGACCACAAAGCGCTTTAAATCATTTGTTGGATTTTCATCGTGCGGTAGTTCTTTGACAGTGATTTTTATATTTTTAAAGGATGTCTTGTCTTGGATGTAATCTGTTATCACTTTTTCCGTTGCTGCTGGCTTTATTCTGAAAATATATATCCAAGCCTTCTTCTCTATCCCGGAGAAGATGCTGTTTTTATCATTACCTACCTACCTAAGTACCTACCTACATATGTAAATATATGTAAATATGTGTAAATATACTACAAAACACATAGGTGCCGCGTTGCATATATAGTTTATTTCCAATTTCCAGCAACCAACTTCAATGTTGTAATCATGATAGCTCGGTCATCTACGAATAAAAAATCGGCCTTTGATGCTTACTTAGATGAATTAGAACTTCCCAAAGTGAAGCGACACCGTGTGGGTTTCCTTTTTCATCAAAATTAAGGGGGTTTGCTCGTATTCGTTCGGCCACAACGACCAGCTGAACAATTCATTAAATATTGCAAAAAGTATTTTAATGATTTTTCCTTGAAGTTTTAAAAAGAAAAAATAGTTTCCTACAGCTTTTGTACCAGAAGAAACAGCATGGTGTTATCACAGTTGTATTACTCGCCCCAATATCTGAATGTTGGAAAAGATACAGTTTTACCAGTAAAACTGAAATTTTAGCTTTAATGTTTGATAACTTTAACCGAAATTGATTTTTTTTCGACACATGAACAACTTTATTAATCCTTAATAGTTTATTGTTCAATGCATACGTACATTTCTAGTCATTATAATCACAGTCATTATGATGGTAATTATACGCAATGTACTCCAGGGGTGCGTTCAGATTTATTGGGCGTTTATCGGGTAAACGCCGCCTGGCTAAACGTCGGGCGTTTGTCCATTGCCCAGTCAATCTGAACGGTTTTGGCACAACCAGCGTGTTTATTTGAGCTTCATAACCTCAACAAGATAAATATATTAGCTATCTATTACATTGTTGGTGTAGACTTGGAAGAATTAAAATAATATTTACAAATAATCGTAACTGCTTGTAACAGGTTATAAATTTGCAGAATATTTTATAAGATGTGTTTTAGCTATTGCTATTTTTTTTAAAAACACATGAGTCCTTTTGACGATTCGTCTAGTTCAAGTGATCAAGAAATCGAAATGAATCTACAGGGAAATCCTTCCAGAAATCCTCCTCGAATTGAGAATTTTTCTCCGACCAAGAATTTCAACAGCATTTCCGAATTAAGCGACAAGCATATGCAGTTATTGGTGAAATTAACCTCAATTTTGGTCTGTTATTTGGTCGACTCCAAAGACTCCGATACCTCGATATGAACAGTATCGATTTGATCCCAGTTACAATTATTACAGCAAATACTTTACACAACATTTGTCTAATTCACTTAGATGAGCTGACAAATGAGCATGTTAACGAAGGTATACTTGCAGTAAACAATGATGAGGAAAATATCCCAAGGCAAGAGGGTGGAGTAGTAGAGGATGGCCATAACCGTAAAAATAATTTAGCAGATACCATACAAACATACATATACATATTGTAAAAGTATTATTACTTTGTCACATTTAGAATGAATTTGTTTTATTACTTATAATTCAATATAGTTGATTTATTACTCATTTATTTAACTTTAAATAAATATCATTTTAAAACATAGACTGTACCTATGTCTTTTAATATACTTGGATTTTTGATAACTGCCCCAAAAAAATTAAACAAAAATGTTTTTATATTAAAAACATTATTGAATTAATGGCTGAATAATTGAAATCACAAGCAAAACTGTCTGTAATCTCGCAGAACATGTTCAATATTCTAATCCCATCGCCACTGCGCATGCTCGCAAATTTTATCCAGCTCTCAACTTGGTTCAATTAGCAAACATCCGGTAAACGCCTGACGTTGTTTTTGAACGATCGGGACGTTTCGTCCGGTAAAATGCCCAACCAATCTGAACGCTTTTTAATCACCCGGCGTACGCCCGACGTTGATTCTGAACGCCCCCCAGGAATATAAATAACAAATAATAATAATATATTAACAGTATCACATCCCTTTGTATTTAACAAAATATGTAGATTTTAAACGGTTAGTGCGATTGTGAAATAGGACCGTTTATTTAAGTTGAATGTATAGGAATATCCATGTATGCAAGTCACACTCGTCGCAACCAGAATTGTGGCGTCATTGCCACTAACAGAAGTAAGAGTTGAGATTGTTTTCGGCTTATTTTGCACTTAATTTTGTATTCATTGGAACGAATTGTACTTTGTACTACATAGTGGTTTGTCACTACTTTTGTTATTATTAAAGATAGAAAATCGGTAAAATTGACAAACTAGTTCAGAATTATGTGCTCTTTAATGAGAAAACAGTTAAATTTCTAATGATTTCAGGGATATTTTTCTTTTAAAAAATAAAAAAGCGTAATTTTTAATATGGTCATAACTTTGTAGTCCGATCAACAGGTCTCTTTGAATTTATTTACAATTAGATTGTCAGTTTAATTGTTTTTCGCCAACAAATTTGCTGGAAACATAAAATATTGTCAGAGTTGGAGTCGGACTACGAAAATTATCTGGAGTCGGAGTCGAAAGTCTTTTTACCGACTCCACAGCCCTGGTTCTATGTACCTATACTAGATATCACCGTAGATGTAGTTGCATGTGTTGTCATGAGAGGGAGTGTGTTGTCCTAGGTGGTTAAGGGGCATTTCTTTGTTGTAAAAATGTACACGGCAGGCGATACAACGAAAACAATCGTTTAAAGTAAAACTCTTTAAATCAAGTCCCAAATCAAGAACTATTCTTGAGTTCTGACATGGATCCAAGAGACAGGCAGCATCTCCGAAAAATCTCCACCCCATCAGATTGCCCGCACACTATCCTGAAGGTAGTTTACTCACAAGGCACAAATTGATGATGATACTTTTCTCGATACTGATACCGTTTCTACATATATGACCAAATGATACTGATAGCTGCTACATAATTCTATGATGCGTGGGCAAACGAGTATAAGTCACTATTAAAAAGGTATCCTTTTATACTCTTTTGCACACTCGTCATAGAATTGATAATACACATTTCACTTTATTTATTTATTTATGCCTTTCAAAACTGGTACTTGATATCACAATAAACTCCGATATTTTGTACTGAAATAAATTTGCGTGTTTGATACGTAAAATGCTATTTACGTAACAAATAATTTACATACCAAAGTAAAGTGTTTGAAAGTAACAAATTGATAGTTTTTGCAAATTGATCACTACAATATATAATTTCATTCACAAACAAAATCCCAAAGTCTATTTTGTTGGACATTTAACATTGACACTTTAATGTCACATATGTTTCCCAACAAAATAAACAGGTGGGCCGACATGGGTCCGACTTCTAAGTTCGAGTCTCAGGAGGATGTAATATAGATAAATTTAAATTAAATCAAAAAACATTTTGAATATACCTGCCATGCCAATAATATCCTGTACTTTTCCTCTTGATTTACTCGTCTTAAACACAAAGATCTTGTTTTGAAACAGAACTTTCCTATTTGCTTGATATTTCAAAGATACATTTTTACTCAAGAACATCTGGGATAATGGAGGACGATAATCGGCTTCCACAGGTGGAGGAATATTCCTACAAATACGATCCTGCATATCCTCCCAAAATTGCAAACTGACTATTGGAATGCCCTGCATAAGAGCGATCAAAACCTTCAATGTCAACATGATTTCGGAAACAACCACATGCGTACAATTCTTGCTCCATTTTTTCAAAACCGTTCCGTTCAGTTTCTTGATGAGATTTGTAAAATTTAATTTATCAGTATCAGGTAGATTCGAGCACAAAACGTTGATATTTTTGTGTTCAACACTGCAAATTATTCTGTTAGTTTTCAGGTTAATGAAAATAGAAATACGAAATACGTACCAAAAAATCGACTGTAATATTCCAAATTGAATTATATACCCTTTTTCTATTTCTATTCTGTCATGCTTTGGTATTGCTTTGCCATTCACAAACGTTTGGTATTTTGATTCAAAATCTGTTAAATATATTTTGTCGTCCTGTAAAGTTAAAATAGGTAGGCGAGTATGTACAAATTTTACATTTGTATAAAGTAAAACTTACTTCGACCGTGACAACAGCATGTAATTTGCTTATCGAGCTATCATTCTTTATCAAAATATCAGTGTCCCTGCGCCCAATATTGTATTCTTTATTTTCCAGGAAATAAAAGGCCGTCGACCCTAAAATTGGCAGTTAAAAATAGATAAAAAAAGGATAATAATGGACCTAATAATGGTACCTTTTTGTGACAAGAAAATAAACATGATTTTCCAACATAGAACAATACTGCGTATTGCGACGTATTTCGTAATAAAGTTGTATGTTGGCCAAGGTAAGTTTGGACCTAATTGTTTGGCATATTAATTTATCAAAATAGATATTAGCATGCAAGGACCCGCATGCAATAATATGCGACAACTGCGTAAACACAAAACAAACACTGTTTAGTGACTTGACATTTGATAAACAATTGAACCAGTGTTGCCAATAGCGGTGCACCAAACCCGTGGGATTTTGTAAAAATGGCGAGTTTACGCCTATGAAAGGAGATGGCGAGAATGTCTTTGTACGCTATGCGCAGACTCTATTTGACCGCGAATTTTAAAATGTTTATAACTTTTGCAAAAATGGTTGCATAAATTTCTATCATACCCCAAATGGTAGGTAACGAAAAGACCTATATAGTAGCCCTTCGACGCTCGGAGTTTTGCTAAATGGCGATAATCTTCGTTCGAATAGCAAACGTATTTTATTATAAAGTTCTATTTTTATATTTTTTTTGCAATTAAATGTTTTTAACACTAGTTATAAATCTGCATGTTTCATGATTTTTTTCTTGTTGATCTTTCCCGTTATATCAAAAGCCAGGGGGTGCACCCCCTTGCCCCTCTCTGCGGGCGCCCAAGCTCTGCAATGGTTCATATTTTAAGATTATGTGCAATTTAAAGCATCTTGCCAGAAATAGTTAGATATTGCTATCTAGTGATTATTATTTATGTTCCACAATGGGATGGGCTAGAGAAAGGTAAAAAAAATTCATCGACTCTTATTATAAACTTATGTATTCGTTCTTAATATACAAGCTACTTCTTCTTGGCGGCTTTCTCTCCAACTTTCTTCGGCTTGGGCTTTGGCTTGTCACCACCCTTTGCCATCCTCTTCTTACCAAACAACGTTCCGTTCCTGGAAGCGGTTTTCTTGATGGTGAAGAACGTCTCAGACCTGATCTTATTTCTGCGGGTCCTAGCGTTCCTCAATTTGAAACGGTCAAAATCGGTCAAAGCAGCACGCTACAAAAAATGGTTTATTTAATTAGACATACTCCCAACCTTTTTTAAATTCTATTAAAAATAAAAATATTCAGAATAAAAAGCGGCATCATCAAGATCAGCCGGCAATTCCTATCAAATAATTGGGATCATCACATAACAAATTGCAATTATAATTCTTGTAAAGGATACTCATGTTTGATTTCTGGCCCCAATCAGTTCACTTCAATCTGATTAGCAATCATTTCGCTAAAGTGACATTCAATTTTGCTCGTCTGATTCAACGTGATTCCACCAATAGGAAACAAGTATGTACTTCAAATTTGTGATCAAGAAGGCCAACTCAGAATTCATTGAACTGATCGCGGCCAGCAATCAAACGCGGCTAGTATTTGTGGGTTAAAACACCTACCTTTTCTTTAGCGGCTAATTTCTTGGCCCAAACGGATTCACTCCATTTCTCATCAATTTTAGCATCATTCCATGCCTTCCTGACAATACGTGTCGAAGCTGTGAAAGGGAACTTCAAGTTAAACTTGGTCAAATGCAATTGGTTCAATCTAATTTGACTTCTGGGGATGTTGTGGGTTGGTCCATCAATAAGAACCTATAACAAAGTAATTATATCAATACTGACACTACTAAAAACAACAACCAAATTCGTAAATTAAAATCAGATATAACTTAGCATCATTGCATATCAGTCGGCAATTCCTATCAAAGTTAAGGATCATCACTTAAAATATCGAACATAACCAACAAAACGTGAAACATAACCTACTCACCCTAGTTTGGTCGATAATATCTACAATGCTGCAAAGTTTGCCCTTTTGAGGCCCGTCTGCGACTAATGCCACACGGCCGGTCTCTACAAACCTCCTAAACGGCTGTAAAATAAAAAAAATAGTCCTAAAGAATACCACTTATTATCGCATGTTGGATTGCCATGTGGACAATACTCTTAATGTTTTGTTTATTCCATCAGAATCTAATGTATTGGTGTTTTTAAAGAAAGTAAACAATATTTGAAGAAAAACATATAATAATTGACATTAATAATTGACAATATCAAATAAAATTCAGGAATTAAACACAACACAACTTACCATGATCCTATGGAATCTGGAAAAGAAACTTATGGCCGTTAAACCGCCGGAAATAGGCTATGATACTGTGACGGTCAAAAGAGAGACCTTAGTGCAGTGCTGTAAAGAAATATGTAAGAACTGTCTATTAATGAAATGATTATTATGTATTAATTATGAAAAATATATAAATAATTTCGACCGTATTTGAAACTTATAAATAAATAAACTTTACAAATTAAGTAATTTTTTGAGTTCGCTCGGTCGGTAAAAAAAATCCCCGTTGCGCCATGCGATCACCACCCATAGTGCGGGATGAGTGCGGGGGCTCTGCTGACAACGGCTGTCAAACTGAAGTCAATCAAATGCGCATTGCCCATTGTCGTAAAACCTTTAAAAAAACTTGTAGTAAATTTGTTATATCCCATCAATATGGATTACAATAACTTTAATCATCACTACACTCAAGCGCGTAAGGAAAATATGATTAATAACAACAAAATCAACAAAACAACAATATTTTTAGAACAAACCCCACATATGTTCGAGAATTATTACGATAATCAGGCGTTTTCTACAATTGGTGTCCCATGTAACCCCCAACCGCTAACCAACAGGTACGTTTACGTGAACCAGAACTTCCGCAAGCCGAGTACAGTGCTGATTAACCCAAATTTCCGTAAGACGGTCCATGTCAATCCAAATTTTAAGGAGACTGTTCATATAAACCCGAATTTTCTCGGTCAGATTCATGTAAATCCTAGGATTGTTAAAGTTAAGGACGCCCACATTGAAGAACTGAAACCCGAGGAGGTAAAATGTGATATTCCAGTACAATGTAAACCTATAATATCAACTAGAACCAAGTTAGTTAGGAAAATTACTGTTACGAAGAAAGTCAAAGATGTAACCATGAACAGATTGGAAAGCAGTCAATCTGTACATACCAAATACAAGATTATTCGACTATCAGGTGAACAGAAGTTACCAGTTCGGAAAAGTAAATATAAAATTGACAGGACTGCGAATGAAAGGATTATTGTCAGGAAACATGTTAGATCTATATATCGCCTACCAAATACTTCTTCAATGAGCGTGTCAGCCAAAAACAAGAAGAGGTTAATAAATATAAATGGCGTTTTATACAAGAAAACACCAAATGTACTTAGAAAAGCGGATTTGCCTACAAAAAGAATTCAGACAAACTCTAATAAATCAAAGTTACTCAAGATTGATGGAAGAGTATTCAAGTTGAATAGGAATGATAGGACACTTACGCTGAGATGTAGCTTAAGTAACTCGAGTTCTAAAAAGCTTATGAATAAAAGTATTCTTAAGAAAAAGATAATGTTAAGGTATGTGTTGGTAATTTTGTTCCTTTCAAAAAATGTTTGGTTTTCGTTTTTAGTCAAATAAAGGATTTTAAGAACAAAATTTTGTCAAGCAAGATGCGAAAGTCCAATGTACCGTGCCTAATGTATCGCCGATACGGCAGATGTCCTGGAAAGGATAACGGAAGATGCATCAGCATCCATAATGCTGATCAAATTTCTTTGTGTACAAGGTTTGAGGTTTCTTTTCTTTTGTCGTTAAGTGTGGGTTAACTATATATATATGTCGTAGGCAAATGGTTATTTTAGGCAAAAGGCTTTTACCTAGACAAATGCTATTTATATGAAACCTTTATTTATATTTTTAAAGCTATTTGACTAGGCAAATGTATTTGCCAAGACCGTTGTTAGGCAAATAGCATTTTGTTTTCAACCGCGTTTGTTTTAAAATTATGTGAGGTTATGTACAATCCGTGAATGTTTGTTCTCAAATAGGTCATAATTAATACTTGGTCGTTGATTACATCTGAGTAATATCGTATTCTAGTCATCATGGTTCTAATGAAGTTACGCCTGATTTGTTGTTACAAGCGTCAACACTCATAAATGAAGAGATACGATTTAATATGGATTAATCTGGATTTTATTCCACTAAAACAAGAATTTTAGGTTAGGAATGTTTAGTTTCCCTTTTACAAGGAAAAAAGTTATACCATACTGAAAAACAGTAAATTTTTAAATTCTTTTTGACTGGGCGATTTGACGCATTGATGCAGATGATGATATCACGTAACTATTATGCACATGGAAAATCATGCGGAACAAATGTACAACTCAGTGAACATTTGGTGTGTTGAAACGTTTTGCTTGTCTTCATAATGGTTCACCGATATGCTGCGGAGGTTACTGTGATGTTCCAAACATACAGCCGAACAAAGTACGTATTGTTGTAAAAAGGAACGGAGATAAAGTTATTATATATATATATATATATAATCTTGAACCCAATTTTACCCGAAGGTGTTTGGGTGTATGTTCATTTAAACACTGCTCACAGCTGCACAATTCACGAATCTTGTCCAGCGACTTCTGTCTTTAGATATAACTTTTGCTGCGTTCCAAGATATTCCTCTCCTTTTCAATATTCCCGCTATTTGCTGATCCCAGGATTTTCGGGGTCTTCCTCGTTGCCTCTTGCTTGTTGGTCTTGCTTGCCATATCTTTTTCCTGGTCTGATGTTGCTCATTCTATTTAGGTGCCCGAACCATCGTAGTTGTTGTTTCTCTATTTTTATAATCATTGGCTCCAATTCCTCTCTTACGATGTCGTTTCTTATTCGGTCTCTCCTTGTAATTTTTTTTACTCTCCTCAGGTACTTCATTTCTATCGCTTGTATTTTGTATTTAACTACAGACCGTCAACAATCACAAAACCTCACATAATTTGAAAATCCAGCACTATGCTGACTATGCGCACTGCCGTTTCCAGTTCGTCTAAATGCGCACATTTCACGGTCACTTGCGATTAGGGTTACACTCTGTTCACTAAAACCAGTTGCTTACGTCGTCATTTACTCTCCGTATAAATGAAATTGGCACAGAAGAATAAAATATTATTGCTGCCATTTGGATGGCAATCGCAGCAATGAGTTTTTGTTATACAAATGAGGATAACCGACAGAGAGGAAGGAAGAGAGACTCCCATTAATTGATGATGCTACGGACTTCTCTACCTGTACGGAATGTAGTTTAGCGTAGCGAAACGTGACCAATCGATTTCTAAACAAAATGATATTTGCCTAACAACGGCTTTGGCAAATTCATTTGCCTAGGCAAATAGCTTTAAACATAAATGAAGCCTTTTGCCAGGCCGTGTGGCCTATGGTTTGTATCCTTCGTTTCCAAATCCTTCTGTCTATTGCCAAATTACTCCAATCCTCCAGTCCATACGCCACCAAATCTTAAATATTTGGTGGGTTAACTATAATGCAATATTTTTTTTTTTTATCTAAATTTATATTTCTTTATCAAAAAGTGTTTTCTGTGGTTTTTTAAATTCTCATCCGTGTGTTCAATACCAGTAGCTACCATTGATTCTATGGGTTCTTTATAAACTATTCTTTAAAAGTTATTACATTTTTGTGATATGCATTTAGTTTTAAGAGTGAGGTGGAATATCTTATTCGGAAACAAGCAATGTATAGTTAGCAGTGGTTAACTATTTATTAACGATTTGTTAAGAAGGTTAACAACTATTTGTTTTTTTTTTTTCTCACTGTTTGCAAACTCTCATCAAGGTATGCCGGCTTCAAAAGTGACTATTTTGTCAACCTTTGAATTAGGAATTCCTTTATTTTAATTATCTACTGGGTATATCAACTTTGCATCAAGAATCATAAGGTTTGTTCCAACACACGACTTTTATACCGTACACGGAATGGTTCTGGGATGGTGAGAGTCGTTTTTATGCGCAGGTGCCAAAATAGCACTCTCTGTGAACCGTCCACAAAGATACAAGTGTTAGAGCAGATTTAAGGCTGTTTTCAGTAGTGGTTTTCATCCAGATTTATAGATTATGCTGATTTGTTTATTGGAAGCTAATTGATGAAAGCTGCGTTGTTTGTTTAGTTTCACAGTTTTAATTAAAACACGGTTTTATCTCAATTTGTGCTGAAGTTCTTAAAAGATTAGACTTACAAACAGCTTAACACTGGGTTCTGCAGTTCATAGTTAAAATAGTATTAAATTATAGTATAAAATGAATTCAATTACACATTTGTAGCTTAGTAATCAATCTATAGGTATAATGTTTATTTTAAGGTATTTATTTTATCATATCGTATTTAATAAGTAATATTGTATTTAGTGTACAGTAGAGTCAAGGGTCGAGAGTCAAGTAACAAGGGAAAAATAAGAATCTAATTAAATTAATTATTTTTATTGATATATGATGCTCGAGAAAGTGTCACATTTTATAAAGTGTTTGTTTGCCACATAACGCTATATGCACACAAAAAATGGCAGGGTAGGAAACATTAACAAACTGCCACCTCTTGTGCTCAATCAACAAAAACTTAAGAAAATCAATCCCATTATTAATTATAATAATTCCGAAAAGTTCTATCGGTAAAGGCAGAAATAAAATTAAAAAAAAAACAATGTTTGAAACCAAAAGTATAAACGTCTTATATAATCTTATATAATCTATAAATTATTTCGGTGAATCTGGATCTGAAAACAGAAACTGTGAATTGAGTCTAGTTTTATCTAGTTTTTTCTTTCTCAAAAAAAAGACAAGATTCAAATTTTTTTCCTCCGATTCAGATTCTATGCAAGCAAAGCATGCGAGCATCAGTTAAACCTTTTTAGATTTTGGCTAGGGTAGTCGTTTAGTTTCAATTATTGTATTTTTGATAATTAAGCAGAAATCTGTAAAATGCTGCGATATCTACCCAACAATTTATCGAATAGTTTTTTATTAAGATAATAATTGTAGTATGAAATTTATTGTACGTACTTAAAAAATTATTGATCAGAACTGGGAGAAACTGTATTAGGTACTTACTTGGGCAAGTATATGTCCATACTGTCCAGAATATTTATTAAAACAGCTAGATTAAAACTTATGGCTTTTGTAGGTATATATATATATATATATATCATTCCCTTGTATGCTCTGAATGATCTAGTACACAATACCACCAGAGCATTATTGTTGCACTATTTCCTATAAAATAAAATGCAGTGAGTTTACGGAACAAGAGAAAATACTTTGGCAGATTCAAGATAAAAACACCTAAATAATTGACGTTTTATCTTCTCTCTCCTGATTTAAAATGTATTCCAAAACGTCCTCTTGCTTTCATTAACAAATAAAGAATTACTAAAACCTTCATTACTCATATTTCAGAGATTTGCAATTCAAAATGACAAAACTATATATGGTAATGATTTATTTTTAACCAGTACCAACGATTCTTGCCTTTCACCAGGTATTGAAATGATCGTACAGGAAGCATATCCTGAACAATCCACTTTGTCTTGGAACACAAATTGAGAATTGCAAATGTATCGCGTGAACCGTTTGCTGCTGAGATGGAAAGCCATATATTTATTGCGCAGGCCCTTGGCGATGCTGTGTATGATTCTACGCTGTGTTGGAACAAACCTATATAAAAATAGCAAATCACAAAAAATGTAACCAAATTTTTCATTCAATTTTTCAATCAGGTCAATAACGTTTATATATCAGTCATCTAGATGCATATATAAAAAGTTAACACGTTACACGACACAATTTAGGTTAAAATTATTTCCATTTTTTATAACATGTTGGCAATTGCACCTAGACGACTGTTATTTCAAACTGAGGGAAGTCGAAAGAAAAAGCCATATTAACAAAATTGGCATTATGGTTGCCCCAGTCATTCATGAGGTGGGGAAATGCAACGTATCGCCTATTTTATGTCTTTCTTCTACATTTTTAGATTTTTGCAAGGAGCATGTAGGAACAACAACTGTTTGCTGTCGCACAAGGTTTCCGATGAAAAAGTGCCCACTTGTAAATATTTTCTCGAAGGTTTATGTTCAAGAGAAGATTGTCCATACCTACATGTCAAAATTAACCCAAAAGCTGAAATTTGCAAAGACTTTTTGGAAGGTTTCTGTAAAAAAGCCAAGCAGGTACTGTTACATTTAACCATAAACAAATCAAATACATTGTTGGTATTTCAAGAATGTGTTTTTGATCTTCTATCACTTTTTATATGTTCATAATAATTTTAATATTGGATGATAATTAACAATTTCAGCTGTATTTAACTCCAGACCTATAACTATTGTTTCAAAATTTAATTTCGCAATCAAAACAAACAAACATTTTTTATACACTAAAAATTAAACAGGAATGTACACTCATATTAATAAATTATTCAAGTGCGACCAACGTCACCAGTTCTTATGTCCGGATTTCGAGAGGAATGGCTCATGTCCCCGAAAGATGTGCCAATATCCACACGGAACTGTGGTAAGGAATTTTAGATTAAGAACAAAAGTTGCAAAAACAAGTGCGAGAAGTTTAACAAAGAAAAGTCCAGAAACCGCGAATAATGTCAAGCCTGAGACAGTCGATAAGAACGTTAGGTATTACATCGACTCTAGCGGCGATCCAACTATCACTTTAGTCAATAGGGTAGAGTGCGACTATGGAGAGATTGAAGTCTGCGATTCCCCAAAACGGCGCAAGAACGTCGGTGATCTGCCTTCGTTTATACCGTTGTGAGGGAGGGACTGATTTTTGTTAGATTTTTTTTGCAACTTTTAAGCAAATTATTTTTGATATAATTGTTGGTAGATTATTGGTGGATAATAAATGTAGATACAAATTATTTTTTTAAATAAAGATCTTTACTTTATTGATGTTTTATTTTGTAAGTAAACATTCATATTTGCGTTTGAATAACCTAAACAAAAAATTATCAAGAGATCATGTCAAAGGCACCAAATCATTTTTTTACCAAATACATTCTCCCTTTAACATTGATACAATGAAATTTAAAGAAGTCAGCTGGCATGGAATAGTCCTACAGTTAGAAATGTTGGTGACAGGTGTAGTCTGCAGACTTTATTACCTGCGACGGTGGTAACTAACAATTATTTCCCATATGTGTGATGTGACTTTGGAAAAGGTACTTGTTTTTGGATGTTTCATATTCTCCAATTGTACTGGACTGTTTAGAAAAAAAGCAAAAACTTAAGTGATTAAAAATTTAAAACATTTTATGTAACCCGTGTGCTTATGTTGACTAGTTTTTCACATTTACTGTTTAGGCCAGCCGCAAACCAAGGATGCATTTTGCTTACCACATGCGTCCCAACACATTTTGCACTACGCAAATGCGTCTCAAACCCACACACTGAGAGAGCACAGCATATATTACTCAAACATGATGTTTGTCTAATGTGATATATTTGTTAAAAATATGCATAAAAATACGGCAATGGGCCCATCGCTAATAAATAAAATTGTGGTAAACATGATAACTTATGAAAAAAATAATTACACAAAAATAAAGTATATTTTTTAAATCTTTCTATGCTAAATTACAATTTGATAAAAAAACAGGTGGCTTATTCACAATTTTATGCAAAACATTGGTAGCCATATTGTCGTCATCCGAGGATGACAATTTTCTTATGGTGTTTTTAAAACATAATTTTCAGACAAAAATTAAAAAAAAGTCTGATGTGGCCAGGCACATATAAAACTAATGGTTCAGCTGCATGAGATTCTATTTGATCGAGATTGGCCATGTCAGCATTAAAATAAAACTAGTAGAACTAGACAGATATGTCGATTAAAGCTGTGTTCGGATGTTGTACTCCGTTGACACCGGGTACACCGTCCAAATGACACGTGTTATTGGGTGTAAAAACTGTAACGGTGTACAACATCCGAACGCAACTTATAGTATTGACAGTAGGTATTGTCAAAACATTAGCGTTTGACATTACCTACTGTCATTAGAATCAAAAAATCTGACAAATCCTGGCTACTAGTTTTAATGCAGTATGACCGATCTCGATGAAATAGAATTTGCTCATGCAGCTAAACTATTGATTGTACCAAAAATGTCATAGACATAAATTATTCAGAATTTCCTCTACTTTAATTTATTATTTAACTATTTCCAGGAAATTCCAGAAATGGCGGCTTATTTGCAAAATCTTTCAAAAATGCTAAGACTAAACCTCCAGTTCCTTTGAACCATTTTCAACAGAAAGCTTTTCAGCTCTAAGTTTGGTCATGAAACTTCTAAACATGAAGTTTCGTCTCGATACCTTTAGTAGTTTCTCCGGAATCGTCGTCACAAAAAACGGGTACACACACCACACACACAGACATTTTTTGTACCTTGGTCAAAAATGTTCAGGGGACCTAAAAAGACATATTTCCGCTAAAAACTCAAAATTTTTTTTTGGCACGATTACAATACTTTACATACTGCGTATGATAAAGTAAAAACAACATTGTTATAATTTGATAATCATAAAGTGATCCGTTTCCATAACTCGTAAAAGCAGTAGAAAATATATGCTCTACAACTTTGTGTTGTACTTTTGCTCTAAAAAGCAGTGGAACTGTCAAAATCCGAAGAAAAAACGTAGCGGCACTTTTTTCCAGGTAATGCTTTCCGTAACATGGTAGTGCACATTTTAATTACAAAATAAATTACGTTTTTTTTTTCAGGATACAAAATTTTAACGATTAGGTGTCAAATAAAAGTAATACTTATCCTAAGCTTATTTTTGTAGTGCGTGAAAATTAGGGTCAATTAGGGACAACAAAAAGCACAATAGCTTGTTTTCCAAATGACAAAACATTTAATCTGAAAGAATTTTTCAAGACTGGATCAGAACTGATCTGAAAAAAAATCTTAGTTTTGGATGGAACAGTAACCGGAGTTGAACCAAAAAAAATCGCTTTATTTTGCTTGCGTACATGTTTAATTTTTAATACAAATGGAGCTTTTAGAAAAAAAAAAAACAAAAAATTAATCATTCTGGATTTTTTTTGTTATTAGGGGTATAAGTTATTAGGGAGGTAGATATTTTCTTTTATAATTGAGAGAAAAGTTATTCAGATATGTTATGAGTAGAGGGTGGACTTTAGCACACATCGGCTACAGTCCATAAGCGGCGCCGCACATATGTTCAGTAGGGTATTATTATTACCAGTAGCGTAGCTACATACTCAGCGCCCTGGAGCAAGAAAAATCTGTGCGCCCCCTTCGGAAGAGGTCTGGCATCTTTTAAACATTTAATTTGATATAAAACTTTGAAATAGTTAATACAAGATGGCGGTAATTTTTTAAGTTAAAAAATAACTATTTCAAAGTTTTATATCAATGTATGCAGGTTTCTGCAAAGAATTAACATCCATTATTTAATTTAATGTATCTCACTTTCAATTCCAATTTTTCAAATCCAGATTGAACCAAAAAACGTATGATGTACGATGTATACACATTCTATGTAGAGAATTAAAAGACAGAGTTTCCTAAAAAAATCCATTATCGTCCGATCAATAAGAAAATCCAATTCCGTCATTTTTGACCGTGAATAACTCGCAACCCAGACACGATATTGATGGGAACTTTTTACACGTTATTTCTAATGCCCAATCAAAGGCATATTTAAAAATCCAGTTGGGTTTGTACTTTTCCGAAGTGAATAGCTTTATTTGTTTAACTCCACACGCGGTAGTCTACTTTTCCCGTATTTTGAATTGGCAAGCTTGCATTTAGAGCTTGTGGCGATATGATGCGTGTGCTGTAATGTAAATAATCAAAAAAATTTAAAAATTCTACAAAGTTACAACTATATACAAACGCAATAAAATAAAATTACCATTAAAATAATAAAATAACTTACGACCTTGAAAACAGTTTTGCAGTTCTGGTGAATGTTGGTTGTGATGCCACAGTACAGGGTCATCAAAATGGAGCGTCTACGGGAAAAAACCTTTTTTCCGCTAAGCGCATATCAAAATTTACTTCCACTTGGGGCGCGAAACAAATTCATATGCTAGGAGTGATCTGATTGGCTGTCTGCTTATCTTCTTCCTACTAGCAACACGCCATTGGCGTATCATGCGTGCAAGTCAGCTGATTTAAGGGGCTGTTATTTTAGTTCGTTGCAGTTCATTGTGCTGTGTGTTTGTGAATGATTGTTCTTCAGGATGCCCTACATAAATGAACAAGATACGTTTATTGTGGAGGCCTACTTCCGAAATTGCCAGAAAATGGGGAATGGTCCTTTTCGGTTACGTTGTGCGCCGAAGAGCTTATTCAAAAGTTTCCGGGTCAGTTCAATGTTTCTTCGTTACGACGACATATAAATCGTCTTGTAAACAAATTTTGATTGACAGGGTCAATAGATAGGAGGCCAGGCAGATGACAACCACAAAAATTAACCGAAGAAGTGCTACAAAATATTAGAGGTGAGGTTGTACGCAGCCCTAACAAATCAGTGCATAGGAGAGCGCAACAAGCGGGTAGGCAAGGCACACATTTATTGCTGGTTAAATTATAATGACGATAATTGTATAGCACATTTTCTGGCTAAAGCCCGGCACCCACTGCTTGCGATGCTATGCTACGCTGTGGGACTCCTTTTGTTGTAAACACAGCATGGCATAAGTAGATGCTTATTGAAACATAAATTTTAACATGCTTGCTGGCATAGCATAGCACAGCGTTGTATAGCATCGGAAACAATGGACGGCAGTCTTTAGTTTTTGTTGATTAATATCACCATGAGGTTTTTACTAATGTTTAATAATTAATGTAGTTTTGTAGGAATATCTTCTGGAACGATGTATACTGCAGTGCGAAAAAAGCTGAAGATGCATCCGTACAAAATATCGGTTGTCCAGGAACTGTATCCCCTTGATTTTGGTCGAAGTGTGCATTTTTGCAATTGGGCTAGGGACACCCTGGAAGATGATGTTAAGTCCTCCTTTTTTTCCGATGAAGCGTGGTTTCATTTAAGCGGTTACGTCAATTTCATTATTATTTGTTATATTGGTTATATCTTGTTAATAAATGTATTGATCAGTAATAGTGTATTTTCTTTTGAACATGCGTTTTCATTTTATTCATTTCTGAACTTTATGGGAATAATTTTATTTTTGTATAGGGCACTATATTTACGCGTATGTACATTCGGCTGCATATACTACACACTTTTGCTTCAGTACCCCTAGAGACGAGTCGCTCCGTTCGGCTCGCAAATGGACGAAGTTTTGGTATGCGGTTAGCGGAAAACAGTATTGTTTTCATAGACGCTCCATTTTGATGACCCTGTGTTCTAACCCCATTCATATGATGTTTAAGGACATTTTTTCAAGTTTCTTAAAGAGAATTATTTATTTCATCAAAATTATTTGGATGAAAATGTTTTAGCCAATTGAAACTCACCTACCACTAAATTGTTTTAATTTGCTCTTCCTTTCTTTTAAAATACGAAACAGTGTGTGTTTCATGTGCACAAGAAAATACTGAAAACCACTTACATACTAATAAGTTTATAAACACACTAATTTAGTAAAATAATGGCCATTTGAAACCGTCAAAAAAGTCATTTAAACTGAACAATATACAGCAATAGTACACTCAATAACTAAATAAATATGAAGTGCGCTTGCTTAAAAAAACGAACGTTTACCAAAGTACATGAAGTAAATAGACCACGTCAATCTATAAATCAAAATTATGATAATTAAGATCACAAAAAATTTTGATGCTTAGAATTTTATTTAGAAAATCTGGCCAATAGAATTTTTTATACGTTTTTATATATTTTTTATATATAAGTTTTTTATTGCCCTTCCAATTTTGCGCCCCCTCTACACGTGCGCCTGGAGCAGTTTGCTCCTACTGCTCCCCGTAGCTACGCCTCTGATTATTACCCATACGACCATACCTAAGGTGACCATATATCACGCTTTTGGCGGGACAGTCTTGTATTTTCACAATCTGTCCCGCATCCCGAAGAGTTAAAAATGTCCTGTTTTTTAGGAAGTATATTTCTTTACAGAATTTTTAGAGAATTACTAAGAAAAATACACTTATTTGGTTCAAACACTCTCTTTCAAATCGATCGTTGAAAGTAGTTACATTTTTATCATTTTAAAACGACATTTTGGGGTCGCCACCAGTTTTCACAATTAGTACTATTTTTTACAAAGAAAAATATGAATTACTCAGTTTAGGTAACTCACATACCACACTGAATATAAATTTAATATTCATTATTGTCAACTATAGTAGTGTTCGATTGCTGGCCGCGATCTTTTTCAACTGAGCGCGTTCTGTTCTTTTTGATCGCAAATTTGAAATACTTGCTTCCCATTGGTGGAATCAGTTTTGCTCAGACGTCAAACGAGCAATCGAACTGCACTTTAGCCAACTGTGCGCGAATCAGATTGAACAGAACTAAGCGCGGCCAGCAATCGAACACTACTAATAAGACTTGCAGCTAAATGACTACAAACCAGTTCCTTCTGTCATTTGCAATCAACCACCAATCAACATTGCACCGATTATTATTAACAATTTTTATTCATTTCAAAGTTTTATTGGAATCAGTATCTCCTGCCATTTAGTCGCAAAACAAGAACATACAGAATCTTAGCAATTCACCAAATTATAGGTAAAGAATATACAATATTCTATTCTGTCTTAAATTTCACTAACACATCAACATTTTATATGTTGACGGACTGGCTTAAACAAAGTTACTATTGATGAATTCCTCCATTTTACATCGGTCAATGTGATTGGGAAAATAAAAAGAGTTGATCTTTTTTACTGATGTAGTTTTTATTGCACTTATGGCTACCTGGTTTCGAGCATCTCGCTCGTCTTCACGGCCATGCGTCAGTCTACATCAAGTAGAAGTTGTCACGTGTCTCGGGATTGTGGATGTTTCGTCATGGTTTATTACGAATTATATCTCTTGTACTATTTAATTTTTCGTAGCGACGTTTTATGAGGTTACATTTTTTCGTGGGCTCTCGACCTAGTGGTTTGTTCCCAGTTGCCCAAGTTTCTACATTACCGTAATTGTTTCTCTGATCATATAACATTTTAAAAATGTGCTGTTTTAAAAGCATTTATCAAATACATTTAACTTATATCAATTAATTTTGCTATATCAAATCTGTATCACGCTGTAAGAATTATATTATGATATTTAAAAGAAACTACTTAACAACATATTTCTTTCAAACATTTAATAATATTTAGTAACAACCTCTCTTATGAGACATAAAACATAAATAAAAAGAATTACAGGTCATTATGGCTGGAAAAACTAAACAAAGGGAGAAAGAACAAAATAACTGACATTTTGCTTTTGCTGCTTCTTATAAAAATATTTGTTTCTGTTATTTCTTCTTCCGGTATATCAATTGCCAATTGCTCGGATGATTGTATGCCAACAGTATGGGGCAGTGAAGAAGTAGTGAGAGAGAGTTCTTATCGACTACTTTCGATATTTTTAGCCAACAGTCAAGCCAAGCTTGCATATCTGCGTTGTCCATGTTCATCGGATTTAAACCTACAACACATTTTAAAAACGAAATTATTTTATTTATTTATACATTAATAAAAATATTACGATTTTCTAAATAATTAGGTAAGATATAACATAAAATATTGAATCCAAAAAATGAACTATTTAGAAATGAAATACAGTGTACTCTGTCTTAATCGTATCGTTTCTTACAATATCTGATGGTTATTGCATTCTGTGGTGATTAAAACAATAGAAGACACAAATGCAAAACAGCATATGCGAGTTATGTGACCTGTTCGGAAGCAAGGGGTCTTACTGCTAAAATTATGTTTTCGAGAGACTCGCGTCAAGAGTACATCGCTGCCCGGCGCTCCATAATAGTATTGTGCTATGTTTTTGAAGACTGATAATTCTGAAACTACTTATCAAAAGCAACTGAAATAAAGTGTGATATACTCAACAACGGATTAAGGACAGGGGGGTGATATACTCAGTGGCGGATTAAGGAAGTCGGGGCCTCTAGGCAAACTATCTTTGGGGGCCCCACCCCCACTCACAAAGTAAAATAAAAGAATTAAAATACAAAGCGTAGGTTACTTATAAATATTTTTTCTTTTACTTTTAATCGTTTATAAACAGTTTTATAATAATGAGAATTCTTGCATATAACAGCTTATAAAAAACCGGAGTTAACATATTTTCATTAAAATAATAAGATAATATAAATGATAAATTTTAAGAATATTGGTGGCTATGTATTCATAAAAGTTATCATCATACTTGAAAGAATTGAGCCATTATTAGTAAAGTTTCAAAGTTCACGCTAAAGTATATTTTTAATGTACAAGCTTGATTATGCATATGTAAGAGCCGATTGAAAATTATGATTGTATTCTCTTTTGAAACACCACCTTAATACCATCATAGAAGAAGATCGTTTACCTTCACATACTCCGCACGCCAACGTAAAATTTAGTCTAATTGCGATGCTCTCGTTTGCACAGCATTTCATGACTAAAATTTGCTTAAATATGTCTATGTCGTGATATTTCCTTTGTTATGAGCCCTTTTCTCCTATGTGAGGTACTACATGATGAAATCGAAAAACATTTTATTTCCTAGAAGATTTTCAGATTGCTTGAATATTTTGCGACTAGTTGCTTAGCGGCTTGCTGTTCGCGTGTAATCGAATTTATTTATTTTCCAATAGATTTCCTGATTGCTTGAATATTTTGCGACTAGTTGCTTAGCAGCTTGCTGTTTGCGTTGTAAATTCAAATCATAATATTAAAACAGAAAAGAAAAGCTTGCGTGAACGCAAGCGCTTTACCATTTCTGCAATTAGACTGTAGTTATATAGTACAGTTAAATATGTTTCAATTTTGAACCAGTCGTTTGACGAAATTTATCCTGGTACGTTGAACAAGATTCATCTGGGAAAAGCTTCAATTTAACACTATCTACGTTTTTTCAATTGTCGGTAGTTTTCATACAAATCAAATTCATTCAAATCATGATGGACTCCAAAATGTGTTTTGCTTCTAATTGATATTCATCAGAATTGTCTTGAATTGGGGGTTAGGTATCCTATTAAGTCTCTCAATATTAATGCTTCTTTTTGGAATATGTAATTGACCATGTCTCTAGTTCGCATAGCTTCTTTCAAAAGACTTCGGCCAACATTTTTTAAAATTTAATGTTGATTGACTTTAAGGATCTGTAAGTAGATCCGGACACAAAGACATAAAAAAATTACAGCCACAACCTGGATTTGAACCAGGGACCTTTGTGTCGCTACAAAGTTATATAGTTTTTGAATAGGCCCAACCAAACAACAACCATTCCCTGCGATT
Source organism: Aphodius sticticus (assembly GCA_963966075.1). Classification (NCBI taxonomy): domain Eukaryota; kingdom Metazoa; phylum Arthropoda; class Insecta; order Coleoptera; family Scarabaeidae; genus Aphodius; species Aphodius sticticus. The sequence continues at coordinate 48,244,489 of OZ014506.1, read as the reverse complement.
TGTCGCAACAGATTTAGGGAATGTGCACTGCACAGTAAGTATTTGTCCAGATCATTGATTTTTTTTTATTCAACTTTGCACTTCTTTGTATGTATTTCCTTGACATGTTTTCTGCGTTATTGTATCTTGTGAACGGTAGTCTGATATCAAGGTTACCATTTTGAAAAAATTGGAAAATCTTTTGGGGTAATGCACTATTCACTGCCCGTGGTACTTTTAATAAACAACAATTTCGGGAAGCAATCGTGTAGTTCAGATGTACTTAGATGTGCATAACTTATTATAAAAGTTGACTGATGGATACGTTGCAAATCTACTATGATACCTAAGGATGTTGCTTGTTTAACTTGTTTTAGTACGTAACTATTGAATAAATTCGTCACAAATAGTTGAGTACTACCACATATTTCCACGTCCACAATTTGCGTAAGCAACGTAATCAACATGTTAAAAACTTTTTTTCAGATGGGCTAAAAGTTTCATAATGATTCTTTTTCTGTAATAGTGCTCCAGATTTTTTATAATTCCTTCGTCCATTGGTTGCAGAATGGACGTTAGATTAAGAGGAAAATATTCCAATCTAATATTTTTTTTTTTTTTAGCTTGGACAGTTTTGGGGTGTGCGGACAGTTGTCAATAACAGTAAAATTTTTCTCTTTTGGACCACAAACTTTTTATCAAGCTCTAATAACACTTTTAATAAATTTCACTTGTCATCCAAGCTTTTTTATTACATTCGTAGCCCATTTGAAGTGATTCTATGCCCTTAAAACAACGGGGATTTTTCGACCTGCCAATAATAAGCAATTTCACCTTTTCAGTACCACTCATGTTACCCAAAACCATAACGGTAATCCTCTTCTTGCAGTGTTTGCAACCAAAGCATTTTTGTTTGGCAAAAATTGAAAGAAAACCTCAGTCCATCACCTTTAAAAATGTAATGTTTATTGGTTTGGATTTATTTTTTACTGTTAAATGATGACCTTGTTTTTCTAAAAGTTTGTCCTTGTTTTTCAAAACTGTCAACAATGTGTAAGTGGGTATTCCAAATTATTCCGCAATATCTTTATTTTTCTTTTCACCTCTTTCTGCCTCAGCAATTAAATTTAATTTCTCACTCACTGTTTACACTTTAAATTGCACTTTGACATTTTTACTGTAATCACTAATCCACCTTAACTGCATACACACGTGCCAAGAAAGTGCAATTCCAGCAGCGATCGACAAGAAATAGAGGAATTCCCATTAATAATTTTTTTAAAAACTACCCTTTGTACAGAAATTGCACTAAAAACAAAAATATTCGGAACGTTTTACAAAAATTTTCTTTAATGTTGTATTGCCACATGCAAAATTTCAATTAAATAGGACAAATTTTTTGGAATTTTTTTCCAATTTTTTTTGTTACAAAAAATATATAGTTATCTAACTTAATTTTATCTTGGATCAGTCAACGTCAGTCTTCAGTTTCAATATCAACAACGGAAGCCGAAATTGTTGCTGCCCGTGAAGATGCTCGAGAATTAATATAGATCAAACGTCTTTTAGAAGAAACTATAAGTTTGAACACAATTCCAGTTATAATGGTTGACAATGAGGCTGCAATTAAGTTGTTATACAATCCAGAGTACCATCGACGAACAAAGCATATACATATTAAAAATTTCTTTGTTTGTGAGCTAGTTCTTAATGGTTCTATAAAAGTTAAGAAGGTTACCTCAAAGGATCAGCTGGCGGATATTTTAACGAAGCCCTTATTCAGGCACAGATTGGAAAAGTTGAAGTCTGCAATGGGTTTATCCAAAATGATTCAATGAGGGAAGGTGTTGAACTGATTGAAGCAAGCATTGATATATTTTGTATTATAACTAGCAAGCTTTGTAAGAAAATGTATAATTGATGTAATGTCAATAGGAAGTGTTATACTCAGGGATGTTAAATTACGGTAATTATTGTTTTTCGTAAATTACCATTGAAATTAAAATTTTTAATTTCAAATTTTAAATTACCACGTAATTAAAAATAAAAAATGGTAAATTACGATACGCTGGTTTAATTTTTAATTACCCGGTAATTTATGCCATCGTAATTTACCATTTTTTATTTTTAATTATGTGGTAATTTAAAATTTGAAATTAAAATTTTTAATTTCAAATTTTAAATTACCACGTAATTAAAAATAAAAAATGGTAAATTACGATGGCATAAATTACCAGGTAATTAAAAATTCAAAATGGTAAATTACGCTGGTTTAAATTACCGGGTAATTAAAAATTCAAAATGGTAAATTACGCCTGTTTAAATTACCGGGTAATTAAAAATTCAAAATGGTAAATTACGCCTGTTTAAATTATCGGGTAATTAAAAATTCAAAATGTTAAATTACGCTGATTTAAATTAACGGGTAATTAAAAATTCAAAATGTTAAATTAAACAGATCACTGTAAGTTATGATTACTACTAATGTTAATAAAAATTTTTGGTAAAACCTTAAATCATTATTTTGTGGATAACTAGCTATCTCTGATCTTTTGCCTGATTTGATAGTACTAAAACTAAAGCAAAGACTACATAGAAATACTATTTATAGCACTACTACAAAAACAGGTAAATCAAACAGAATAATAATAGTAGAAAATAAACACTAATTCTGTCCAGATTCATAAAATAACTCTCCGGTTCACAGAGGCTTTTTGATCCGAATCATTTTTTTAACACGGGTATATTTATTAAAAAATGAATTTTGATAATACATGGCTTCTGATTTCAGAGCTGCATTATCGGATTTGTTGGATTGGTCGTCATTGGCGAAGGAGTTTTCCACTTCTCTATTCATTAAACACAAAATATTAGTTCTGTATTTTCACAAGTAATGTCGGATGATTTGGAATAGTAAAAATATAACGTTTACGGGCAATGGGACTGTCATTGGATTTGTTAACTTTACCCATAGACCCATTTCCATTGGCTAAATAACACCTTGAATAACATTGTCATTGTCTATTAACCTATGATACAGACCTTATAATGGATGATCAATAAGACGACGCACGAGTCCGACCATGTACCACGCGGATTGTTAGATACTTCCCAGGCAAACGCAAACAACAGTGCACTTGTCGACTGCTTAGGAGGGGTGGGGCGCATTTATGCGTCTACTGATGGAAGGTCTTTGAAATTAATTTATAAATTCCGGTAAATTACCAACGGTAATTAAAATTGTCGGTAAATTACCAACGGTAATTTAAATTGACGGTACATTACCATCGGTAATTTACGCTGTAAATTACGGTAATTAAAAATCGGTAAATTACCATTAATTACGGTAATTAATTCGGTAATTTACGCGGTAAATTACGCTTTTACATCCCTGGTTATACTGTTTAATAAAACGTATACATATCTAGCAGAGTTTTTTGGTAACTTCAACAAATAGTACATAATTAAAACATAATATTCTGTAAATAAAGAACCCCTCCCAGGGGTATAGCCTCCCCCTTAATGTAAAACAATTTTTAATTTAATTCTTCTGTCATTATTCCGTGCAATATGATTTTCCCAGATTCCTCCATCTCTCTCTCTATCCCTAGCCTCATCCATGTCTGACCAGCAAACGCAACAATGCTATCCTGCCATCTCCTTTTTGTCTTCCAACGTTCCTTTTTTGTTCCATTGGTGACCATTCTGTTGTTAGTTTTGCCCACCTATCGTTGCTCATTCTTGCTACGTGACCACCCCACTCCCATTGTCGTTTTTTAACCAATGTGACCACATCCTGCCCCTGGGTTAAAGTTCTTATCGTGACGGCACGTATTCTTTGTGTCTTTGAAATGTTGATCATACTCCTTTCCGTTTGCCATACATAGGTCAGTACCGGTACAACAGACGAATCAAACGCCCTTGCCTTCGCTTTCAATGATAGATATGATTTAAAAACGTTTTTCAGTGTCCAGAATTTGCACCATGCAGCTGTTATGCGGCTCTCTATCTCTTTATCGACATGATGTTACCCAGATATTTTATTTCCTGCACTGTCGGAATTGCGTGGCTCTCTATTACTAGTTCCGCTTTTGGCTGGTTGGTGATAACTTTGGTTTTCTCGTAGTTAATCTTCAGACCTACTTTATTTGATTCCTCTATCACCCGGGCCACCATATATTTTAGTTAAAAGTGCAATAAAAACCTCTTTTTCCTTTGCTATTTATTTTATTTTAATGAGTACTGGTTTCGATCAAATGGTCAATTCTTCAGAAGCCTTATCAGCATTACAATACATTTTAAAAATACACATTAAAACTATAACAGGCGAGAACAGCATAAATCTAAAAACAATGATCTCATTTCGCGATTTCAAGCATATATTTTAGTGTTTCTTATATAAATTAGTAAATGGTGTTTATGACATCTCGTCAGTACTCCCGCTAATCAACTTCAAGACTGGCCGCAGAACTAGAAATCCTGAACTTTTTATTGTGAAATCTAGCAGAACAAATTATGCTGGAAACGGACCTCTAAATAGGTTACAGTCGAACTGCAATGGGCTTGATATGGATATTTTTGAAATCTTCGCATCCTTTAAACGTGAGCTGGACAGGGTGATTGGGTAGGCCATGTGATGTTTTTGTTGTCATTGTTGCAATTATTGTGATTATATTCTTATGTGTATTATTGTGTGATTAAAATTGTATACAATTTGTTATAGGATGATATTTGTAGAGGATGACGAAATTCGTTGAATAATATTACTACTGTATATATCAGTATCAATATGGTCTCAATATCAGCCATTGGCTGTTTAGAGAACCCATCAGTGCCATGTTATGTGATTTGTTGTATTTAGTTGAATTTATAAATTATAATTTTGTATACTTGTGCTACTCGAAAGAATACATAAAAATAAAATAAATAAATGCATACCTCTTAATAAGCATGCTTGCCGCAGTGCTTCAGTTTGCATGAATTCGACACCCCCTTCTCTAACTATCGCTTTATCCATGGCTTGGAGAATAATGGCTGTCTCGGCAAGTCTTGTCCTCCAAAACCACAATCGGTGCATGTCGTGCATTTGCATGAGGTGAAACTAAAATTGTAAGTTTACAACAAAAAAAAAACTAGCGTTTAGTCTGGAATCTTACGACATGGCTTTGTTTTAGGTAGAATAGGTGAAATGGCTTCTCCATGAACAACTTTTTACAAGAGATAATAGTCTCAATATCAGGATGAGAACCACTACCTAGTGATGCTAAAATCCCGTTCCACTTAAGGTAAAGTGGGCTATCTTTTAACTCAGGAAGGGAATCTTGCAAATGTCGAAACACTGGTCTATTATGGATCAATCTATTCTGCAGTTTAATTATACTAAATTCAGACTTCTGCTGCAAAGTCCAAAAATGTGAACAGAGCAGATGCCTTGGGAATAAGTAAGCTAACGGGAAAATAACATAATTTGCAAATGGCAACGCCGAAAGTACCAAAACTGGGGAAACTTTGATCATATCTTTCGGCATTTGACGGTACAATTCGATTTCGCCGCGTGTTAAATCGTCAAGAGTGTTTCCCCTGATATTTAACATCCTGACAAGTCGTAAATATTCTTTGGTGTCCTTGTAGAAGTCCTTAATACCATCCATGAACACACGGTATACTTTCATGGCACTCGGAAATCGCTTTTCGAGAGCATTCTCGTATTTAGTGAGAAATTCCACATAACGATTTGTTATATAAAATCTAAACTTTTTCGCGTCTTCTCGCTTGTATATGGGCTTCCTCTCCGGTTTGCTGGACGTAAAGCAGCTGGAATTGAAAGATTAGTGGTGCGGTTCTCCTTGATAATGTTGTTTACCTTCTGTGAAAGCACGAAAATTTAGTATGATAACCGCAGTTAGCGGTTAATCTAAGAGCCATTTCTGGTTGATCCCTATATGTTCCTAGTCTAGTTCCAGCGATTAGGACATGTTTCTCGTTCCGACAAACGTTATCTAAAGAGAATAACCCATTTTCGGAAAATTATGTTTTAGGTTATGTTTTGAATCAAAAGATTTTAGTTCCAATGTTCGAAGCAGTTCGAAGGTTGGCAAATGGTTGGCAACGCGTGCTAACAATTTTTGAATCACGCGATCATTTTTGATAAATTGTCATAATTGTTCTTTATCGTGTCTTTATCTAAATAATGGCATTACACCGCCCCGCGTGTTTCCATGATAAGACGTGCACATTAAACAACTGAAAGAGGTGGAATCATGATGTAAGGATTAACTTTAAGTCCTTACATCATGGGTAGAGTTGCCAAAGTTCGGCAAAGAGCTTACCGCACTAATGCAAATTGTTGTGAGTGGTTCGAAAAAATCTATTTGCAACTGACACTTACCACCTTACCACGGGTAGTAATCGGGTAGACATAAAAACCACATGGAAGAAACGATAAAAGTAGTGTTCGATTGCTGCCGCGGTTAGTTGTGGTTAGTTCTTTTATGGTTCTGTTCAACTGATTCCACCAATAGGAAGCAAGTATTTCAAATTTGCGCTCAGATTGAACTGAGCGCGGCCGGCAATCGAACACTACTACCGACAATAAAAATATGTATATGATTAACTTCAGTTGGTTGAATTCACTTGAATACTAGGTAACACGGTTATGGGTTTGTTCCTGTTCTAGATACAGCAGTATCAATTGTTGGGGGTATACCCAGTAGTTTTAAAAAAATTAAGCAACCTGGAAAGATTTACTTTTGCCTCTCATATGGAATTATATTCAGTTTATGCAAAATCTGTTCTTCCTAGCAATGGCGTAACTAGGGGCCGACTCGGGGCCCGTGTGCGAGCAGAGACAATGGGCCCCTGATAAAAGCCTTAGTCTTTGTTTTAGACGATTTCCAACCAAAAATACAATGATTCCGTGCAATGAGCCCCCTTTTAGTCTGCCGCCATCTTGTTTTATCCGGCCCGCGAAGCCTTTTGCAATCTCATCGTCAACAGACAGAATTTTAACGGTTAAAGCGTCCCCCACACCGGCGCGGCCGCGGTGGCGGCCGCGGTGGCGATCGCACTATAGCGATCAGACACCCACACACCGAAGCGATCTGTATCGCCTAATCGCACGCTGGACGCTATTAGTCTTATGTAGTTGAATATGGGTAGGTAATAGAAGAGTGGAAGAATTTTTATTACTAACAGCACTTTTAGAAGACGATGAATCTGATGACCATTACCAGTTGATGGGAGGAGAGCAACAAATTTCGCTTTTGAAGTTCGTGAGAGGTTTACGGATAATTTTAATCCGCACCCAGAGTAACAGGAGGGTGGTCAAAGTTTATGCCTTGAAAAATTATTCATTTCGCTGTGCGGTAATGATACCCCAAAACTGTTTTTTTTTCTAGAAAAAAATCCCCTTAAATGTGAAAAAAATCGGTTAAAGTTAAACACCTACCACCGAGCAACTCAAATTTCCCATTTAAAATGCATTGGTAAATGCACTTTTTTGTCACCTTTTATTGTCACGTCTCGGATTTAGAAGAGAAGTTGCGGGAGATTATCAGAGATTGTTCAGAAGTCCTCAAAGAACAAACCCACAACCAGTGGCGGACTGGGTCCAAAAATATTGGTTGCCAGGAAGCCAGGAGAGGGCCCACATTTTTTTTGTTCATGCTGCCGGTATATACATATACAGATGTCCCACTTTTTTCCCCGCAAAATTATTTTTAGAAAGCAAATGTCATTCTGAATAAATTTTTTATAAGGACTTATTTGTTTTCTCAATTCCTTGAAAAGTTTCAGCCGTTTGAACACACCCACTACACCTTACAACGATAGAAAGTAAATAAATTTAAATAAAAATATTTAAAAGAAAATCGACATAAATTGAATAAAAATGAACCAACAAATTCATATGAAGCTTTCTATTATTTTTTTTCTAGAAAACAAATGTCATTTTGAGTAAAAAGTATCATATGGACTTATTGGTTTTCTTATTGGTTTTGCTTAAGAAGTTAGAGCCGGTTAAAATACGGTTTTGTTAATAACTCAAACGGTTGTAACTTTGTTATAAATTGAAAAAATAATAAGTCGATATGAAACGTTTTACACAGTATCTCATTTACTATACAGGAGAAAAAAGTGAAAAATGAAAGAGTTACAAAAAAAACTTACAAAAATATTATGAATTAAAATGTTCGACTAAATATTATGGAGGTAAAGTAAAACTGTGTTTGGTGTACAATAGTTTTAATAATATAAAAAAAAATAATATTCAAACAAAATAAATAGTAATCTTACAAATAAACAAACATAAAAATATTAAAAATATATCATAAATGTATATTTATCGATCTTATATATCTTTCAGCTTTCCTAAAATGTCTAACTCGGTGGTCTATCGTCAACAGCTAAAAATATATTAAGCATCTAATGTTACATTTGTAACTTATGCACAATATTCCCAAATTACTATTAAATATCCGATTGTTCGATGAAATCCAACAATCTCTCAATAATTCTCAATAATTCTTCTTTTCATGCAGCAGCTTTTAGTAATAGCATTTTGCAAGTTTAATTTATACAAACATATAATTTTTGATATTTATTTTCTTCAAAGATTAAGAATTAGTAATTTATGTATCAATCTAAAATTGTTTAAATAATACTTATCAAAGACATTAAATTGTTCATGGTGGTCCAACGCATTGGAAAACTAGACGCCTGATTTAATCGGGTTTGATTTGTGACTCTGAAGACATATTGAGGAAAACATTTATGGGAATATTACAACTACCTACGATAGCAAACATGAAGAATAGAAATAAGGAGGCGTCAAAATGTTTTTGTGGAAACCATGGAAAATGTAATATTTCCACCAAGGATTTCCACCGAGAATTTGAAGCAAGACTGAAACGCATTGACCTGAGAGGGTTGATATGTGCACTATTGACAATCGTACTGAAATAATAATTATTTATTCAGTTTACAATTATCCATTTATTTAGTTATTTATTCTTATGAGAGTACAGAAATGTTTGGATGTCTGAAGAACACCACATTGCTACCAAAGCACTCGTTGCTTTTGTTATCAGTAGTAACTGGAACATCCCTATAAACTTATTCCTTAACATGTCCCGAAATAAATAAATTGAACAGGCGATTTAGCTGGCTAAGGCGTTAGACCACTACAACCAACCCAAGGATCCATTAAAATTCTTTAAATAATTTAGAATATTACGTAAATAAATAATAAAAATTTTAAATAAGTTTCGACTGGTACTAATAAAACTAATTCTTGGATGATCATAAATTGTTCGTTTGTGTAACTCATAGTAGCAGTTTTCAATGACTAAATGTTGCTGCAGAAGAATCTTTACATTTGTGCGATTGCTGAATTTCGTCGTGACAACTAGATATTTTATATTAATTTATGAAATATTTTGCATGCGTATAAATGTATAAATGTTATATTAGATGCTTAATAACTTTTAGCTGTTGACGATAGACTTACCGAGTTAGACATTTTAGGAAAGTTGATTTATCGATCTTTCGATTTCAAGATATACAGGGCTGTTCCATTTAAAATTCTTAAGTTTTTTGACATTTAGCAAATCTCCAGTTATTCAGGATAAGTCATATTTGAATCGCAAATGAATAATAACTGTAAAAAATGCGATACTTTTACTATGCAAAATGAGTTCTTTTATTTCTTTATTCTTGTTAGTTACCTTAGAATAATTTTTTGAAAATGCTCATTTTTGACAAACTGATTTCTCAATATCTCAGAAACAGTTGATAATAGCCTAATACAAATTGATGTCATAACAATTAGGCTAAAAATGTTCATCAAAAATTGCAATAATATACCTAGTGGTCATTTAAACAAACATAAGTTTGTTGGTACGTTATTGTGGGACACCCTGTAAGCATGCCAATATTTTCTGGCTGTAGGGCGAATGATTATCTATAACTTTTATAACACCCTGTACATCAATTTTATGATATCTTCGAAAGTGAAAAAGATATATTACTTTTTATATCATTGATCAACACAAAAATGCACAACTTTGTTTCTAATATTTTTTTCTATATTCATGTTTTTCTTTTTAATTTATTTTGTTTTAAATTACATATTGTATTTTATAAATAAATTTTATTTTATTTTTATTGCATGTATAAAAGAACATTCTGTACAAGTGATTCATTTTTATACCCAAGTAAAATTTTATTTATTTGATTTATTTTGCTCCCTTTCATATGTTCAGCCAATATTCCATAATGTTTTCCTATATCAATTATCCGATTAAGTTTTAATTTTGTTCATCATAGCATTGATTTTTCTATTTTTAATGTTAATTTTAATGTTAATAAATACTTATTACTTACCATTTGTGCATAAAAACTACCACATCATGCCATAATAATTCTGTACTCTGTGACGTATTGGTATTTCAATTTCGGATGAATAATATTTTTGCCAGAAACTGGTCAATAAAATTTTTAAAAAAACTTGTGTTTTTATGAAATTTAACCGTCTATTAAAAAATATCAAGTTCGATTAGTAATAGATTTTAAGTTCTCTTAACAAGGGCCTTTTGGAGAATTTTCATTGTTTCCCAAAGTGGGTTTCTTAAAACTCACCATGCAGTTTTCTTATGGGGTTCATATTTATTGCCAAACATAAATATAAATTCTTACCGAATTTATTGCAAATAGGTGGGGCCCTCTTATTGCCTGATATCTTTTCGTGCGGCGGTCCAGTGATAATTTCAGTATAAATAAATGTATTATTAATATTATCAACATATTGTCTTAAGGGGGGCCCACTTAAGGGGGGGCCCACTTGCCATCGGGCAACCTGGCATTATGGCCAGTCCGCCACTGCCCACAACCACTACTCCCCATCCCTGCATCACCGTAAATATGAGGCCGATAATTTAACAATAATAACGTCGGAAAAAAAATTACGTAACATTGTATACTTTTGTTTAAACAATTGCCAATTATGAATAAACGACAAAAATATGCTAATAAACCAATAATAATAATAATTTCAGCTAAAATAATAAAAAAGTACGTAACATTGTAAATTTAGGGAAATATTTGCCTCATGTTTAGGGTGGTGCAAGGAAGGTGGGGGTAGTGAAACAATAAGTAGTGGTTGTGGATTTGTTCCTTGGGGTGTTTTAAACAATTTCTGATAATCTCTCGCAATTTTTCTTCTAAATCCGAGACGTGACAACAAAAAAGACAAAATAGTGCATTTTTCGAATGTATTATAAATTTTTCGAATGTATTATAAATGGGAAACTAGAGGTGCTAGATGGTACGTGTTATTATTAACCGATTTTTCTGAAGTTTAGGAGTTTTCTTTCAAGAAAAGGACCATATTGGGGGAATCGTTGCCCTCCAGCGAAAAGTCCGTTTTTTGGACCAGCCTAATGACAGGGTAGCCGTAATATTATAATGTATAATTACAATAAATACTTATTACTTACCATTTGTGCATAACAATATTCCTATTTCATCCCATACTTTGTTCTTCTTTTTTATATTCTTGTAATCAGGATATGCTAGATCGTATAAAATTTTGTGCGCCTTTATATTCTCTATTAATTTTTCGGTTAAATTCATCTTGCAATACAATCGTATCTCACAGCGATCGGCGGTCAAACCTAGCAAGATGCGTTCTGTTCGCCACCGCACAGTGAACGCTGACAACTGCCGCGATAACGAACGCCAGATCGTGCCTGTCTGAACGTGCAGATCTAAACGTCGTTGTAGCGTCTGATTGCCACCGCGGCCGCCACCGTGGCCGCCACCGCGGCCGCGCCGGTGTGGGGGATGCTTTAAGGTTAAAATTCCGCATGGCATACATACGTCCACCTTCTCATTCGCTAAGATCTCTAAGATAGAAACAATGTTAAATTATGACCACATAGACCGAAACATGTCTCGAAACATGTCGAGTAGGTACTATAAAAATAGCAAAGAAGGAGAGGTTTTTATTTAAGTTGAATTTAAATAAACTTTGCAACATGGATATAGCCAATTAACAATTAAAAACTAAGTAATGTAAATGTTATGAATCCGAAACGGTTTGGTTTTGTAGCAGTTGGTTTTTCTTTGAGAACCTAATGATTATCAAATGTCATTTACAACCTTTCGAGCAACTTATTATTAATGAAATTGTGAAATTTTTGTTATTTTGAACTGTGAAACTGAAATGTTTTCATTTCAGTTTTGTATTTTCGATACGTGTTGACCTCTGTTTTTTATAATCTGTTAAATCAGCCATCCAATGGGGAATTTTGGTATTTTTCTTTATTATTTATCTAACAAATTACTATAACTTATATGTATATTCACCTACAGATTAATTCAGTTTACTCAATACATATTTGAATTACTGACCATACATTTATTGCTTGTGTTATTGCTTTATGTTGAATTTTCTCATAATGTTCACGTACGTTTTCAATTCAATGCCTTTCTAAATAGTTTTTAATACTATGTAGTTATGAATCGCCCTGTACTTTAGTTCACAGGGATAAATATTCTTAAGGGTCCGGAAACTGGGCGACTTTTATCATAGGCCGCATGGTGGCGCCACCCACCCTACATTCTTATTTTTCTGGCGTATATCGCCTTAAACACTCTTGACGATTTACCGCGCGCCGTGCACCGAGACGTATTTCTTCTTGTGACTTGCGAGATCTGAGATCTGGTGGATCATTGGTGGATCTGGTCTGAGTTCTCAGCAAATGCGATATGGAAGGGATAATCCCTTTTTTGAGGGATTTTTCAAAGTAAAATGGATAAAGGGACAAAATATCGAAAAGAGGGATATTTTGTTTTCTCCCGGTGTACTTTTTTTAGTTGTCGTGTGAGCATTGCTAACATGACACATTCTGACATCGATTGACTACATACGCTTTATACGGCACATATATGTACTATGTCCAGGCCAGGACTTAGAGACCCAGGGCCCCTAGGCACTTGACATTTGGGCCCCCCAAATGGGGGCCCAAATGATGAGGCCTAATTCTAGCTTTGTTGCGCGCAGGGCTGTAAATTATATTATGAGCGCCCTGTTTTGGCAAAATGTAGTAAAAATATTTATTATATTATTATTTTCGATAAAGATTTTTAATAAGGCACGCCAGGCGTTCGAGCTTATGTAAAGCTTCCGCCACTGGGGCACCTAGGGTGGCTGGACCTCTAGGCCGGGGCGTTGTAGGCCTAGGCAGAAATCCGGCACTGACTATGCCAAGTCACTATGAGTAGAGCGCTGAAAACAGTATACCTTTCTCTAAAGGAGCTCCTACACGCAGTGCCAACGTCTCGCCAACGTTGGTGATGTGACGCGCTGCGCGTAGTGCGCGCATTCACTTCGCCAACATTGGCCAACGTTGGTATTGGGCGCAAGGTATTTCTGTGTATCGTAGAAGGCTCGTAGCGTACCGTAGAGAATTAAAAATTAACAGTGAAGACGATATCATTGTTGTTGCCGCAGCTCCCATTATTTGAAAGCAGTGCATTGTTGCTTAGAATTAAAAAAAGGAACCCTCGAAAGAGGACACTGTTTAATAAGGTTCTTAAATATTAAACATGTTTTTCAGTCATTATTTATACAGTACGTTCGAAAATATTAAATACATTAAGGAATACAAAATTACAGCAATACAGGAAACAAAATTATTTAGTTTTTTATATTTGCCACGTGACATTAAAAAATCTCCCTTTTTATTTTCTTTTCTTTATTTTCTCTTGTTTCAAGTAACAAATGCGGAATAGGATGGGATAAGATCTCATACACTGAGTGGTCTATATTTTTATGCAGGACCCTGTTAATTTGTGTCGTTTCTTTATATAAATATTTCATTTCAGTCAAATCGATGAATTCATAATTTTGATTTAAAATATAATTTGTATAATAAAACTGAAATTATTTATAATAAGATACAAAGAAAAATTGAGAACCCTTACATACACGGAGTTTTAATTATAGATATTAAAACTCCGTGTATGTATATTATGTAGGTATATTTATTATTATTATATCAACCCAATATTTTTAGTAACAGATATACTTTTTGATATTTTTCTGATAATCAAAATAAGGAAAAGCATCCAGTATAGTTTTTGAACTTTGTTGAATACATTAAATACATCAGATTATTTAAATTTGCCGCTTAAAACTAATCTATAAATTGTTAATTAATAAATAGTTAATTGTTGTTAATTATATAAATGCAACTTTGTTTGATTGTAGTCAAGATTGTAGGGAAGAGGGTTGACCGGAGTCCTTGGACCCCTATACCGTATGACTCCCCATCGTGTGTAGATTCATATCCCGCTTCCCTCCAACCCCCTCCCTCACCTTTCCCACCCCACCCTAGCGAATAAGGTTGACCGCAATCCCAGAACCTAAATACCGTATGCCTCCCCATTGTGTGCGAATTCATTTTTAAAATTTTAATGATGACGTCATTTCTGGAAAACCCGGAAGTCATACTAACCTCAAGACCATCCCATAAATTGGCATTTTCTGTCTATTAACACAACGTTCATTCCTTCGGCGTCAAAAACACAAAAAATAAACAAACGTCTTCAATATTGTCTTCAGAATATTATTTTATTGCTTGTTAATTTATTGTAACTGTAAGGTTAATATAATGCTTATAAGAACCATAATTATTGTGAATAAATTTACAAAATATTAAAAAAAGTGTTCATGTTTTTACATTTGGGCAATCAGGCATTTCGGCAAATAATAAATCATCATTGTCCTTAAAGTACGCACAAACATAAATAATGCAGTATATATGATAAAACATAGAGAGATAACTAAACTTTTCATCGGTAGTACGTACAATGCTAAAACAGAATGAAATAAAGCGGACAAGGTCGTCATATTGGCAATATGCATTGGCACAGTTGGGTCCCGCTACGCGAAGCACTCCGATGGCCAATGATGGCCTCTATTGGCACTGCGTGTGGGAGCACCTTAATATCTCGGAATACACGATGTAGTCTCTCAGTGCTCTACTATTAGTGACTCGACCATACCATCTTAGTAGCCGGGATTTCTGTAATGGCTTATTAATTAAAATGTATATTTCTCGCAAACACTGTCGTGCCAGTTACTGTTTATGCAAATTATTGTTTTAATGTAGTGGTACGGGACTTCTAGTTTCTTCAATGCATTAGTATCAGTAATCAGACTAATCGTTTGTTCCTTTGCTATTGACGTCCGTATTATTGCAAGTTGTATTATGTCTTCATATTGAGTCGACCAACAAGAAAATACCTACGATCAAAAAAACACGATCAATTTAAAAACTGTTTACAGCCTGATACAAGTAAAAACAATACAACACTGACTGGAAAAACTGGGAAAAACATAGTTAACGCCATGCATAAACAAAATATATTCAAAAGAAAAAACCCCAAATGTTTGATTTTTTATTACACTAGAAACAAAAGGCACATGAAAAAAATTTAAAAAAAAATCTGTACCAATTACTTCAATGTTATTGGACCTACACGTAAGGACAGCTGTTACTTCCTATATAAAAAAATCAAAAAGACTTTCATTTTCCCGTCGGTAAATGGGATTTTGTAACAGAAAAAGGGATAAATTTCTCTCACCAGGGGGAGTTTTTTCAACAGGTACCTCCCAACACTGGTTCTCAGCGTTCTCACTTCTCAGTCTCACCCATGATGTAAGTATTGGCTCACCATGTTAATACATCATGGTCTCACCTCACTCTGTGCTCTGCGGTCGTCGTTGTCGCGATGCGTATCGTCATTATCGGGATGCGTATCGCTTGTGCTGCTGTTGTCGGTATTATTTTTTTCAACCGATTTTAATAAATGATACGTTTTTGGAAAGCCCGCAGGCCGCAACTGACGGTAAGTTGAATAATTTAATATGTAGTGTATACTCAAATAGCAATATTTGTTTAACTCAAGGATGGTTGGAGATTACGAAATCCGAGAAATAACTGTTTGTCTACACTACACAGAGAAATGTAGTAAAAGCAGTAGAAAGAAAATAGCCGATACGTCTCCATAGAAAGGAAAAGAAAACCATAATTACGACTACCAGGTATACGTTTTTGGATATTAACGTTTGATTAATTTTGCCTATCTTAATATTGTTTTGACTTGATGTTGGAAATGTTTATAATTCACAAATGATCTTTCGATAATTGTTAAAGTTAATGAGTTCCTCTGAATGCATTTTTTTTGCAAATTTTGGTAATACCGTATAATAATTATGTTTTTTGTCGTAGAACCGATAATTTAGATATCCAACCCCGTTCTTTAGAGCTGGGATTTGTATAATAACGTATATCAATTTTATTTTATAGGTGCAAGGACGGCTAAACATAACGGGAAGGAAAAGGTGTAATTTTTTTTACATGTTTATTTTACGTCGGTCTATTTCCGCAACTTAGGCCAATCACCGACACTGAGGGCAGGCTACACACACCCAGGAATTTTGTCGAACTGAAGGAATTCCAACCTCCAGTAAGAGCTTTTTAACGTGCACGTCGCATCATGACAGCACACTGGGCCACCGGCCTTACTTCCTCATCCGATGGAAGGCGGCATGCAAAGATATTTGTTCCCTGCCTAAAATACCAGGACAGTCGATTTTAGCCCGAGCCGGGATTCGAACTCGGGCCTCCAGCGTAGATAGCAGCCGCTCTATCCTATACGCCATCGACCCCCAAGGTGTTATTTAATCCCTTATATGAACGACAACCAACCACTCGCCTTTTCGCTAAATATGTAATTAC